>VZRV01010298.1:0-24436 GCA_013398115.1 Falcunculus frontatus
CACAGCCCCCCAAGCCCCTTGTTTGGCAGTTTTGGGGTGGGGGGACCTTCCTTGGGTGCTGCAGAGCCCCAGCAGTGCAGGGATGGGGGCACGGGGGGTCCCCACCTTGGGGGGGGAGGAGGAGGGGCTGGGGCTGTGTTGTCCCGTGTCCCCTCAAACCATCCCATCCCCTGTCCCTATCCCATAAATCCCATCCCGCCCCATCCTATTTTATTCCATCCCACCCCATCCCATGGGATGTAGGTCCCGGGGGGTCCCGTGCCCCCCAAACCCCCCGTGCTGCCCCTCCAGGGTGTCCTGTGCCCTCGGGGGCACTTCAGGACACGGGATTGATGCTCCAGCTTCTATTTTGGGGGGGCCAAACTCCACTCCTGGCCTTGGCAGGAGGTTGTAATCCCGGGAATAAAAATTCCTGGGAAGTCGTGGCAAACTGATCGCGCTGCTCCCGGCGCCAGGGGTCACATTCCCTACAGGCAGCAGAGTCAGGGGGACCCCAACACCGCTGATTTGGGATCAGGGTTTTGCCCCCAAAACCCCCGTGGAAGTGGGAGGGAAATCAGGGATTGAGGAATTCCACCAAGGCCACGTGGCCCGGAGCCCCGTGCTGCTCCCTGCATCTCCCAGCTTGGGGAAAACGTGGCGAAATAGGGGAAAATTGTTCCTTTGTGATGGTGCAAAAAAGATTTTCATTGGAGTTAAGCTGCCAAACTGGCAGGAAACCTTTGGCTGACTGCTTTGAGGTTTTCCCTGGTTTCAAGCAGTTTTTGGGCCCCTCCGCAGGGTATTTCCTCTCTGATGGAGTGATTATAGGATTATGATGATGATGATGATGATGATGATGATTATTATTATTATTATTATTATTATTCTTCCCTGGATTTTGGGGTCAGGGCACTGGCACCCCACACCCAGCTCAACAACTGCCCCTCCCTTTGCTTCATCTTGCCCCCCCCCTCCCCTTTTTCTGAGCTGCCCCTTTTCCCCGGATTTGGGAGATTTTGGGGCAGGAAATGAGTTTTCCCAGATTTTCCTTTGGATTTTGGCTGCCCCAGCCCCAGTACCAGGGTTTCCAGGTGTGAATCTGGATGGTTTTGGGATATTTTGGGGGCGTTCCCCGCCTCAGTTTCTCCATCTGTAAATGCCATAAAACCATAAAAGACATCAAATTTAGAGGGAGGGAAGGATTTTTGGGGGGAATGATTCCCTCCAGGAATGAATCCAGGATAACAGCAGTGAGGAGTTTGTGAGTCCAGAGTCTCCCCTGCTCAGGTTTAACTCATCCTTGGGGTTTCTCACCTGGGCAAACTCCGTTTTCCAGCCGCTTCAGATCCATCTCTGCCTCATCAATGCTTAATTAATATGGAAATTAAGTCCACAGGGAGGCTGGCAGCATCCTAAATATCCTTCTCTTCCCTTTTTTCCCCCTTTCTTTATTTTTTATATTTTTATTATTATTTCATGCATTTCCTTGCCTTCCCTCCATCTGTTGCTCTGCGGCCGCTCCTCCCTGCCTGCCCTCGCCACCATCTGGATAAATTATTTGTCACATTAAATGCCAAAAAATGCCCCAAAAAGTGTGAAAAACGGGATCTGCCATAGGGAAAGGATCCTGCTCCCAAATCCGGAGCTGGATGCCCACCTGCATCCAGCCTGGAATTACAAATGTCTCATTAATTGTCTCATTAATTAGTCTCTCCCCCCTCCCCCCGGGGTTATTTGAGTCTCCTCCCACCAGCAGCAGGGAGAGAAATCCAGAGATTTTGGGGATCTTGTGCCCTCCTCAGCCTTTTGCTGCTCCAGTTCAGCCAGAATAAATCCAGTTTGGCTGCTTAGCTGGGACTGGGATGGATGAGGATGGATTAAGGGGGGGGTTCTGTGCTCCTGTGTCCCCAGAGCCCCAGGAAATCCCACACATCCATCACCTTTCCCATTTCTCCTGACCGAGTTGCCTCTTCCCAAAACTTCTCCATGCTTTGGGAGTGGGAAGGGAGGATGGGGGAGATCCTGTGGGATAGGGGGATCCTGTGGGATGGGACGGGGGGGGATCCTGGGGCTCCTCGTGGTTCTGGGGAGCACGGGAGCAGCCAGAGCTTGGCACGGGAGCAGCTCTGGGTTTTGTGTCCCTGCAGGCCAAACCCAGGGACCCCAAAACTCGGAGGAGCCCAGGGAGCCGGAGCCTCAAAAGCAGGAGAGACAGAACCCCAGAGAGCCGGAGCCCAGACATCCTGAAACCCGGAGAGCCGGAGCACAGAATTCCAGAGATCTGGACCCAGGACCCCAGAGACCCGGAGCCCTGAAACCCACAGAGCCGGGGCCCAGAGTCCCGGGAGCCCCCAGCCCCAGAGAGCCGGGGCCCCCCAGCCCATCCCAGGGGGCAGCAGCCACACCCAGCCCCGTGTCCGGCTGGGAGGGTCCCTCACCCCGAAGCAAACAGTGGGTGAGTACCCAGGAGCCCAGAATCCCATGGGATTACCTTCTTTTCCCCCTTCCCATTCCCCCTTTTCCCTTCCCATTTGGGGTCCCAGTGTGGCCTCAGCCATCCCCTCCACTGCAGCCCCCCTGTCTGACAGGTGTAGGGGAAGGGATGGAGATCCCACCTGGAACAGGCAGGAGCAGAAGTTTTCCCACCTTTTCCAACCTCAGGCGTAGGAAAAAGCTGCCCCAGGAGTTTGGGATGTCCCTCCCAGGTCCCTGGCAGCTCCCTGGGACCTATGTGTCCCGCCTGGGGGTGACTCCAGCAGGACACAGAGCCCCCCCAGCACCTCCTGGCACCTGCTCCAGGAAGTGTCCCCAAAAATTTGGGCCCCCTCGGGAAGCACCAGGGACCTGGGGGGGCAGCCAGGGGTCACCTGGAGATTTGGGGACCCGCTTTGGGCTCCAGAGAGGTGGCTTCACCTGGCCCATACCTGGTTTTTAGGGTTTCAAAGGGGTTGAGAGGGGGTGAGAGGCACCCCAAATCCCCCCGGGGACCCCCAGGCCCTCGCCCAGGTGGTGACAGCCCCTCCTTGTCCCCCCTTGCAGCATGTGGCAGGTGTGACCCTCCCCACCTGTGCCAGGTCACCATGGAGCCGTGCCCGGGGCAGCCCCAGGAGGCCCTGCTGACCGTCAACGAGCAGGTACGAACACCCTGCCCCCCAAAACGGGGGGCGGGACCCAACTGTGTGCCCTGGGAGGGGCTCAAACACCCATACGGAATTCGGGGGGCTCACCTGGCCCTGGGCCACACCTGCGGGGCTGGAGGGGACACGCTGGTCCTACAGGTGTGGGGGTACCTGCTGTGGTTTGGGGTGCTGTGAATGTGGGGGTACCGGCTCGATGTGTTAATACAGGCTCGGGTGGAACAGCCAGGTTTAATTAATCGTTAATTAATACCGGGGTCACCCCCGGTCCTCGGGGGGAGGGCCCAGAAATGAGTCTGGGGGCACTGCGGGGGCTCGGAGGGTTCGTGGCCCTGCTGGGACCCCGCGCTGCCTCTGAGGGGCTGAGCCAGCCCTGCCCCAGCAGGAGCGGGAGTGGGAATGTCCTTTGGGAATGGGAATGTCCCTGGGGAATAGGAATGTCCCCTGGGAGCGGGAATGTCCCAACACCTCCGGGGGTGGGTCTGCGGGTTGTGAAAGGCAGCACCTGCCTGATAAAAAACCCCGGTGGGGATAAAAACCCGATCCCGACAGGATACGAAACCCAGTCCCGGCTGGATAAAACCCCGATCCCGACAGGATTCGAAACCCAGTCCCGGCTGGATAAAACCCCGATCCCGGCTGGATAAAACCCCGATCCCGGCGGGATAAAACCCCGATCCCGGCGGGATAAAAACCCGATCCCGCCCCCGCAGGGGCTGCTCCTCACGGCCTCTTCTCCCTTACCTGGCTCAGACCCCAACACAAACCCCTCCCCTCCTCCCTGGGCCAGCCGGGGGATGCAAACCATTAACCCTGAACATTCCACACCCTCCCACCTCCCCCGGCTCCAAACAGCCAAATCGGCCTCGAAGGGGCTGATTTTCACCAAGGGGAGAGAAGGAGGAAAGAGAGGAGAGAGGGAAGAGGTGGGCAGGAGATGACCCAGAGCTACAGCAGTCCTTAAAAACACAAATCCAGGAAGCAGTGACATTCCCATTCCGCTTCCCAGTGAGGCCCAGAGACAGGAAAACTGAGACCTTGGGGTCCATCCATTGATCCTTGGAAGGTTCTCGGGCCTGGTCTGGGCTCTCCTGCTCCTCCTGCAGGGTGGTGGCCTTTCCCTGGTGTCACATTTCACACCCCTCACGCTCCAGGCTCTTCTCACAACTCCGGAGCAAACTGGTTTTGTAGAGCCAGTTTTGGAGCTGCTGGACCTGGGGGTTCAATTCCCCCAAGGCACAGCCAGTCCCGTGTTTTGGGACAGGCACGGGCCAGGTGATGTTTCCCAGAGTAAATCGGTGTCTCTGAGAATCAATGGGGGGACACTGGTGTGAAAAACGAGGTTCACTCTCCTGCTAGGATTGAAAAGTTTAATAAAGGACAATAAGGGACAAAGATAATAAAGCAAAATTCACAGTGCTGGGTGCTTTGGCACTCAGCCAAGAGCACACCTGCCATCCTGGAGACTCCCTTTTACATACACATGACTCATTACATATTCATTAACCATTATACATATTCAAAAACCCTTTCTCGGAATAGTTCAAAATGGAATGTAGTTTTCTCGTTTTGCCGGTAGTTCTGGGAACCAGCAGATCTCCGTTCGGATAAGTCTCTCCGCGACGCATATTCAAACCCTTTCCAGGAACAGTTAATGTTGGTCTCCCATCTCGCCGGTAGTTCTTGGAATCAGCAGATCGCTGGGGGGATAAGCCTTTCGGCGACGCCTATTATCTTATCTGTTGCTGATATGCCGTAGCAGTTTTAGTTGAGTAGCTCATGAGCATAGCTATTTCTAAGTTTTAGTTGAGTGAAAAAAAAGTATTGAAAAATCACATAACATCTATTTGTGCCAAAGCTGCTGCTACAAAAGCTACTTTTAACATTACTTATTTTAATATTTGCAGAAAGCCAATATTAAAGCATCTATTTATCACACTGGCATTGGGAACACTCCCATCTCCCACCTGGAAACCCCAACACCAGCGCTGCACCTCACTGACCCCTGCACCACATCCAAGGGGTCTCGGCAGTGCCTGGTCGGCTCCATGGGTTTGGGGAAGAGTTGGATTTACTCTGGGTTTGGAGGAGAATTGGATTTGCTCTGGGTTTGGGGGAGAATTGGATTTGCTCTGGGTTTAGGGGAGAGTTGGGTTTACTCTGGGTTTGGGGGAGAATTGGATTTGCTCTGGGTTTGGGGGAGAATTGGATTCCTTGAATTCCATGCACCGCCCATTGGGACCCATCCCTTTCCCTGCACCTCCTGCTCCGTGATGAGGTAAAATAAAGCCCCAAACCCTCTCAGGACACCTGGTGGGAACCCTCAGCGTTCAGTTGGGTCCAGCCCTACCACGTGTGGACAGCTGGGAAGGCTTTTCCCACCTCGACACACCCAAACTGTTCCTCATGGAATATTTGGCTGGTGGAGGATCCGGGTCACCTCAGGGAGCTTCCTGTCCCTCTTCCCTGGAATTCCAGGCCCTGGGTGATGGGAATGGCATGGGATGGCCCCATCCCTGAGAGCCATCGGGTGTAGCCTCAGTGTCCCTGGCTGGGATAACCCAGCATGTCCTGGGTGGAAGTTCCTGGATTGGGATGATCCAGCGTGTCCTGGATAACAGCTCCCAGCTCCAAGATATTCCAGGTTTCTGTGGGCTCACCTGCTCCTGCTGCCAAAAAATGCAGGATAAATCAAACTCTGACGCTATTTTTAGTGCTAGAAAACAGCCCTGCTTTGTTCACTGCCCAAACCCACTCCCACACTTCCAAAACTTCTCCCTATTTCTACATTTTAGCGAACAAAGAAATTCGTGTCCATGGGCTATAAATCACAGAACTCTCATTAATTAGGGTTCTGTCCCCAACTGGTTGATTTCTCCCTTCCCATGCTGATTTAGTCCCCATTTTCAGTCTCTCTGTTGTCTTTTTCCCAGGCAGGGAGAGTTCCAGTGCAGTTGTGGCCTGCCTGTGTCTTTTCTTTATCTCTGGGTTCTTCAGGGTGTCCTTGTGCTCTGTAAATCCTGCATTCCTCACATGCACTTCCAGCAAAAACATCTCCCTCTCCCAGGCTTTGTTTGTTGGGAAGTATCGAGGTTGGTTCAGCAACACTCAAAAGTTTCAGAGATTTTCCCAGCCCAGGTTCCCGAAATAGCAGCTGGTGGCAAACCTCGCTGAGCGCTGCCTGCGGTGGGACATGGCGCTGCTCATGATTAATTAAAGCCATTAATTAGAAAAGTTAATTAAAACAATTAATTAGGAAAGTTGTTAGGGAAGTTAGATCATTTCCAACGCAGGGGCACAACCTATAAATGGTTCAGGAGGGGCTGGGTGGGAGCTGGGAAGAGAATTCCTTGTGTTTCATCCCCATTCCCTTCCAAGTCCTGGCCCTCCACTGCTCTGGGACAGCCCCAGGGGACATTTTCTCGTGTTTTGTCAGGGTTATTTCGTTCCCCTGTTCATATCTCTGAAAAATTCAAACAAATCATCACAAATCTAAAGCCTTCCAGGGCAGAACTGACACAAATTCCTTCATTTGGGTGATTCCAAATATTCATTAATGCTCGTAGCAACTCCCAGGCTTCAGTTCGGTTCAATTCCCTCATTTTCAATTAGTTGAGACAAATTTATATGTAAGATAAATATACATTTAACATAAGAGAAGAATAAAAGCTTTCCCCACACCATTCTTTTTTTTTTTTCCAGTAAAAAAGAAAAAATCAGCTTAGCAAAAAATCAAACTGACAGCACATAAAATAGATCTGGTTTGGATAATCCCAGTGATATTTAGTTGCCCAACAAGTTGCTCCCAATAAAAACAAGTCAGCAGTTACTATGAAATTGATAACACAGGAGGTTATTTTGGGGACAGTTAAAAGTTTCTTTGGTTCCCCACAGCTCGATCAGATCCCATAAAAAGAGAGAATTCAGCCCAGGACAGACCAGTTATTGAAAAGCAGGAAAATTCCATCAGTTCCCAGCTCCTTTTCTCCTCTCTCCAGGGTGGAATGCTGCCATCGGTGACTCCTGTGAAAGTGGAAGGGCAGAGGGATTAATCCAGACCCCAAATCCTGGGATAATCTGGGAGCCTTCCCTGTAAACCCAGTGCCCTCCCCACTCAGGACTGGTCAAACTGGTCAGCCCCAGCTCCTGGGGGCTCTGGCACTGGTGAGGGTTGGGAGGGGAGTGTGAGACCACTCCCAGTGCCCGAGGACCTTGTGGAAGTCTCATCCTTTCACTCCAGGAACTCTGATTTTTCCTCTTTTCCTGCTGCTCTGAGGGCACCCCTTGGCACCGCCTGCCCTCTGCCAGGTTCCTGTTCTTCTGCAGGAATTGTCAGAGCCCTGCTCAGAACGGGAGGAGAAAAATGGCCATTGGTCACAGGGGACAGTGGCCACTGAGTGACCCTCAGCAGTACCACCCTCAGCAAGCCCCTGAGGGTCAGTGTCCTGCTCCCCACGGACCCTCCCCGAGGGTCAGCCGGGCTTTGTCCCAGAGGAGACCTCACAGCAGATCAGGGTCACCCCAGAAACCCCAACACCAGCGCTGCACCTCACTGACCTCTGCACCACATCCAAGGGGTCCTGGCAGTGCCTGGTTGGCTCCGTGGGTTTGGGGGAGAGGCGGATTTGCTCTGGGTTTAGGGAAAAAGTTGGATTTGCCCTGGGTTTGGGGGAGAATTGGATTTGCTCTGGGTTTAGGGGAGAGTTGGATTTACTCTGGGTTTGGGGGAGAATTGGATTTGCTCTGGGTTTAGGGGGGAGTTGGATTTACTCTGGGTTTAGAGGAGAGTTGGATTTGCTCCGGGTTTGGGGGAAAAAATTGGATTTGCTCTGGGTTTGGGGAAGAGCTGGATTTGCTGTGGGCCTTGCAGAGGAACAGCCACGATTCTGAGGAGGGTCAGGAGCAGGCAGTGTTTGACCCTCTGAGGGTCAATGTTTCCCCCATTAACCGTCCCTGAGCTTCCTCAGGGAGAAAACCTCCCAAAGGTCTGGGTGACACCAGGAAACCTCGGCGGATCTGACGCGTCCAGGTCAGACCGAGAGGAGAAGAATCGGAGCAGTGGAGATCAGGCACCTCCCCAGCTGCCGGGACCTTCTGCTGGAGATTTCTGTCACTTTTCTGTCACCTGTCCCTTGTCCAACCGTCTGGCTGCCGTTATCCTGTAGGAAAACCTCTGGATTCTCAGAGTGATAATAAATGGCCCCAATAAAACGTTCCAAGCACCCCAAATCAAGGGTAACCCTTGAGGGTGTTGGTAATGGAACCCTTGGAGTGAATTAGAGTGAAATGACACTGCATGATCTGTGTTTATAAATATATAAATATATAAAATATATAGAAATATAAACATATCTATGTGTAGGATTTGGTTTAGAACAATTTGGTTGCAACGGAGAGCAGGTTCGGAGCTGTTTGGGTTGTTCTCAGCTATGGAAACAACAAAAATAACACAAGAAAATGTACAAGGGAAAAGAGGGGAGGAAAGAAGGAAGGCAGGAAGGAAGGGAGGGAGGAAGGAAGCAGGCTGGATTGTTGCAACTTGGATGTGCCTTGGTCGAAGGGGAAATACAAAGTTCGGGGGCTCGATGCACCTTTGGGGTCAGGTGAACACCCAGAAGCCTCCTGGGGGGAGTTTTACCCTCTCTGATATAACACCGGGGTCATCCCCAGTCCTCGGGGGGGGGGCCCAGAAATGAGTTTGGGGGCACTGCGGGGGCTCGGAGNGAAATATAAACATATCTATGTGTAGGATTTGGTTTAGAACAATTTGGTTGCAACGGAGAGCAGGTTCGGAGCTGTTTGGGTTGTTCTCAGCTATGGAAACAACAAAAATAACACAAGAAAATGTACAAGGGAAAAGAGGGGAGGAAAGAAGGAAGGCAGGAAGGAAGGGAGGGAGGAAGGAAGCAGGCTGGATTGTTGCAACTTGGATGTGCCTTGGTCGAAGGGGAAATACAAAGTTCGGGGGCTCGATGCACCTTTGGGGTCAGGTGAACACCCAGAAGCCTCCTGGGGGGAGTTTTACCCTCTCTGATATAACACCGGGGTCATCCCCAGTCCTCGGGGGGGGGGCCCAGAAATGAGTTTGGGGGCACTGCGGGGGCTCGGAGGGTTCGTGGCCCTGCTGGGACCCCGCGCTGCCTCTGAGGGGCTGAGCCAGCCCTGCCCCAGCAGGAGCGGGAGTGGGAATGTCCTTTGGGAATGGGAATGTCCCTGGGGAATGGGAATGTCCCAACAGCTCCGGGGGTGGGTCTGGGGGTGTTGCGGTTGTGAAAGGCAGGACCTGCCTGATAAAAAGCCTGTCCGGGGGGATAAAAACCCAACCCCGGCGGGATAAGAAGCCCAATCCCGCCCCCGCTGGGGCTGCTCCTCGCGGCCTTGTCCCTTATCTGGCTCAAAGCCCAGCACAGACCCGACCCCTCCTCCCCGGGCTGGGCGGGGGGCACAGAGCGGCCCCAGCAGAGCAGCGCCGGCCGCGACCATGGCAGCGGGGTTGGGGTCATTCTCCGTTAACGTCCTGGTCCCTGCCAGGCTCCTGCAGGTACGGGGGGACCGGCTCTGTTCGGGGGCACCGCTCTGGTGTGCTGTGGATGTGCGGAGTTCTGTAGGGCTGGGACTGCTTTAGGTGTGGGGGTGCTGTAGGTTCGGGGTGCTGTAGGTTCGGGGGTGCTGTAGGTTTGAGGGTGCTGTAGGTTCGGGGGTGCTGTAGGTGTGGGGCTGCTGTAGGTTCAGGGGTGCTGTAGGTTCGGGGGTGCTGTAGGTTTGGGGTGCTGTAGGTTTGGGGATGCTGTAGGTTCTGGGGTGCTGTAGGTGTGGGGCTGCTGTAGGTTTGGGGGTGCTGTAGGTTTGGGGGTGCTGCGACCACCGGCAGCGTTTCACCTGCCCCAGGTCTCACCCGGGGGTGCCCCTGGAGTTGGGGTGCTGACAGCGAAGCGCTGAGGTGTTGGGGGGCTGGGACTCGCCCCCACCGGTCCCTCCCTCCTCCAGGGCCCAGGTGGGCTCTGCACCCCAAAACAGGCCCCGTGGGGCGGGGGGAGCCCCTTGGGGACACGGCCGCGGGGTGACATCCCGGAGCTGACTTTGGGGTCCGTTTGCAGGTCATTGTCATGTCCAGCCATGAAACCATCCGGGTGCTGGAGGTGGGGGTGGATGGGGACCCCAAAACGGCCGGGGAGGGAGCGGGGGGGTCCCCGGGACAGGGGGGCCCCCCAGGTGTGGAGGACGCTCCCTCCAGCACCCCGAGTTCGTCCGGCGGGGAGGCGGCAGGTGAGAGACCCCCCCTTCCCACGATCGTTCCCCGCCGTGCCCCGGGTCTCTCCTTCCCGGGGTCGTTCCCAGCTCCATCCCCGGCAGCGGAGGGGGTGTCTGGGTTGTGTCACCTGGGCTGCTCCGGGGTCCGGCTGCAGCTCCCCCCCGACCCGCTCCCCGGGAATTCACTTTTTGGGGAGACCCCGCTTTATTCCTCGCTGGTTTCTGGCCAGCGCCCCAAATCCTCTCGCGGGTGCATCCCACATCCACCCGCATGCGCCCCTGTCACCTGTCNGCTGACCCAAGTCACTGCCCCTCCTGCGCCCCCTCCCCGGGCACTGACCCCACCTGAGGACACCCGTGGGAGGGCGTTCGCTGCCTGGGTGTGCAGAATTTGGGTGCCCCCCCCCTCACCTCCACCTGTTTCTCCCCCAGGTAAAGCCAAAGCAGCGTCGCCCGTCCCCGTCCCCCCGAGCCACGCCCCGAGCCAGCCCGGCGTGACCCACCTGGCCGTGCAGGCCGCCCCACAGGTAACTGCCCCCCGGGGCCGGGGGGGCGAGGGTGGGCCCCGGGGGAGGTGTCCGCGGAGAGGGGGTGGCCAGGTAAAGGGGGACCCCCTTTTGTCCTCCCACACAGAGGGGTCGCCACA
The DNA here is from genome assembly GCA_013398115.1 of Falcunculus frontatus. Classification (NCBI taxonomy): domain Eukaryota; kingdom Metazoa; phylum Chordata; class Aves; order Passeriformes; genus Falcunculus; species Falcunculus frontatus. The sequence continues at coordinate 11,017 of VZRV01010298.1, forward strand.
GACCTGGGGGGGAAGGGAGGCCCCAAGTGCCCCTCGTCTCCCTATAGAGAAGGGGTTCCATGTAAGGGGGGACCCCGAGGCAAAGGGGATCCCCTCTCTGCCCTGCATCCCCCACAGAGCGGGGGTCAGTAGATAAGGGGGACCCCCCTTCATAGCCTCCAGAGAGGCATCGCCACAGCCCCCCAGTGCCCCCCACTTACAGAGCTCCCCCTCATCTCCCCACGGAGAGGGGTTCATAGGTAAGGGGGGGCTCCCCCTTTGTCTCCCACCCCCCCGAGGTTCACCAGGGAGCCCCCCCTGGACCCCCTTTCCCCCAGGGGTTCACCAGCTAGGGGGGCTCCCCCTTTGCCCCCCCTAAGAGGGATTCACCGGGGAGCTCCCCCTTTGCCCCCCCCCCCCAGAGAGGGGTGTCCCAGGCCGGGGGGGGGGGGCCCTGTGGGGGTTTCCCTGATGCTGAGCAGGGCGTTGATTTGTGTTTCTCTTTCAAATCTCATTTATCTCCGCAGGTGTTGGCTCAGGAAAGCTTAGCCACAGGTGTGACAGGAGTAATGGTTCCGGCAGGGACAGTTACTCAACCTCTTCTTATCCCCATCAGTATTGCAGGTCAGGTGACAGGCCAGCAGGCGCTGGCCCTGGTGACAATTCCCACAGCAACGCTCGCCGCGCTCCCGGGACTGACGCCGGCGGCACCCGCGGGGGCGATTTTCAAACCGCCCGTAGCCAATCTCACAGGTAACCGCAGGTAACCGCGCCTGCCTCGCCCGCCCGCACAGCTGGGAGCGGAAACGGGCTCCGGCCGGGGAGTTTGAGTGAAAAAGGTGCCGATTTGGGGCTCCAGGAAGGGTCTGGAATGGGCTTGAATTTGGGGGATTTGAGTATGAAAGGTGTAGATTTGGGGCTCCAGGTGAGGCACCCGGTGCAGATTTGAGGTTCCAGGTGTGGCAGCCGGTGCAGATTTGGGACTCCAGGTGAGGCACTCAGGGTAGATTTGAAGTTCCAGGTGTAGCACCCAGTATAGATTTGGGGCTCCAGGTGAGGCACCTGGTGTAGATTTAGGGCTCCAAGTGTGGCACCTGGGGTAGATTGGGGCCTCCAGGTGAGGCACTTGGGGTAGATTTGGGGCTCCAGGTGTGGCACTTGGCCGCAGCAGGAGAAGTTGGAGCTGCCTTTGCCGCCTCCCCAACTCGTCCTCAGCCCAAACCCAGGCGGTCCCATCCAGCTGGGATCTGAAATGGGTTTCAGTGGGGGAATTTGAGTAAAAAAGGTGTAGATTTGGGGCTCCAGGTGTGGCTGCAGGAGGGGTCTGGAATGGGCTTGAATTTGGGGGATTTGAGAATAAGAGGTGTAGCTTTGGGGCTCCAGGTGTGGCACCTGGCTGCAGCAGGGGAGGTTGGAGCTCCCTTTGCCCCCTCCCCAACTCATCCTCAGCTCAAATCCAGCCCGTGGGCTTCACTGTGAGGGGTTTCAGTAGAAAAGGTACAGATTTAGGGTTCCAGGTGCAGCACCTGCTGCGGGAGGGTTCTGAAATGGGTTCTTGAATTTGGGAGATTTGAGACTAAAAGGTGCCAATTTGGAGCTCCAGGTGTGGTACCTGGCTGAAACAGGTGACCTTTGGGCTCCCTTTGTCTCCTCCCTAATTCATCCTTCCCCAGCTCAGCCCCAGTCCAGGTGGTCTTCACCTGCAGGAGTCTGAATTGGGCTTGAATTTGGGGAATCAGAGTAGGAAAGGTGTAGATTTGGGGCTCCAGGTGAGGCACCCGGTGCAGATTTAGGGCTCCAGGTGTGGCACCCGGTGCAGATTTGGGGCCCCAGGTGAGGCACCCGGTGCAGATTTGGGGCCCCAGGTGAGGCACCCGGTGCAGATTTAGGGCCCCAGGTGAGGCACCTGGTGTGGATTTGGGGCTCCAGGTGAGGCACCTGGTGTGGATTTGGGACTCCAGGTGTGGCACCGGTGCAGATTTAGGGCCCCAGGTGAAGCACCCCCTGCAGCAGACGGGGGGGGGCCCTGCAGGTGGGAGGAGGGGGGATCGACCCCAACTGGTGGGGCTCTCACGGACCCTGGACGTGTCCCAGGTGTGTCCGGGGAGATTTTTGGGTTCCTCCAGCGCCCCCCACTCCGTGCTGCAGCAGCACCGGGTTTAGGTGAGACCCCGGCCCCGGTGACGGGAGGGGACGGGTGGGGCGGGCCGGGGTGGGGGGACGCGGGCGCGGTGCCCCCGGTGCCATCCCACTGACGGTGTCTCCGTNCCCGATGTCCGTGCAGCCCCCGATGTCCGTGCAGCCCCAGATCACCGGACTGGCCTTTAACCCCGGCATAGTAAGGACCGATCCCAACCCATCCCGGCATCCAACGGTCGCGGGGCCACGGGGAGCCCCGGGAATTCCAGGGCCACATCCCTGCCTCAGTTTCCCCAAGCGGGATTCCAGCCCCGTTTCCCCAGGCCGGACCCCTGCCTCAGTTTCCCCAGGCAGGATCCCACTCTCAGTTCCACACGTGAGATTCTGATCGCGGTGTCCCTGGAGAGGATCCCTGCCTCGGTTTCCCAGGGCAAGATCCCAGTCTGTTTCCCAGGTGGGATCCCTGCCTCAGTTTCCCTGGACAAGATCCCTGCCTCAGTTTCCCTGGGCAGCATTCCAGTCTCAATTTCTATGGACATAATCCCTGCCTCAGTTTCCCCGTGCAGGATCCCTGCCTCAGTTTCCCTGGACAAGATCCCTGCCTCAGTTTCCCCATCCCGACGAGCTGCAGCTCTGCTTTGGGCAGCTCCCAGGGGATGGATTTCTGGATTTAGGGACCCCCAGGGACTCTAGTGGCCACGGGGAGGAAGGGGGGGACGGTCCGGGGGGTCCCGGTGGCCCCCATTGCCCCAGCTCTGACCCCGTTTCCGTCCCACAGCTCACAGCGGCTCTGGGAGCGCAGCCGCAGCTCCTGGGGTCCCTCAGTGCCCCCCCCGTGATCGCCAACCCCCTCCCCAGCGTCCAGGGGATCCCGGGGCAGCTCCTGACCAACGCCCAGGGCCAGGTACCGCGGGGGGTCCCCTATCCCCCCCCCCACGGGGTTGTGTCACCTGGGGAGGGGGTCCTGGATGCTCCCGGTGTCGTGTCCCCCCCCCACAGTGTGGGCGTTTTGGGGTCCCCCAGCACCGTGTCCCCCCCCAGGTGATCGGGACCCTGCCGTGGGTTGTGGCCCCCCCCGGGGTGGCCGCGGCCGCCCCCGCGCCGGCCCCCCCCAGCCTGCAGGTGACACCGGTGACGCCGCAGCTGCTGCTCAACGCGCAGGGCCAGGTCATCGCCACGCTGGCCACGGGGGCCACGCTGACCGCGGGGGCCACGCTGGCCACCGCCCCCCCCGCACCGGCCCCCGGCAAGAAAAACGGGCCCGCTGAGCCCCCNTTTGGGAGCAGGGGAGCAGCTCTGGACCCTCCATGTGCCTTTGGGACGTTTGGGACCCCCTGTGTGACTTTGGGGCCCCCCTATGTGCCTTTGGGACCCCCCTATGTGCCTTTGGGACCCCCACTGTGCCTTTGGGACCCCCCGTGTGCCTTTGGGACCTGGCCACATGGCCTCAGGGGAGACAGAAGCGCCTTTGAGGCGTGTCCAGGTGGCTTTGGGATACCCTGACCGTTCCTGGGACCCGGCCCCATTGTTCTGGGGAGATGTGAGCCCCGCTGGGACCTGGCCATGTTGTTCTGGGGGGACACAACACTCCTGGGACCCGGCTTTGGGAACCCACGAGCACCTCTGGGCTGTGGCCACGTGGCTCTGGGTGGATTTAGGAGCCCATGAGCACCTTGGGGACTTGGCTGTGTGGTTGTGGGGGACCATGAGCCCCTTGGGGTCCTGGCCATGTGGCTTTGGGATGCCAGGAGCACCCCCAGGCCGTGCCCCCTCCTGTCCCATGGCCACCCCGTGCCCCTCCTGGTGCCACCAGCTGTCCCAGTGGGCTGTGCCCCGTGGGGAGCGGAGCTGCCCGTGCCCCCCAGGTCACCCCCCGGGTCCCCCCCAGGTCCAGCCCATCCAGCCGGCCCCGGCCGGGGTGGGGACGAGCCCCACACCCGTGGCCAAGGTGTCACCATCCCCGGTGCCTATCACCTGCTCTGAGACCCCCACCGTGAGCCAGCTGGTGTCCAGTGAGTCACTGGGAGCACTGGGAGAGGGATGACGGGGGCTGGAATCACTGAGAGAGGGATAATGGGCTGTGGGGTCCGTGGGAATGGTGGGGTCTGGGATCCCTGGGAAGAGGGATGACAGGAACTGGGGTCCTGTGGGAAAAGGGGTAACAGGGTCTGGGATCCCTGGGCAGAGGGATAATGGGAACTGGGATCACTGGGAGAGGGATAACGGAGACTGGGATCTACTGGGAGGAGGATATCAGGGCCTGGGATATATTGGGAAGAGGGATATCAGGGTCTGCGATCACTGGGAGAGGGGTATCAGGGACTGGGGTCCCTGGGCGCAGCAGGCTCTTGGGTCCCTGGGCAGAGGGATGAGGGGGTTCACAGTCCCCCGTGCCCCCCCAGAGCCCCCCGCCCCGCCCAGCACCGAGGAGGACGGGATCAACCTGGAGGAAATCCGGGAATTCGCCAAGAACTTCAAACTGCGGCGCCTCTCGCTGGGGCTGACCCAGACCCAGGTGGGGCAGGCCCTGACGGCCACCGAGGGCCCCGCCTACAGCCAGTCGGCCATCTGCAGGTAATGTCACCTGTGGGACAGGGACAGGGCCATCTGCAGGTAATGTCACCTGGGGGACAGGGACTGTCACCTGTGGGACAGGGACAGGGCCACCTGCAGGTCAACACTGTGGGGACAGGACAGGGACAGGACGGGGCCATCTACAGGTAAGGGGACACAGCCGGGTACAAACGGTGACAGGGGCCAAGGGCAGGCACGGGGCAGGAAAAGGGGAAGGAGTGGAAAAGCTGGAAAATTGGGGAAAAGGAGAATTGGAGAGAGGAAGGAAAACAGGAGGGAAGGAAGTTGGAGAGGAGGAGGAAAATTGTGGGGAAGGAGGAAAAGCCGAGAATGGGAGGAAAGTGGGGAAAAGGAGGAAAACGGGGAAAAGGAAAGGTGGGAAAGGGGGGAGAGGTGGAGGAGGGGGGAACTGGAGAAAAGGAGGAAAATGGGGCAAAGGAGGGTGCTGGGCGTCACTCCCCCCTCACTGTCACACCCCCAGTCCCAGCCTGCTGTCCCCCTGCCCCCCATCCCGAGGGTCTCCCCTGTCCCTCGTGTCCCCTCAGGTTTAAGAAGCTGGACATCACCCCCAAGACATCCCCCCTGAGTGTCCCCTGAGTGTCCCCCTGTCTCCCCAGGTTCGAGAAGCTGGACATCCCCCCCGAGTGTCTCCTGAGTGTCCCCTGTGTCCCCCTGTCCCCGCAGGTTCGAGAAGCTGGACATCCCCCCCGAGTGTCTCCTGAGTGTCCCCTGTGTCCCCCTGTCCCCGCAGGTTCGAGAAGCTGGACATCCCCCCCGAGTGTCTCCTGAGTGTCCCCTGTGTCCCCCTGTCCCCGCAGGTTCGAGAAGCTGGACATCACGCCCAAGAGCGCGCAGAAGCTGAAGCCGGTGCTGGAGAAGTGGCTGCGCGAGGCGGAGCAGCGGCAGCGCGAGGGGCAGCAGCACCTGCTGGAGTTCGTGGGGGGCGAGCCGGGCAAGAAGCGGAAGCGCCGCACGTCCTTCACCCCGCAGGCGCTCGAGGCCCTGAACGCGCACTTCGAGCGCAACGCGCTGCCCACGGGCGCCGAGATCACGCGCATCGCACAGGAGCTGCGCTACGAGCGCGAGGTGGTGCGCGTCTGGTTCTGCAACCGCCGCCAGACTCTCAAGAACACCAGCAAGCTCAACGTCTTCCATGTGCCCTGAGCTGGGGGCGCGAGGAACGCCCCGTGCGGCTCCCGCCGTCAGCACTTTGGCCGCTGGTTCTGTCCCTCACCGCCACGCCCGTAGCTGTGCCCGCCCGTCAGCATCTCCCCCGTGCCCCGAGCTGGGAGCACTGGGAGCCCCCCTGTGTCCCCCCGGCTTCCTGCCATCAGCACTTTGGCCACTGGTTCTGTCCCTCTGCCACCTGGCTCCCTGCACCACCACCCCCATACCTGTGTCCACCCTCCCATACCTGTGTCCACCACCCCCGTGCCTGGGTCCGGCATTCAGCGTCTTCCACACGCTCTGAACTGGGAACACTGGGAACATCCCAGTCCCAGTCCCCCCTGACCACCTGCCATCAGCACTTTGGCCATTGATTTTGTCCCTTTGGCCACTGATTTTGTCCCTCCACCCCCATGCCCGTGCCTGCGTCCAGGCCCTTCCCTGTGCCCGCCCCCCCCACCCGTCCCCTTCAGCATCTTCCATGTGCGCTGAACTGGGAGCACTGGGAATCCCCCCGTCCCACCAGTCACAGCCCCTTGACCTCCAGCCATCAGCACTTTGGCCACCGGTTTTGTCCCTTTGGCCACGGATTTTGTCCCCCTGTCCCCGTGCCTGTGCCCCCCTGTGCCCGTGTGTGTCCCCCCATCCCCTCCTCGTCTCACATGACCTGAGCGTGTTCATGTCTCACCTCCCCCACCTGTGACACACGTGGTGACAGACCCCCCCCGCCTGTCCTGCCCCCCGAGTGTCACACACCCATCCCGAATCGGTGATTTCCATTTTTCTGGGTTTTGCCTTTTTCCTGTGTTCCTGAGGCAATGTCACGGCTCACCAGGGGTGACCCCCAATTTATGTCACCCCCCGACGCTGATTTTGGGGGTCCCCCACCTCGTGAGGGGCTTCTGGGGGTGATCCCCCACCTTGGGGACGTCCCGTGGGTGGATTTCGGGGACATCACTGGACTCCCCGGGTTTGGGGGGCGTGAACCCCAAAACAGAAGCAGCGCCCCTTCCCCACCTCCCCCTGCCCTGAGCCTGGGGGGCTCCAGCCCCCCCGGGGGAGCGATGGGAGGGGGAGGTTGGGGGGGGACGGGAGACACCGGGGCACCCGCTGGGGCCGCGGCAGACTGATGCACTTGATGTAGTGGTGTGAAATAAACAGTATTTTTCTTTTTTCTTTTCCTTTCCCGTTTTTTCCAGGTTTGTGGGGGGCGGAGGAGCGGGGGCGGGGGGTCCTTCCTCCCCCTCGGCCCCCCCGGCTGAGGCCGGCGCAGCTCAGCGCACGCCCGAGGCAGGAGCGGGACTCGAACCCGCTGCCCCGCGAGAGGCGCCTCACGGAGCCGGGCGCCTCACGGAGCCGAGCGCCGCACGCCGCCGCCGCCGCCGCCGCCGCCACGCCCCCCGNGCGGCCCGGCTCGGATCTGGGGGTCCCAGCCCGGATTGGGGCGTCCCAGCCCCGACCGAGGGGTCCCTGCGAGAGGCAGCGCCGAGGGCGGTGTAGGGTTTGGGGGGTCCCTGTGGGTGCAGCCCTTGGGGGGAGTGCAGGATTTTGGGGGGAGTGCAGGATTTTGGGGGGTCCCTGTCGGTGCAGCCCTTGGGGGGAGTGCAGGATTTTGGGGGGCCCCTGTGGGTGCAGCCCTTGGGGGGTGCTCCATCGAACTCGGAACCCCCAGAGGTGCCGCCTCTCAGGGGTTGCAGGGTTTGGGGGTCCCCCTGAGGCGTTCCTTTTGAGTGGCTCCAAGGGCGGGGGCACAGCCTCGGGGGTGTCGCTGGGTTTTGGGGTTCATTCCCCTGTGGTAGCAGGTTTTTGGGGGTCCCCAAATTAGGCACTGCAGGAGAGGATCCCGAAGATATTTGAGGGGTTTTGGTACCCCCAGAGAACAGGGGGAGGTGTTGGGGTGCCCCGGAAGAGTCCCTGGCTGGGGGTGACTCCGAGGAACCCCATTTTTGGGGTGACTCCGTGGCCCATCGTTTTGGGGGTGACCCCAGGGCCCCCTCACGCCTGAGGTGCCCCCGAAGCCCCCTGGTTTTGGGGGGACCCTACAAGCCCCTTTGTGGAGTGACCTCAAGGCCACCCGTGTTTGGGGGTGACCCCACCCCCCGCTTTTGGCGTGTCCCCAGGACACCCCCATTTTTGAGTAGCCCCTGACCCCCCATTTTTGGGGTGTCCCCAAGGCCCCCTGTTTTTGGAGTGACCACGACAACTGCATTTTCTTGGGGGTGACCCTGCCGACCCCTCATTTTTGGGGGTGGCCCAGCCCCCATTTCTGGGGTGCCCCCCGGCCATGGCGTGGGCACTGAAGCTGCCGCTGGCAGACGAGGTGATCGAGTCGGGGCTGGTGCAGGATTTCGACGCCAGCCTGTCGGGGATCGGGCAGGAGCTCGGCGCCGGCGCCTACAGCATGAGGTACCGGGCACCCCAAAACATCCCGGGGACCCCAAAGCATCTCAGGGAACCCCAGGGGTTGGCAGGGGCCGTGCGGGGATGGGGAACCCCGAAATGAGCTGGAGGTTGAAGGCATCAGGTGGGACCTCAGCAGCGGTACCTGCGGCGGGAGGGGACCCCAGAATCTCCAGGGGCACCCCAAAATCCCCATGGGTCCCCAGAATCCCCAAGGGAAACCCCACAATCTCTGTCGGTCCCCAGAATCTTCATGGGGAATCTCAAATCCCCATGTGGGGAACCCGAAATTTCCTGAGGTCCCCAGAATCTTCGGGGGATCCCAAAATCTCTGGGGGTCCCCAGAATGGCAGGGGATGCCAGGGGCATGGGGAACCCCAAAATGTGCTGAAGTTGGGGCACTGAGGGGGGCACAGGGGCGGATTGGGAGGGAAACGGGCATTGGGGTGGAGTTGAGGTTGGAGCGAGGAAGAGCAGGCTTGGAGTTGGAGTTGGAGTTGTGGTTGGAGCTGGGATGGAGTAGGGATGGAGTTGGGAAGGAGTAGGGGTAGAGTTACAGTTGGAATTATGGCTGAAGGAGTGCATGGAGCATGGTTGGAGCTGGGATGGATTCGGGCTGGATTTGGGATGCAGTTCGAATGGATTTGGGATGCAGTTCGAATGGATTTGGGATGCAGTTAGGACGGATTTGGGATGCCGTTGGGATGGATTTGGGCTGCAGCTGGGGTGGATTTAGGATGGATTTGGGATGCAGTTGGAATGGATTCAGGATGGATTCGGGATGCAGCTGGGATGGATTCGGGCTGGATTTGGGATGCAGTTAGGATGGATTCGGGATGGATTTGGGATGGATTTGGGATGCAGCTGGGCTGGATTTGGGATGGATTTGGGATGCAGTTAGGATGGATTTGGGATGGATTCGGGATGCTGTTGGGATGGATTCGGGATGGATTTGGGATGCCGTTGGGATGGATTCGGGATGGATTTGGGATGCTGTTGGGATGGATTCAGGATGGATTTGGGATGCAGCTGGGCGGGGGCTGTGGTTGGAGTGCTGGAGCTGGAACAGCTGGGCTGGAGCTGTGGATGGAGCAGGGAAGGATCAGGGGTGGTTACGGCTGGAATTGGGGTCATTGTGGTTGGAGTCAGGGTTAGGAGTTGGGACGGAGTCGTGTGCAAGATGCTCACAGGTGTGCCCAGGTGGTCACAGGTGTACCCCAGGTGGGTTCAGGTGTAGCCCAGGTGGTCACAGGAATACCCCAGGTGGTTACTGATACATTCATATGGACACAGGTGTCTCTCAGGTGAGCAGGTGGCACCTGAGGACAAGTGAGAAGGTGACACCTGAGGACAGGTGAGAAGGTGGCACCTGAGGACAGGTGTTCAGGGCACCCCTGGGGCAGCGTCCAGAGGCAGAGCCAGGTAGGGGTGGGGCTCTTCCCCAGGTAACGAGGCCCAGGCTGGACTGAAGGAGTCCCTGACTCAGTACCCTGGCACCCACCTCACCTGTCTTGGGTGACTCTGTCCCCGTGTCCGCAGCGACGTCCTGGCTCTGCCCATCTTCAAGCAGGAGGAGTCCAGTTTGCCGCCGGAGAACCAGGACAAGCTGCTGCCCTTCCAGTATGTCCTGTGCGCCGCCACCTCCCCCGCGGTCAAGCTGCACGATGAGACCCTCACCTACCTCAACCAAGGTGAGGCCACACCTGTCCCGCACAGGTACCTCTGGGAACCACCCCAAGCAGGAAGATTCTGCCTGTGGAAGTTGTTGTTTTCAGGGGGAAATTCCCAATTTCTGGGTTGTTCCTGTTGGGAAATGGGATGGGAAGTGGCGCTGCCTTCACCTGGCTGTGCTCTGCCCAGGTGGGGCACAAGTCACCTGGGGGATCTCAGCAGGTTAAAGTGTGGGCACTGGAAGGTGGTGACAGGTGTGTGTAGGGGGTTACAGGTGTGTGTAAGATGTATCTGTACAGTTGTGTTCAAGGTGTATCTGTACAGGTGTGTGCAGAGCGTTACAGGTGTGTGTAAGGTGTGTCTGTACAGGTATATCTGTACAGGTGTGTCCAAGGTGTATCTGTACGGGTGTATCCAAGGTCTATCTGTACAGGTGTGGGCAGTGTGGTTCTGTACAGATGTGTGTAAAGTGTATCTGTACAGGCGTGTGCAGAGGGTTACAGGTGTATGCAGGGTGTATACAGGTGTTCCAGGTGGGTACAGGTGTGTGTAAGGTGTGTCTGTACAGGTGTATTCAGGGTGTATCTGTATAGATGTGTTCAAGGTGTACCTGTACAGTTGTATTCAAGGTGTACCTGTAAAGGTGTGTGCAGAGGGTTACAGGTGTGTGCAAGGTGTACCTGTACAGGTGTGTAAGGTGTATCTGTACAGGTGTGTGCAGTGTGATTCTGTACAGGTGTGTGTAAAGTGTATCTGTACAGGTGTGTGCAGAGGGTTACAGGTGTGTGTAAGGTGTGATTGTACAGGTGTGTTGAAGGTGACCCTATACAGATGTGTAAGGTGTACCTGTACAGGTAGGTTCAAGGTGTATGTGTACAGGTGGGTTCAAGGTGTACCAGTACAGTTGTGTTCAAGGTGTACCTGTACAGGTGTGCTCAAGGTGTACCTGTACAGTTGTGCTCAAGGTGTACCAGTACAGTTGTGTTCAAGGTGTACCTGTACAGGTGTGTTCAGGGTGTACCTCTACAGGTGTGTCAGTGCGGGGCGGCTCTGCGGGATGGGGGTTACAGGTTCCAGCTGTACCTGCTGCTTTCAGGTAGAACCAGAAGCTCAGGGTTGGTGGGACCTCAGATGAATGAGGAGCTCAGGGGACAGGTACAGGTGACAGAAAACCCTCAGGTGCCCTCCTGCCCCCAGGTCAATCCTACGAGATCCGGATGTTGGACAACAGGAAACTCGGGGAGCTGCCCGAGATCAACGGGAAGCTGGTCAAGGTGAGCAGAGAGCACAGGTATCCCTGGCCAGGTGTGCCCATCCCAGCCGGGTGCTCTCCAGGGCCCTGCAGCAGGGTGGGGGTGGGAGATGTTCCTGGTTTGGGGGGGAGGGGGGTTCCCTTTGCCCCTTTTTGGCACAGGAAGAGCCGCACACCTGGCCAGGTTTGCCAGGGCAGCTCCAGGTGATGTTTCCCCGTTCTCCAGAGCATCTTCCGGGTGGTTTTCCATGACCGGCGGCTGCAGTACACGGAGCACCAGCAGCTAGAGGGCTGGAGGTGGAACAGACCTGGGGACAGGATCCTGGACATAGGTGAGTCTCACCTGGCTGGGGCACGTGGGGGGTCCCAGGTGGGCCTCACCTGTTCCCCCCATAGATATCCCGATGTCCGTGGGGATCATCGACCCCCGCGCAAACCCAACACAGCTCAACACCGTGGAGTTCCTGTGGGATCCGGCCAAGAGGACGTCGGTCTTCATCCAGGTAAGGGACAGGTGGGTGGTGCCTCACATCCAGGTGAGGGCCAGGTGGGCGGTGCCTCACATCCAGGTGGGGGCCAAGTGGGCTCTGTCCCACATCCAGATGAGGGACAGGTGATCCCGGGTGCTGCCCCGTGGCTCCTGGCTCTGCCCCGGGCTGTGCCCATGCACCTGGGCACTGCCCCGGCTGGCGGCGGCGTTGCCAGGGCAGCACACCTGTCTGCAGGTGCACTGCATCAGCACGGAGTTCACGCTGCGCAAGCACGGCGGCGAGAAGGGAGTTCCCTTCCGCGTGCAGATCGACACCTTCAGGGAGAACGAGAGTGGCGAGTACACGGAGCACCTGCACTCAGCCAGCTGCCAGATCAAGGTGTTCAAGGTACCTGGGCTCACCTGCGAGACTGTCCCCGTTTGCCCTGGGGGCTGCTGGTGCCTCGGGAACCTCCCGCCTTTAGGAGTAACAGCCCCAACCTGGCGCTGCAGGTGATGGGAGGGACTGGGAGGGGCCGTTCCCGCTGTGGTTGCACCTCGGGGTGCCCGTGACTCTGTCCCACCTGCAACACCCCCAAAATCTCACCTTGGCTCCTCTCTCTCACCTGTTCACCCACCTCTTCACCTCAGGGGGTCAGTGGGGTTTGGGGTCCTGCCCTGCCCTCCCCTGGTCCACCCAGGCCCAATTCCTTCAGCTGTGAGCACGGGTGCAGCCAAATTTTAAGGGAATTTTCAGGGATCTGCCAAGGGGAGCACCTGGATACCTGTGGAGGTTCCACACCTGTGCTTCTCATGGGATTTGAGTGACATCCCCCCAGTTTTGGGTAGAGGAGGGGCCCAGGTGTTTAAGGTGTGGCAAAGTCAAGGCCACCCCTGAGACCTCGTGTCCAGGAGGTGGGCAATCCTACCTCCTAGCTGGGTGATGCAGGTGCAGAAGACAGTTCAGGTGTATCAGGGGGTTACAGGTGCGTGCAGAGTGGTTACAGGTGTCTTCAGGGGGCTACAGGTGTATTCAGGTGGTTACAGGTGTACTCAGGTGGTCACACCCCTGTCCCTGCAGAGGCCCTCAGGACAAGCTTCTCCCAAGACAACTCCTTTTCCCTCTGTAAAGCACCAAGGAGGCCAAGTCACCTGTGTCCCCTGAGTCACCTGTGTGTTTCCCACACTCCTGTCCTGGCCTGTCCCTTTTCCAGCCCAAAGGAGCCGACCGGAAGCAGAAGACGGATCGGGAGAAGATGGAGAAGCGAACGCCCCACGAGAAGGAGAAGTACCAGCCCTCCTACGAGACCACCATCCTCACCGAGGTGAGCTCACCTGGCTCACCTGGCCACCAGGGAGCAGGGCTGTTCATACTCGTCAGGCAAAACTGGGGTCAGAGAAGGTGTTTTTGTACCTGAGAAAGGGCTCTGGGGACATCACTGACCTGGCCCAGGCAGGTGTGTGCAGTGCAGGTGTGTGCAGGGTCAGGTGTGTGGGGTTGAAGGTGTGTGTGGGTCCACATGTGTGTGGGGACAGGTGTGTGCAGTGCAGGTGTGTGCAGGGACAGGTGTGTGGGGTTGAAAGTGTGTGTGGGTCCAGGTGTGTGCAGTGCANACAGGTGTGTGGGGTTGAAAGTGTGTGTGGGTCCAGGTGTGTGCAGTGCAGGTGTGTGCAGTTCAGGTGTGCGCAGTACAGATGTGTGCAGTGCAGGTGTGTGCAGTGCAGGTGTGTGCAGGTGCAGTCCCAGGTATGTGCAGTGCAGGTGTGTG
>VZRV01010298.1:28015-39945 GCA_013398115.1 Falcunculus frontatus
TGTGGGGCTGGGGCTCTCCTGTGGGGGCTGGGACTCCCCTATGGGGGCTGGAAGTCACCTGTGGGGGCTGGAAGTCACCTGTGGGGCTGGGACTCACCTGTGGGGGCCAGGAATCACCTGGCCCAGCCTTTTGCCACCCAAGTCAGGAATTTAGAGACACTTTAGGGAAGGAAGTCCAGGTAGGAGACAGAAATTAGGAATTATTTTACTTTGAGAGCCACAAGCCAGGGATTCCCGTTGATCCAGGAGCTGTGTCCACCTGTGACCCACCCAGGTGGAGTTACCTGCCCAGGAAGTTCCCAGAAAGGGGATGTTTCTTACACCTTTCCCTAAAAGGCAGGGATTTAACACACCTGGAACATTTGGGAAGGCTGAGAGACAGACAAGGTGTCCAGCTGGGGATGTCTGGGAAGCATCATCCCAGATACCTGACACAGGACAGGGGAGGGCATTCCAGGAGCATTCCAGGTGTGGATTCCTGCCCCCGTGGCACCAGGGAATGCTGACCCAGGGTCACCGGTCCCCAAGGGGACACCTTGGGATCAGCCAGGTGGGGACAACCACAAGGGATTTCCTCTGGGATGAGCTCTGAGGACACCTGGCAGGGAAGGGGGCTGAGAAGGGAGGGAACCCTGGGTGACCCTCACCTGTCGCAGGATGGTGCGGCCCCGCCTGACCATCTACGTGTGCCAGGAGTCGCAGCAGGTGAGGGACCCCCAGCATGAGCACGAGGACGGTGATGGCAGCGCCGGCACCTTCTTCGGTGAGGGGGAGCAGGGATCACACCTAGGGGGGTTTGGGAATCTGGGATCACACCTAGGGGAGCAGGGATTGCACCTGGGCAGGGTTTGGGAATCTGGGATCACACCTAGGGGAGCAGGGATTGCACCTGGGGGGGTTTGGGAATCTGGGATCACACCTAGGGGAGCAGGGATTGCACCTGGGGGGGTTTGGGAATCTGGGATCACACCTGGGGGGCTCAGGAACCTGGGATGTTCTGGCAGCCGTTTCCAGCAGAGCACCTGATGGCCCCGTCCCTCATCCCCTCCTGAGATCACCTGTGCCCTCACCTGTGTCCCCACCTGTGCCTTGACCTGTGGCCCCACCTGTGAGCACAGAGCTCACCTGGGCCCTCTGTACACCTGGGGGTGCTGCTTGCTCCCCTCAGGTCAAGGTGCCAAAAACATGCCCCCCCACCCCCATTCTTTGCCCCAATCCCAGCAGATTTCCCTCGGTGCCACCACACAGGTGTTGGCATCTCACCTGTGCCGAGCCAGAATTGGGAACACCTGTGAGAATCCAGGTGCTTCCCCCAGCACCTCTGGAGGGCTGGGGAGGGGCTGTTCTTCAGCACTTCCATCCTGCTGGGAATAAAACCCACCTGGAGCAGGCCAGGTGGTGCCACTCAGGCGATGCCAGAAGGTTTTTGGGGCCAGGTGTGTCAACCCCGCGCAGGACACGGGTGACAGGCGGGTCCCTGTTTGGGGGCACACCTGCGCAGGTGCGAGGCTATGCTCTCACCTGCAGTGTACCACGCCATTTACCTGGAGGAGCTGACAGTGGCTGAGCTGACGGAGAAGTTGGCGCAGCTTTTCCGCGTGCCTGCCCAGCAGATCCAGCAGATCTACAAACAGGGACCCACCGGGATCCACGTCCTGGTCAGCGACGAGGTAACGCCCGCCTGACCCCCAGCGCAGCTGGGGGAAGGTGGAAGGACCCCCTGGGAGGCTCACCTGGGGGAACAGGATCATCAAGGATCACCTGGGCAGGTGTTGGGAAGGGTGCTCTCAGTTTGGAGACAAATTCTGGGAGAAAAATGCTTTGGAAAAAGTGTTTTCTCTAAAGAGAAGGGACTTCAGCAATTCCCTTTTTCTGCCAGTGAGATAAACGAATACCAGTGGGTGAAAGTGAAAAAAAAAACCCAACCAGTTGTTCTAGTCTGAAAACAAACCAGTGGGAGATGGAAAGTCAGAATTATAATTTAATAGGAAAATTAAAATAAATGCAATAGTACAAGAACACTGACAGAGTTAGTATACAACCTAACACCCTGTTAGTCAGGGTGGTGGTAGCAGTCCTGATGAAGTGGTCCTGTTGAAGCAGTGATCCTATAGAAAAAGGTCTGGTCTTCACCTGAAGGTCCAGTGGTAGCTCTTGTCCCTCCAGAAATCCAGTAGGTAAGGGCTGGCTGTGCTGCTCCCAACCCCAGTTATATCCAGGTGGGAATGCTTGGCTCCTTCCCCCTGGGCAGAGCATCTCACAGTGGGATGATGTCATTCTGTGAGTCACCTGGTGGGCCCTTGATTGCCCATTAGCCAGAGATCGCTCCTGGAGGGAGTTATCAGGGACGAGTCATGGTAGGAGATGACGAGCACTGCCCCCCTGTTTTATCAGCTTGTGAAGATGATAATAGAATACATGCTATTGGTTACATCTTACATTGTAACCCAGGACAACAGTTCATTAACACAGCCAGATACCTGCAAGGCACAGAAGAAAAACCTGAACCTTACACTCCACCCCTGCCTGGGCACGTGGCTGGGAGGCAGAGACGGAGGCCAGCCCCGCTTTGTCTCAGGGAGGGGAGAAAAGAGTTCCCGCAGCAGTTCAGGCAGAAGCAGATGGGAACCTGGTGATCCTCTGGCACTGGTCTCCTCCTCACAGCAGAGGCTGGTGGATTTTGGTGTCCTTTCTCCCATTGGTTCGGCTTCTCCGAGCTCTCGAAGCGGCCCCCGCCGGCTCCCCAGAGCGAAAACCAAGCCACAAACAGTGCAAGAAAAAAACAAAATGAACAAAGTCGCCAAGAGGATTCCCGGTACAGCCTCCAGGCTGGGGGAAGGGAGTAAAATAGAAAACTCCTTGGTCAAGCTGGCAAAAACCAATCCAGTGAAGGCAAGAATGTGACGTCCTGGTCCACGCTGAGCACGCGCTGGACGGGGAGGCTTTGAATAAAACCTGCCCCTCCCCTGGGTCCGTCTCAAAGCTCCAGCAGCCATTTCTGGGCATAAAGCAGACAGTTAGGGAATGGAGAATCATCCTAAAATCACCCCAAGACAAGGGCCCAAGGAAGGAATACAATATTTTTGTCTGGTGCTTCCAAAGCGCCCACCTGAGCTCCCACCTGGGCACCTCCAGCCCTTTGGAGCCCAAGCCCTTCCCCAAAACCCCTAACTTGGTGTTGTTTTGGGTTTTTCCAGATGATCCAGAACTTCCAGGATGAATCCTGCTTCGTCCTGGACACCATGAAAGGTGCGTGAATACCTGGGGCTCTGTGTTTGGGCCCCACCCCACCTTCCCTCACCTGCTGTGGGGTGACCTTGGTTTCCTTTGCAGCTGAAACCAACGACAGCTACCACATCATCCTGAAATAGGGGGCCAGGTGAGGGACAGGCAAGGAGCACCTGCAGCCTCTCAGCACACCTGGAGACCCTCCACTCCCAGCACAAGGACATGAGCAGAGATCTGGGAACCCCCAGGTGTTGTTACCTGGCTGCCCTCCTCGCAGGGAGCACCTGGAACCCCCCTGGAGAGCCCCCAGGTGTGGTTACCTGGCTGCCCTTCCCACAGGTGACTCCTGGGATGGACAGGATGCTCCGTTGCTGGAGCTCTGAGGCACCAGGTGTTCACCCACCTGGGACAGGTGCTGCCTCCAGGTGTGTGCAGGTGTGAAGTGATCTCATAAGGTCATCAAGAATTCCAGATTTAATTATGGAAAATTGGAGGATAAAGGAATAACTTGGGGGGGGTGGGGGGAGGGGACATTGCTGCGTGTTTTGGGGAGAAAAGCAAAGATTTCGCTATTTCTGCTGAATATGTGAAGTGATTGAAGGGACTCCAGGCCGGTGTCCAGGTGAGGGATCTGCCCAGGTGTGGGAGGTCGATCCCCAGATCCCCCAGACTTGGATGCTCCAGGTAATACTGGCCTCAGCCCATCAAGTGTTTTGGGCAAAAAATCAGGAAAAAAGACAATATAAACCAAGGATTTGATTAAAAAAAAGCTGGGATGGGATCCAGGTGAGGCAGGTACTGGCTCAGGTGACAATTGTGACAATCTGGCCAGTGCAGGGGGTCAGCAGCACCCCAGAACTTCTCCAGGACTGCAGTAACACCTCCAAAATCACCCCAAAATCATCCCCAAGATCACCCAAAAATCACTCAAAACCACCCCCAAGTAATCCCCCAAATCACCCCCAAACTACCCCAAAATCACCTCTGAAAAGCTGCCAGATCACCTCAAGATGACCCCAAAATCACCCTGAAATATCCCTGAATCTTTCCCCAAATTACCCCAAGTCACGACCCAAAATTACCTCAAAATCATCCACAGATTACTGCAAGTCACCTCCAATTCATCCACAAATCACCCCAAAATCACCCAAATCCCCCATGCCCCAGGGAGTGTCAGAGCCGGAGGATCCCAAGGTGGATCGTGGTTCAGGTGTGTCCAGGTGGGGCACACCTGGAGGAGGGGGAGCACCCTGGGATTTCACCTGGAAAAGGTGAGGGTGGGGGACACAGAGGGGCTTTGATCCTTTAATTTCCCTTTCATTAATCAGTAACTTGGAGTCGTGGTTCCAAGTTCGGTGCCTCCCTAAGACTCTGAGCCATGCCCTGACCCAGCGGGGGGCACGAAAGGTGATGGGTGGAGAAAAGAACAATTTATTCAAAACAGCAACGAGATAAGAAACAAACAGGAACAGCAATACTGATAACAAACAGAATGGCCTCGGGGTCCTGGCCGGTACAAAATGACCTTGGGGTCCTGGTTGGTACAGAATGGCCTCGGGGTCCTGGTTGGTACAGAATGACCTCGGGGTCCTGGCTGGTACAGAATGACCTCAGAGTCCTGGTTGGTACAGAATGGCCTCGGGGTCCTGGTTGGTACAGAATGACCTCGGGGTCCTGGCTGGTACAGAATGGCCTCAAGATCCTGGTTGGTACAGAACGGCCTCAGGTCCTGGCCGGTACAAAATGACCTCAGGGTCCTGGCTGGTACAGAATGGCCTCAGGGTCCTGGTTGGTACAGAATGGCCTCAGGGTCCTGGTTGGTACAGAATGACCTCGGGGTCCTGGCTGGTACAGAATGGCCTCAAGATCCTGGTTGGTACAGAACGGCCTCAGGTCCTGGCCGGTACAAAATGACCTCAGGGTCCTGGGTGGTACCGAATGGCCTCAGGGTCCTGGTTGGTACAGAATGGCCTCAGGGTCCTGGTTGGTACAGAATGGCCTCAGGGTCCTGGTTGGTACAGAATGACCTTGGGGTCCTGGCTGGTAAAAAATGATCTCAGAGTCCTGGTTGGTACAGAATGGCCTCGGGGTCCTGGCCAGTACAGGATGATTGTGGGGTCCTGGTCATGCCCCTCATGGCTGCTGCAGAAATTAACCCTGTCCTGGCCACAACCAGGACATTCCCTACCCCTTACTCCACACCATCTGCATCGTTCCTTTCTTCTTCACCATCCACGTCATTCCTGGGTTCCCACACCTTCCAACTCTACACATATTTATATACACACATTTATATACACACAAGTATTTATATACACACGTATTTATATACATACATATTTATATACACACACAAGCAGGAGTTCCATCTCCACGGTCCCTGGCTGTCCCCGGTGTCTGTTGAGGTCAGTCAGTCCTGGCTGTGGGGTGTGTCCGTCGTGGATCTCTCCCAGGACACAAGGGGTGCTCTGCTGTCGGCTGGGGGCTGCATCCGGAGCCACCCATCCTCATCATCCGTGGGAGTTACGGCAAACGCCGGCAGTGCCACCCACAACCAACGTGACACAGTTCCATGTTCCAGATGTTCTTACCCCAAAAATCAAAGCCCCTTGAGGGACACTTGTGTTTCCCTGCCCTCTACATCACCCACCAAGTGCACCCAGGTCCATGAGCAGAAACAATCCCAGCAATGGGTTTGCCTTTGCCTGGGGCAGGACTGATTCAAACTGTCTTCCTTGACACATTCCTCACATGAACCATGGGGACTTTGTTCCCTTCTGCAGCACCTGGGGGTTCGCACTGGGCAGGGCTGGTTTGACTAGTGGAGCCCCGGGTGTTGAGTGACCACGTGGCCTTCACAAGATGCAGATCCCAGTGTTTGGAGGTCCCACCACCCCCTGCCTTTGGTGTGGGTTTTAACAGCCCGTTGCACTGTTCCCGTTTCCCAGGGCTGGTGCCTGACAGGGAATGTGACACCCCCACCCCATCCCAAGCTCTCCAGCCCAAGTGTCCACAAGGCCGTTCTTGACTCCCATTGTCCAACTCAGATCTTTCAGCGCTGCCATGTCACCACTGGACGTGTTTTTCCAGGCCCTGAACGGTGTTCCAGGCAGTGGCGCGAGGCTCAAGGTCCATCTCTAGCCATCCCCTGGTGCCTTCCGCCACTGTGAGCAGCGGCGCTGGCCTTGGTGGGTTCGAGGCACTGCAATGCCATCAATCTGCCCGGCCTCCCCACACCGGTGTTTAGATCACTGCCCCCCAGAGCACAGGGGCTTCACCCACTTGGCCCTGCCTGATGGCAGCACGCGTCTCGCACTCGTGGCAGTGTCCATGGCTGAGTCCACCCCTCCGTCACGAGCCCAGGGGTATTGCGCATTTCTGCCCTGATGACCTGAGGCACCGTGGGTCCACCAAGCTGGAGTAACGGTCCCTTGTGTTGCCAGTCCAGATGTGCCTGTCACACTTCATTCTTGGCAGCCTGATCCACCTGGTCATTGTTGTGATGCTCCTCATTAGCGCCCGATGGCTCTTCATGGTTGGCTTCTCTGCCCGGGCAGTGATGTCTTGCCACACTGGGGCAGCCCAGAGGAGTTTCCTCTGCGCTGCCAACTGGCCTTTTTCCATTGTACTGGTTTGAAAGCAAACCAGTGGGAGATCCTAAGTCAGAATTACAATTTAATAGGAAAATTAAGACAAAGGCAATAATACAGAAACACTGGTTTAAACTGACAGAGTCGGGATACAACCTGACATCCTGTTGGTCAGGGTGGTGGTAGCAGCCTGATTAAATGGTGGCTGCAGCCCTGTTGAAGTGATGGATGTGGTTCTGTTGAAGCAGTGATCCTGTGGAAGGGTCTGGTCTTCCTCTGAAGGTCCAGTGGTGGTTATGTAGCTCTTGTCCTCTGGGAATCCAGCAGGTAAAGGCTGAGTGTGATGTTCCAAACCTCAGATTATATCCAGGTGGGAATGCTTGGTTCCTCCCCCTGGGCAGAGCATCTCACAATGGGATGATGTTGAGTCATGCAGTGAGACTCGATGTCCCATTAGCAGAGAGATGGGCCCTGGAGGGAGTTATCGGGGATGAGTCACGGCAGAGATAAGGAACGCTGCCCCACCTGGTTTCAACAGATGGTGGTAGAATCCATACTTTTTCGTCACATCTTACATTGTAACCCAGGACACCCATGGTGCCAGCCACTCCCACAGAGCTTTTGTCACCATCCATAAATTGCTTCTCTTGCTCAGCGATACCCAGAGGCAGCTGGGCGGCTTCCAGCTCTGCAGCCTTGACTTGATGCACCTCGTCCCTCGGCAGCTTCCCTGGCTCACTGCACAGGGCTCCGTACAGCAGCTTTCCATCCCCTGCTGATCCCCGTGGTCCAGCAGGACCCAGCAGTGAGGAGAGCGCATCTGAGGATGGGACCTCATCTGAGGGTGGGACCTCAGCACACGTCACCTTTTCCTCCTCTGATGATGACAGTTTGGAATTTTCACCTCCAGGCCAGTTTGTGATGATTTGCAAGACCCCAGGATTAGGATTTCCTCTCTGAGCTGGCTGTGCGATCAGTGCAATCCACTTGCTCCGCTTGGCATCAGTTGCATGATTTGTGAGAAGGGCTTTCCCTGTGAACATCAGCCCAGCACTGGCAGCCGGGTGCCAGCAGCAGCAGCACTTCAGTGCCAGTCGCATCTGAGGCAGCTCAAACCCCTTCACAGGCTGCTGAGATCTCGCTCAACTGGGGTGTAGCAGCCTTGGATCGTCTGTATTCCCAAATCCAGGACCCCAGAGGTCATCCTTGAGGTCCCTTCTGCCAGAGGCTCCAGGAAGGTCCATTCTCCCCGGCCACAGGGTAAAACACATTCCTTCACATCCTGCCCATTCTGACTGGCCCAAAGGCTCCTGTAGGAACTGTTTGATCTGACCAAAAGCTTGTTGTTGTTCAGGGCCCCACTGGAAATTCTGCTGCTTTCATGTCACAAGGTGGAGAGGGCTGACAGTCCATCTGCAGTCTGGGATGGGCATCCTCCAAAACCCCACAGTGCCAGGAATGCCTGGGTTTCCTTCTTGCCGGTCAGTGGGGACACAGCAGTTATCCCATTAATCACCTCTGCTGGAATCTGCGTGCATCTCACCACTTCACCCCCAGGAACCGAGTTTCCTGAGCAGGCCCCTTGACTTTACTTTGTTTAGCGGCTTTCAGGAGGATGAGGATAATCTCCCTTTTCCCAAAAACTTCCTCTGCTGTGTTCCCCCACATCCATGTACTGCAGATGTTCTGGAGCCTCGCCCTTTCCCAGTGCAGTCACGGCAGATGGTGGGGCTGTGCTTCCCCCCCTGGGGCAGTCTGTTCCAGGTGTACTGCACACCCCTCCAGGTGAAGGCAAACTGAGGCCTGCACTCTGCTGCCAGAGGAATGGAGAAAAAGGCATTGGCAATGTCAGTGGTGGCACCACTTCTCTGCCTTGGGCTCCGTACTGAAGTTCCAGCACGTCCAGCACAGCAGCTCTCAGTGGTGGCGTGACTTCATTCAGACCACCATAGCCCACTGGCAGTGTCCACTCTCCACTGGACACCGCCAGGGGGCATGGGGCTACTGAAGTGTGAGCGAGTCTTGCTGAGCTCTCCCTGGCTCTCTGGTTCACGGATCTTCCAGGGATGGGGGTCGGGCAGTCCTGGCTGGTGCAGTACAGCCGAAGTCACTGTGGTGGTGGTGGTGAGGGGATTGGTACCTGCTGTTCTTCAGCCCTCCTCAGCCCCAGAACAGAAGGGTCCTCTCAGACACAGTAAGGTGTTCAACTTCTAACGCCTGCTGTCCCCACAGCAGCTGTCCCCAAAGCCCACCAATGTCTCTTTGGGTCTCTGAAATCCCCTCTCCTGAGGTCATCTGTGCCAGGGATCCCTGAGGCCCCTGTACTGGTCACAGTGGGGGGGTTTTGCCACTCGTTCCCAGTCAGGATCACTTCAGCTCCCAACACAGTCCCTGTCGGGATCCCCCTGTCACCCCAGAAACAGAGATGGATCTGCCCCCACAGATCTCGATGGCATCAGGGGATGTTGTGTGCCAGTGTCAGCCAAAGCCACATGCTCCTGTGGCTCTGCTGGGCTGGGCCATGGATCCACAGAGTCCAGTGGATCCCATTGTCCCCTCTCCCACCCGGCTGGAGGGAGCGCCTGGTCATGGCACTCCCTGCTCACATCTGTAAATATGAACTCAAGGTCCCGCTCCCTCATGTCCCCTCTGTGTCACACAGGCACAGCCACAGGTGACCTCATGGGGTGTCCCCTCTCTCTTGAGCAGGGGGCAGCCGCTCCCAATAGCAGAGACTGGTCCATACTGGTGGGACAGGAGACATTTCCTAATTTGAACAAGTCTTTTGACTCTGTCCAAGGTCTTGGACAGTTCTTCCACAGCCGCGGCCGATGGGGAGGAAAAAGGACGATCCCCATGGTCACCTGGGGCTGACTGTTCGTTTGTTCTCCTGCCTCCATTGGCATCGCTGCCGGGGAGCTGGAGCCCGACCACGGTGCTCCAGACAAACTCCCACACTTGGATTGTGTGCGCTGGGCTTCATCCAGACCTCGCTCTTGGAATCCCTGTGGATCCCCTCCAGCACAGCCAGTTCCCTCAGGCCCTGGGTACCTCTCTCCACAGCATTCCAGCTGCCTGGGGGCACTCTGAGAACACCTTTCCCTCACACTTGGCAGGAGTCTCCTGCAGGGTCTGGGAGTCTCTGTCCCCTTCCCAATCCCCCTGTCAGGATCCCAGGACAGGGATCCCGGGTGCTTGGCTTCACTCCCACACAATTCCATACCCACGATATCCCAGCACTGGAGCAGCCGGGCCACCAGGGGCTGGAATCTTTTTCTGTATCCCACAGGTCTCCTGGGAATAGGGATCGGGTGGTGGGGGATTCTCGCTGGCTCTGCCTCTTCCTTGGGTTGGGAGGGCCCTGCTTCCTCCTCATCCCTTACTGAGTGAACTGGATTTGTTTTGGATTTCTTTTTCTGTGTCGGGGTGACTGCTCCTGGCACGGGCTGTTCCTCCGGCTCAGCTGCACTTGGAGTGGCCACGGTGCCTCTGGCTCTGCTCTCATCCTCCTCCTCCTCCCCCAAGGGTGCTGTCCAGTGCCCAGCAGTGTCCAGTTCATCACAGCCAGGGTCCAGCACACTGCAGTGAATTGCTGACAAAGCATTTTCCCTTCACATATTTGATCACTTTATCCCTGCAGTTGTTCAGGGGTGAACTTCCAGACCACTGGAGCAGAGAATTTCCCCAGATCCTGGCCCATTTTCTCCCACATTCCACACTGCCGTGACCCTCCATCCTGGGGCAGATCTCTGGAGGCCTCCCTGGAAATCTCGTTGACTCCGAACATGGTGTGGACCACACTGAGCAGAGCTGGCAGAACCAGGAACAGGACCTGGCTTTCCTTAACACCCACAGGGAATTTGGGATTCCCCAAAGCTGCTGCAACAGGCCTGAAGGAGGCAAAGGGAGTGAAAGTCTGGGGAGTATCCTCCTTCCCTGTTTCTCCCCCTAAGATGGGTTTGGTTATTCAGGAATTCCCAGAGTAGGGGAGCAGGGGAGCAGCACTGAACACAAAACCCAAATGCCCCTCCCTGCCCTGGATGTTCCCATGTCAGGGACTGATGTCCCACAGAGTGGCCACAAAGCAACCCTGATCCCTCTTCCTGCTCTGGAAAAGACAACGAGGAGAATTTGGGAACATGTCCAGGCTTGGACACCACTCCCACACAAACACAACCTTGTGCCCAGTGGCTCCAGAGCAGCACATAGATCTCAGGTCAGGATTGTTCCCAACCCGCTCTGGGCAGCTCTGTGGTGGGCTCAGCCCCTGGTGCCCTCCTTTGGGCTCCAGTTGAGGCTGTTGTGGTTTAGGAATGGTGGTCCCCAATCTAGTGCCGCCCCTGAAACTCTGAAACAGCCCCTGCTCCCCCTCCCCCTCCAATGGGAGGCACAAAAGGTGAGGATCCCAGGTGGGGATAAGAAGGATTTACTGGAAACAGCAACGAGATAAGGGATGGAACAGGAACAGCACCAGTGTTAACAACCAAAGGTGTAAGAAAAGGAATTATTCGCCCTGACAAAAACAAACTGCAGAGGGTTCCTTCATCCCATTCACACCATTCAAGGAGCCCCCTGTCCCTGGAAGACAATCCCTCCCCCAGCCCCGGCAGTGGCTGAGGTGGGACAGAACCACCCCCGGTCTCAGCCGAGCCCTTCCCGACTGCTGCAAAACCCAGCCCCGTCCTGGCCGGGACCAGGAGTGGTCAGTCCATGACCCCGCGAGAAGTTCACCTGGTGAAGGGGCGCCCAGGTGAATTTGGGGGGTCTCAGGGAAGGGGGGACCCCACTGGAGGCTGTACCAGGGCTCAGGTGCTCTGGGCCCCTCCCCACAGCCTCAAGCCCAGCCCAGCCCCAGTCTGGCCGCAGTCCCGGCTGGGCTCTGCAGAAACGGGGTGGGGATGAGAAATGCCTTGGACCCCCCTTGCCCTGTAGCCCCCCATAACCCCTACAGCCCATCCATATTCTCTATAGCCCCCCATAACCCCTATAGCCCCCCATCCCCTATAGCCCCCATATCCCCTATAGCCCCATCCATATCCCCTATAGCCCCCCCATATCCCCTATAGCCCATCCATATTCTCTATAGCCCTCCATAACCCCTATAGCCCCCCA
>VZRV01010299.1:0-362337 GCA_013398115.1 Falcunculus frontatus
ATTATTATTATTATTATTTAAATGAATATAGCTTCCAAAGTCCCCAGCCACAGTTAAGGGCCTGTTGCATCTGAGACTTCATGAACACACAGCAAGAGTCTATCCCTTTGCACAAAGACTTCACAGTGCCAATGGATACAAGAGGAACAGAGCAGAAGAGAAGTGAATGACTTGTCTAGGTAATTCAGCAGGTCAGAATAATTTATAGGCCTCTTTTGTTCTCCAAACCCCGCATATTCATTCGGCAGACTACTTGAAAAGTGCCAAAAGTTCAGTTTTGTGCCTTGCTTTAAAAACAACTGATTAAAATAAAAGTGGGAAAAGCCTTCTGAACACCAATGATCCTTCTCCCCTTTAATAGAGAAACAACCCATCTGGGCAGGATGGTTCCCAAAATATGTTATTGACACCCTTCAGAGATAATCTGTGAATTTAAATATTTTCACTAGCTTCAAATAATATTGTTGGCTGTTGTTTAACCTATGTGGCTCTGATAGCAAAGCAGTTGGTTCTAGCAGCTGTCAGAGCTTTCAGAAAGTAAGACGTGAGTTTTTGTCTTTGTGTTTTGTACACAGAACCCAGCTGCTTGCCATTATCTTTCTCTTCTCCATCTCACATTCTTTCCTGGTAAGAAAAAAAACAGCAAAAAGGTATTAATCCTTATGTCTGGATAGAGGCAGTCTTGTCATCAAACCTGGAAACAGTATTTTCATCACTAACTGATTTCATGGCAATGTTTGCTGTAAAAGAATGAGCTTCTTAAAATTAAACTTGTTTACACGCAATAAAGCAATTAATAAGGGAGAGACAGGGAACTGACAGCTGAGATGAAGAAGCACTACCAGATCAGGTTACCCAGAGCCCTGTCCAACCTGTTCTTGACTGTTTCCAGGGACGGGGCATCTTCCTTCTGAGCAGCCTGTCCCAGGGCTTCACCACAGTCATCGTAAAAAATTTCTTCCTTATATCTAATCTAAATCTACCCTCTTCTAGTTTGAAACCACGACCCCTTGTCCTGTCGCTACAGGCCCCACCAAAAACTTTGTGTCTACCCTTTTTATAAGCTGGCCTAAAATACTAAAAGGCCACAGTGAAGGTGTCCCCAAAGTATTCTGTTCTCCAGGCTGAACAACGTCAATCCTCCCAGGTCAATGACATTTTTCTCTGTACTGTCTGATGTTCTGCCACTGCTACAGAATATGCAGTATTTCACATACTCACTTTAGCACCTTAAGAAGAAAGAAACCTCAGAAAACTACAGAAATTCACTAAGGCATTCTTCATTGCATGCCGCATATACTGAGGAGAATGCATTAACAGTAAATTGCAAAAAAACTCATGGATATGCACAGATATGTAACAAGACCTCTCAAAATGCACTTATAGCTACAGAAGGTGAATAATTTTGCAAAATGAAAAGAAGAAAAAAAAACGAAAAAGATTTTCACTTGTCTAGCTGTTATGAGAGTTTAAAATAACCGTATTTAGGGAAATTTGTTTTCAAACACATTCCTGTGATTGACAAATATGAGTTCTCACATACTACACTTAGTATGAATGTGATCTTGCACAGAGAACATGAGGAAATGTAGGAGGACTTCTCACTATTTGTGAGAGTTGTAGGAGGGTATCTCCACCATCCTAAAGGTGGAGACTTTTGGAGGTACTAAATAATGATCGGTGATATATAATGAGGAATCATATCACAGAATCGGAGGATGGTTTCGGTCCTCAGGGACCTTAAGGATCATGTAGTTCCATCCCCCTTCCCTGAGCAGGGACATTTTCCCCTAGACCAGGCTGCTCAGAGCCCCATCCAGCCTGACCTTGAACACCTGCAGGGAGGGGAAGTCCACAATGTCTCTGGGCAACTTGTTCCAACACCTCACCACCCCTACAGAAAATAATTTCTTCCTAATATCGCATCTAAATCTACCCTTCCTCAGCTTAAATGGCTACAAGTTGCACCAGGAAATGTTTAGATCAGATATTAGGAAAAATTTCCTCACTGAAAGGATGGGCAGGCAGTGAGCCTGCCTACCCAGGGAAGTGGTGGAGTCCAATCCCTGAAAGTGTTCAAAACGTGTGGATGTGACAGCTGGGGACATGGTTTAGTGATGAACACGGCAGTGCTGGGCTGACAGTTGAACTCCATGAACTTAGAGGTCTTTTCCAACCTTAATGATTCTATTATTCTATTCTGTTCTGTGATGCAACAAGAGAGCCTATAGCTTTGCTTTCATTCCCAGAAGAGAAATGAGACACCTGGCTCTTGGGGAGCAAGGCAGTAGTTCATATCAAAGCTTTAATGTGCTATGCAAGGACCTTCTTCACAGAAATCCAGAGGCCACAAGGGAGAAAGGAAATGGTGGAAGCTAAAAACGAAAAAGTCAGTGATTATCCTAAAATGTGATGTACTTTTTCTTTCATAGCTAGAGAATTTCCAGGCACAGAAGGGCAGCAGATCTTGTGCTACTGGGCACATATACATAATGATGACAGGAAGTGCTCGCACACCAAAAGCTTCAATTAAAGAAGTAGTCAGACAAACTTTACTTCACTTTTCTTCAAATTTTATTATCTTTCCTTTCACCCTCAAGGCCAGCAATTTGTGAACTCAGCTTTAAAGTGAGTAAAGGATTTCAAAAGCTTTTGCTTTACAGGGTGGCCCCAAGGCTTAATGTATTAATGTCTGTCTCAGAGTAAGTTCTTTCCTCATCCACACAGAAATGGATAAATTCACCTTTCCTTCAAAGTGAAATGGGCACCACCTCTCATTAACATGGCATTTAATCGCACAAAGCAGGTGTCATCCTGCTTACAAGGAAATGTCATATTTTGGAAATGTGCTCATAAATATTACTTAAAAATACATATAATCATGAAAATGAATGATGAGCTATTTATCTTCCTTTAAAATTATGTAACAGAGAGAAACACAGAAGATAGGTGGCAACATATATGATAAATATAGATATAGAGAGAGATAGAGAGAGAGAGAGATAGATGATAGATAGATAGATAGATAGATAGATTGATAGATAGATAGATAGATAGATAGATAGATAGATAGATAGATAGATAGATAATGGTGGGGCATCAGATCTCACCCATCGTCTGGGTCTCAGATAGCCCAACGAACCTCTCCCTGATTTCTTCTGCTTCCCTCTTCCAGACTGATTTCTTCAGAGTAAGGCAAGGAGAAAACATTGTGTCATCTCCATTTTCACTTCCAAACTCAAGACATCATATGTCATTATGAGCTCAAACCTGAGGAATATGGGCCTGGAGTTAATCTGGACCCAAATTTTCTATAACTGTTACAGAAGGAAATACAGATATTTGCAGATTCACTGGATGTTTTTTTGTTAAACCATAGATCCCACTAATGAAAGAATAAATAACCAGCAACTGTATTTATGAGCCCATTAAAGGAACCATCTAAAGAAACTGCAGTTAAAGTGTGTTTATCATTGCTCCTGTATACTGCTTCCAGAAACTTAATTTAAATGAGCTATAAAAAAGGAAAACAAGCTATTTCCAAACAATTCTCACAATTTAAATAATAATTAACAATAAATCTAGCAACTATAAAAGAGAATAGCAAATAAGAGATGGATCCCCAGTCAGGAGAGGCTGGCTGCCTAACTCTGTAGCAAGGACCCCAAGTTCAAACCTGGCACAGACATGTTGGTTTCCACAGAGTTGTGCCATGCCAAATCTTAGTGCATCTAGAGCTAGTTAACAGCCTGTCCCAGTGGAGATCAGTGGGCAGAATAATCCACTATGCTCTACTCAAGACTGAAAAGGAGAGGGAAGGCAGAGTCCTCATGAAGAGAGGGTGTAGATGAGAGTGGTTGTATCATTCCCTCAAAGCTTTTAAAAAGCACATGGACATGGCATTTGGGGTCATGGTTTAGTGGTGACTATGGTGGTGCTGAGCTAATGGTTGGACTTGATGACCTTGGAGGTTTTTTCCAGCCTGAAAAATTAAATGTCCTTGGCTGGAACAGCTTTTGTACAGGAGATATTGCCTTTTGCAACAGCTGGCCTTATCAACACCAAAGTTATTTTTTGACTTGAACTGATAGGTAAAAGAAGTAGAAGTAGATAAAAGGGCATACAATAAAAGTATTGCTCCTCACATCTCAGAAGGGTCTTAACCCCTGTGTACAGAAGTGTGTAACATATCAAAAACCCCACAGGTTCTATTTCGGATTTCTCCTCCCTTCAGCTTAGACATTCCCTGAGAAGTATTCTGTTTTGAGATTGTCACAGTCCACATCAGCTGTCAAATTACTTCATCTGCTTTTGAGTTTGGACCCCAATATATTTTGACCCATGTGCAAATTTTACTGTGTCCTCACTTGCTCCTTTCACTAACTAAATATTTGCAAAACTGTGACTTCCACTGCTGGCCCAATTCCACTCCTGCCGACCAGCTCAGGGAACTGACAAATATTCCAAATATACTCCAAAAGAATCAAAATTTTCTTCCCTTCCCTGAAGTAGCAATAACAAAAGCACTGCTGTAGCATTAACAAGTACGTCTCTGACTTATGTTAAGGAAAATGTAACAGGCTTGGAAGGAACATTAAATAAATAATCATGTTAACATTAGAACAGATTAAACAAGTCACAGTACATTAAATTACTTTTTCTGCCTTTGTATACTCCTCAGGTGCTGCTGGGCTGAAAACCATATGACACAATTCAGTTTTCTAGGGAAAATCCATAGCATTGAAAGTTGGAATTTGCAGAGTCCTATGGGAACTGAGACTGTAGCATTCAAAACACTGATTTTGTGCATGAATAATGGGGATGTTCAGCAAGTGAGGTGTCTTTCTCTTTACACCAACAAGTCTTTATATTTAAAACATATCTAGCTTGAGAACAAGTCTGTAAGTCGCTCTTTATGCTCAATGTTATGCCCACAGGGAACACTATAATGCAAAGTTCAATTAAAAATGAGCTTTCAAGGCAAGACGTTTATGTCATGTGATCAGATACATGAGTAGTGAAAAAAAGGTTTCCCACCACCTAGACAGCAGTGCTCCTTCTGACCTCTTTCACCCCACTGCTGATATGTACATTGTCTCAAGTCTGTCAATTTGATTGTCTGCTGATGGTTCTCCAACATTCAGAAACAGATTATAGTCCGTAACTGTTATTTTAGCTCTTCATTCCCAGTCAAAAAAAGTAGTAGTTAAGTGTCTAACTCCTTTAGGAGTTATGTACTGACATGCCTTTGGAGACCTCAATTTTAATCTTTTTGAGTTTAAAAAAAAAAAAAGTGAGGCAATCCATGTATTTAGTCCAATTATTAAGATATTGAGTGCATCCACTCTGAAAGCACTGAGACTCTTTAAGATAGTAGTAATTTTGCTGTGTAAAAATGTAGTGCATCACTTCCGAGGAACAGAAAAAAATGTTCCCAGTTTCAAACAGTGACATGATGAACTCTAAGCAATCTACAGTTGAGGGTCATAATGAATTATATAAGCCTCATATTTCTTGGCTCATACTCTTTGGATGTCCCAGCATTTTGTCCAGAATGCATTGCATGGTAAATGTTATATGCAAATGTTATAATATGATTATAATTTTAATTTTTTTTTCCTTATAAGATGGGGGAGGCCAAGATTGTTGTTCTGCTTTATTTCCAGAGGGCTTTGCATACATGTGCAGAATTCAAGGGATTGCTGTATTTGTTTAAACAAAGAAACTATATATCAGGGTTTGAATAAAAATGTGGGGTTTTTTTCCCCAAAATTCTTAGAAAGTTGGGGTGGTTTTTTTTATTTTTTAGCATTTTCAGTTGTTTTCAACTCCAATTTGTCCCGTGCCATGCTTTCCTAGCAGACCGTGGCTTCACAAGAAAAGAATCAACAATGAAACCCAGACTACCTGTCCAAAACAGAGGTTGCATTTATACTGATAAATTACATTCATGCTACATTTAGGCTGATAAACAGCACCAGAAAGTATCCTCAGGGACTGGAATTCAATCAGCTCTACAGGTAAGCTGCTACAGCAATCCCTGGCCATACTTTTGGCCCCAGCCTGGTTCGTGCACACCTGAGCAATTTCTGGAAGTGTTCAGAAGTTAGCACGCACCAGGGATCACTCTCAATAGGCAGTTTGGATGCAGGCATCATGCGATTGAGGCTGAAAGGTTTTAACATTATGTTCATGCCAGTAGTCCTTATCACCAGAAAACAATCCTTAGCATATTTATTGTACTAGTAGATAGGTAGCCAGAGAGTCCAGGTATTTGAGAGAAACATAAATTTTCTTGTTGCAATACATTTTAAGTATAAGAAATATTCAGATCCTATGACCTTAAGACAGTTGTTTACATAGCCAGTGTCCTGGGGCTGCCCTTTAACTAATTAAGGGTATCCTTATCTGATTCCTTTTCATTGTCAAAGAATCTCTGTTTAAGGAGAAAATAGCCTGTGTGGATACACAGTTAAGCAGGAGATATGCTAACTGTGACATGGTGTGTAGGTGTGAGTTATTTAGAGGGTGCTGTTCCTGAGATCAGACATTGCAAGACTGCTCCAGTTTTGCCTGGAGTGTGTTGGCTTCATAGGACTTCTCTGTCTACTCAGTTGCAATGAACACATTTCAGTGTAATAGCTCTTAGGGTATTTGGATTTTTTTTCTTTAAAGTCCCAAACTTTAGGAACCCTTGATCACATGAAAATCTTCCATTTCGGTATTGCTAATGGATTTTTCTAGGTCTTGTGATTTTGGGGAGTGGGGATGGGGGGGAAGGGAATAAAGAAAATGCAAACAGTGAAGTCTTCAAAGCTGTTAAAAAATAGTAGGGGTCTGTTTGTTATCTACTCGTGTTTCTTACTCAGACTCAAGGCTAGTGGTGGGAGATGAAATGTGTTACTTATACATGTTTAGGCAGTATAGTCATGCATCCTAGTCCCAAGTATATGATTCAGCTGAGACATAAGCTGGTAATTATTTATGAGTTTGTATCAGTTTATATGCTGCCACTGTAGCACATTCCAGTAGAGCTGCTAACCTCCCTGAAAAATGGCTACCTCTAATCCCCAACACTTTTTCCTAATTAAAAAATGCTTTTGATTTTTTTATGGCTACGTCAGAAGAAACTCAAAAACATTTTTGAGAAAGACTGATTTTTACAGCAAATCTCCAAAGGAGACTTTCTCTTGCTTTCATTCCACACCAGCCATTCTTTAATTCCCTAGGTCAGCATGTGAACAAAATTGTTGATAAACAGCTGGCAAAACAAATAGTCAAAACTGCTATTGTGTAAAGGTTTTATCTGCTTTAGTATCATTTGTTAAACAAGTGCCTTTGTGCATTTCAGATAGGTTTTGATAAAATGCTTCTTGCCTTTGCTGCTGCACAACCATTAACTGACTGACCATGTAATAAGCATAAAGCTCGGTAATTATATGCTTGATTAGTGAATATTCTTTTCTGAGCTGCACTACAAAGTCATTTAATTTATATTATGGTTTATTACCCCATTCTTAGCTACTAATTCACCATGTCTATGTGTAGGTACTCATATATGTGACGTGGGATCACCATCTAAAAAAAATAGCAGCAGCCTACTCCCCAGGATACATCAGTTGCCCACATCATGGGACATTTTTAAGTATATAGTTTATTTTCTTGTATTTGATTACCGGCAGATGGGACTGCACTCTGCTGGGTGCTCTGCCCTTTCTGCCAGCTACTTGCACTGAGATCCTGAACTCTCTCTCATCTCCTCATGACTACACTGATGCAGTCTGTGAAGACCCCAGTGGCATAGCTGCTATTCAAATAGACTAGTCCTAGCATTGAAAACTTTCTCATCTTTGACCAGGAGCCATCAACTATCTCTGCATTAATTGTCTCCTTTATTTGCCTTTAAGCCTAAGTCTCAATCTGTTCCCAAGTCCCCATCCCCAGACCATCCCACTTGCACAAGGCAGGCTGGAGGGAAAATATTGAGTGTACTAAGTGTAAATGTCTACCTCTGATCAGAGCAAAATTATTGTTTGTACCCTTCAAGTGTGATTATGTCCATCTGCTAATTTTACAATATTCTTCCTGAAACCCTGTTTTCTTTAATGTACAGTTATTTTCTTTCATCAGTACAGCTTGCTTTTTCTTTTCTGTATTATTTGCATCTTGCAAATTCAGTATCTCACCGGCTACCATATGAATCAAGGAGATTAATATTTTCTTTTAATAAAATACTATCTGATTTACCTTTTTTATTTTTAGATTTCTGTAATTCATGCAAGAACGTACATATTTGGTCTTGATCTGGTTAGTTAATTTTAAGTGCTCTCCTTAAATGGGTCTTTATTTCCTGAAAATGGTCATCTTTGTTTCTTCTTTGCTTCATCTGCATTTTATGAACTTCTGTTCCAATATTTATTTGAACAGAGATTTTTTATGATATCATCTTTCTAATGGTTTTCATCTCTCTTACTCATCTCACATTGCTCACTATCTCATCACCACCTTTTCCAGCTTTATGTTTTGCACTGTCATTTTTCTTATCTTCTGCAACCAAAAGCCTTCTAGAGTGATTGTTTGCTGTCCCTGAAGGAATCACCCATGTCACTGCTTTTCTCATCTCCTCCAGCTGGTTCCCTGCAGGCTTAAAATAGAATATTCTGGCTTTGGGCACAACAGAATGCTCTCACTGCATGCTCACATATTTTAAGGGAAGCATTGAAACTGTCCTGTGGTTTTTAAAGTTGTTTTCAATGTCATATGCATGGTGAGAAATAGTTTCATTTGGAAAACTTGAGCATTTTACACCTTATATCACGCAGCACATCAGGGCACACAAAAAGTATTCCATGAATTAAATTTGATCCTCTTTGACACAGCATTTTTTTACTGCAGGACTTCATTATTGCACAGTAGTACATGTGGCATATGTGGAAGACAATTCAGTTACTTTAGAATAAAATTATTTTGATTTTGATGCAGCCGAGGTTTGCCTGTGTTTGGCAAAACGGTGTTTGTCCTTAGCTGACACAGAGAAGATCAATTTCTCAGTAACTTTTGCAGAGTTATAACAATTTACATCAAGTAAAATACTGCAGATGCCTTCTGGGGAATAAGAGACCAATGCAGAGTTCTATTTGACCTTTCCAAGGAGGGCATTATTAAAGATTTATTCCTTCCAGAATTCTAATTGGCTTCTTTTGGTGACCTTTCTGGATAATGGTGATGTTTTTCTCAGACTTTACAATGCTCTCAGGTAGGGAATTCCTTCACTGCTCTGACACAGCAACTGAATTCTAATTTGCATCCTAATCCATCACTTCCTTTCTCAATAATTTCATACTGCAGTCTTGAGCAAGGTGATTTTTGCTGGGATTTTTTTTCATAAATGCTTTATCTCTTATTCTTAAATCCTGAAAAAAAACACCAAACTTGTTGGGGAGGATGAAACAGTAAAGCCCTGTGAATATGATTGTTTAAGTTTGGAGAATATGAAACCTGTAAGTGAAATAGAATTAAGGGCAGAGTTCGATATCTGAAGTGCCAAACCCCAGTTACTGAACAACTGGAAAACAATGGTATGGCCGCTGAAGGTAACCCCCTTCTTGATTGAACAATACCCTCTGCTTGCAGACAGGTCCAAGGGTCAGAGCAGACCCCGCCAACCTGGCAGGGGATCCAGAAAGCAGTTTTTAGAGTTTAAAATACAACACCGTATGGTAATGTAAGGATTCTTATAGGCCGTATGTAAATGCTATAGGACTCTGTATCTTGTACTAGATTGGTCAAGTAGACTAGAATATTCAGTAGAAAGAGAGATTAAAAGGTCAGGAATTTCCTGTCCGGCCTCTTTGTCTACTCTTCTCTGCCTGCGCCTGTTCGCCTGCTCCTCTTCGCCACCTCTTCTTCTTATCAGCTCTCTACCTCGGCCCTTTTGACTCCAGAGATCTCTCATCATCAGGGCCTCTTCACCCACGCCCTAGCAATAAATCGCTTGCTTCAAGACAACTTTTGACTCCAGAGATCTCTCATCGTTTGTCCCGACCGTCCGACCCCACATGATCCTACACAAACTAAAAATCAGACCAGATTCAGGAAAGTGTCTAACAACACAGAAAAACCCTACCAAGATGGAAAAAGCGTAGGAGTAAGAATGCATTGCTAATGACCAGCTGTTTAATTGCTTTTGGCTGCACCTGTTTTTACCTTGCTCTCTGTGCCCAGGAACCAGACTTGGCCTGTCTTGCATCTGGAGTGTCTGTGGGGTGCAGGTCTCAAAGTGAATTCAGTTCTTTCCCACACCAGGATTTTTCCAACTGGCAACTATTAGCTTTGCTCTACACTGCAGCTAGGAAACTCTGTGGATTATCTATAGTATGGATGACATGAGTAGAAACTTTGGAGTTGATCAGCTTTATTGTTCAGCTATAGCTACTTGTGAATCTTTTCACTATTCATTATGAGGCTGTAAAGATGAAGCCAGACTCCTCTCAGCTGTGTCCAAGAAACTGATAAAAGGCAACAAACACAAACTGAATTACAGAAAATCCTGCTTCAACACAAGAAAAATAAGTTTTACTCTGCACGTTGTCAGACTCTGGAGTAGGTTGTCCAAAGAAGTTATGGAGTGTTCATGTGTGGAGACTAGACACAGCTCTGAGAAACCTGATCTGTCTGATCCTGCTTTAGAGTCTTCAAAGCCATGGACCTCACTAGACATAGCCCTGAGAAATCTGCTCTAGATGACACTGCTTTGAGGTCTTCAAGGCCACAGACTTCATTAGGTCACTTCCAGTCTTCATGATTCCTTATTTTACCGTTATAAACAAAGTAAAAAATCTTTCTGCGTGTTCTTTTTCCTGGAAAATAATTTGAGTTCTTTCTCCAGCTGAAACGTGAATAATTGTTTGGATATTAAAGACTAAGGAATTTTTATTTGAAACATCAGATTTATTTTTTTTCCTACCTGATTTATCATCCACTCATAAAATATTTTTATTGAAATTATATGAAGGTGAGTTTTTTTCCATACCATTCTACCATGACCAGAATTACTTGTTTAGCCAGAACAAAACCTCTAAACAAAATTTAAAGTTCTGTTGCTTTGTATATTACCTCTCGTTTTTACCATTCATTTCAGTAGTAAAATATGTGGCCTCCTGCCAGCATTATTGTGGCAGTGTCCCATATGAATGTTAAGCAGGCAACAATGATGCACTATAATTACAGTGCTTGAAATGATTGGAAATAAATTGGCACTCCAATTATAGATGCATGAAAGAGGCTCCAGTATATCACAGTCAGTCCATTAATTTCTGAAATAGCTCAGGCGATCTCACTCTTTTAGTGACATTCGTTATTCGCCGCTGCAATGAATCACAGTGAACAGTGGCGGGGCCCTGGAAATTAGCAAGTTGAAGGACACTTGGAAACAAAAGAACTCAAAACCATTCCATGTTACTTTGTGCCCCAAAGAGAAAATAACCTCCAAGTGCAATATCAAAACCTATTTGCTGCATTTTGAGAAAGAAAATGTTAATGTAGTTTTTGGTCCCACCTGATGCCGTCAGTCAATTTACACAGTATTCCAACTGAGCACGGAAATAATTTTATGGAAATCTGCACAGTAAGCACATCCGCATTTCTGCAGTGTACTACAAACATTTTAATGGGAAACTCAGGGCTGCAAATGTAAATACTACATGTTACGTTTGCTTATCTCAGCAGGCTATTGCTTTTAAGATAACACGGTATTAACTTGTAAACCAGTCCAGGTGATTTGGGAACTAGGCATATGAAAAACACCTATGGGGAACACCCTCTGTACAAAAACTTAACTTGTTTAATATTTTCTGTCCATGGGTTCATCCCCGTTGCCCCTTTAGTTCATCCTGAGCCTTAAAAATATTTTGTTTTCTCCTGATCACGTGCTGTGAAACGTTACTGTCATCTCATCAGTAGCCCAGTTTCTCTGAGGTTGCATCAGAATAAAGGAAAAAGAGGAAGAAATATCACTGAAGGAGAGAGGAGATAGGCTGTTTCCATTCAGGCATCTACCAGTGGCCCTCTGGCTGGTCTCTACCAGCTCTGTGTCATAGACAAGATGGGGAGATGGAAAGAGATATATGAGCTCCAGGCTTCCAAGGCCCTTTGCCCACTGTACAATTCGGTCTCTCCAATTAATCAGTCTGAAAACTGAAATACTTTCAATCTCCTCCATCGTGCACTGGGTAGTGGAAAGGGCTGGTCACAGGATATCAACCCCATTCCAGTAGGATGATGCCTCTGGGCACTGGAAATAAAGACCAGCATCTGAGTACCCCAAACAGTCTTACAGATTTAAACTTTTCAATAGGAATTTTAAACTAGCATAAATATTTATTAAAAATTTTAAATAAACTTCAAACAATTGCTAAAAGACTAAAGCTAGTCATTACTGCCAAGTCATCAGGGCCTGAAATTCCAATTTAAGTGTTAGTAATTCCCCGCTGCTCTTTCAAGGATTTGTAATTATGTTGTTCTAGATTAATAAGTAAGCAATGTTAGCAACTATTCTATATAGTTTCTAAAAATAACTGAAAATATAAAATTCTGATTTGAGAAATTTTTATTTCATGCTCATTAATAGAGTAGGCAAACCCAAAATGCAGACAAAGAACAAAATTAATGTCACCATGCTCTATGGACACTTTTCTAGAAAACTATTGTAATATATTTTACATAAAGAACCCGACGGAATACACCTTGGAATTCTGAGTACTCATCTTCTGCTACACTGAAATAGAGCGATCAAGGTAATTCGGATAAGATGCAAAGTGTGGTTTTTAAACATTCTGTGGGAATTTGAAGGAGGGGAAAAAAAGGGAAAATGGAATTCAGCTTAATAAAGAATTTAATAACAGAAATCTAAGTAATGTCTGCAAAGTTTTACAGAAAAAAAACCCAAAATAACTTTTCAAACAAGCTTGCATGTTCTTCTTGATGAAATTCTAAGTGTGACTAGTAAATGCAACTGTATTGAACAGATTATATTGGATGTTTACCTCAAATATAACACATTTTTACAGCAGTATGGTAAAAAACCACCCAAGTCTGCTACAAAGTGTCTTGTCCAGCAGATCTCAAATGGCAGCTTTCATCAACATTTATGTTGGGGTTCTGCAGAAATTAGGATATCTCTATTTCCATCACATTTTAAAAGAAGCTATAAAAGAGCTGATTACATCACCAGCAAGAGGCACAGCATGTTCAATCACGCTGAAAATGGACATGTAAATGAAGACTGCTTCAGAGCTTTTGGGAAGGGATGTTTTAATGCAGGTGCATAGAGATATCATAATACATTCATGGAATATCCTGAGTTAAAAGGGACCCATAAGGATCATAAGGTCCATCTCCTCCAAAGATATACATCAAGAACTGAGAAAGGCAATTTTGACAGGAATGGGAGACTAGACTGAAAAGTCACGTTTTTGAAAGACTGAGGGTTCATCATGAACCAAATGAGAAATTAAGACATCGGTGTGTTTGAAAATCTACTTCACAGCTCTGAGCTTATCAAAATCTCTTCCTTAGCATCAGGAAGTCTGAGTTTAGCTGTGTAGTTCATCTCTCACAGAAGTCAATGAAAAGTCCATTGTCAAATTTGTTGAGGATCAGAACAAGTCCAGAAGAGCACTGTACATCTTCTGAAGTGCTGTACAAAGATTAACTAATTGAACCTCTATCATTAAAAACTTCTTTGAGAGGGGGAAAAATGGAAACATCGTCTTTTTAATAGTCGTTGCTTGACCCAACCTTTCACATTAAACCTAAAATCCCATGACTAAAATGAAAAAGCTTTTTATTTTTAACATTTCATTGCCTGTTCCATTGACTTGGATCAATGTGTTTTGAGGAGGTCACTGTCAAATTGCCAACTTTTTAGAAGTATAATTTAAGCCTAATTAAAGGTTTGATAGAACTCTCTCAGTCAAATTAACTCATTTGAATAGGAGATAATTTAAGATCATTCACTAAGGACCTTTTCTACTTCCATACAGAGCATAAAATTTTTATTTCATCTTACAATATAAATTAAACTTGATAAAAGAGGTTTGGGGTTTGTTCCAAACTTAGGGATTTATATAAAGTGGACAAGTTAATACTATTCTTTCCCTTTGGTGGTACTATGAATTATATTTCTATCCAACTTGCAAAACTTTAATATACTATAGCTTTCTTGAAATACCTTTCAATCTCCTTGATATCTCTTGATTTTGGTATAGTGTGAGTTTCCTTGTCCAGAACTATTTTAAAAACTTCTATGGTTCTTATTAAAAGAGGTATCTCAGAGAAAAGAGCAATTGTCACACAATAGTTTGATGGGGGTTTTTCTGCCTGGAAGGTCTTAAGACTTACACCAGGATGACATTTAAAACTAAATGCTGCTGAACTGTGTTACCCTCTGTGTTTGCTTACCTACCTGCAAAATCAGTTAGCAAGTTCCTGTTTATTCATCACCAAACTGCCTGACTCAGCACATTTAATGTTTTACACATTGCTTATTTTGACTTCTGGGTGTTTTATGCTGATTTTGAGAGCCTATTCCTGATGTTGTATTAACTGCGGGCTCCTATTCCCACATGCAAACGACAAATGTGATCATAGCATGTTACAAGCCAGGATTTGAACCTTGTATTCCCCAGACACTACTTACATTGTCAGGAAATGCCAGTCACTGAGGTCAGAAGGTTTATGGACTCTCTCTTGGATATTTGGGGAACATCTTGAGACATGTTGCAGAATATGGTCAGGAAAGATGGGACTCTGTGCAACGTGGTCTAGTTGAAGGTGTCCCTGCCCATGGCAGGGGGATTGGACTAAATGGGCTTTAAAGGTCCCTTCCAACCCAATGATTCTAAATGAGCAGGTTTGATTTGGAAGTGGAACTGAAGCAGTTTAAAAGGATTAGACTCTTTAGTGTTGACTACTTTTTAAAAAGCAACCTGGTGCCCTTCAGCTGGTGGCAGTCAAGGCTGTAGTATTTAAACTGCTAATGGACAGGAACAGGGAGCAAACAGTGAAAGGAGTATAATTGATGCATGTCTTGCATGTACGTGGCATTTTCTGCAAAGCACATGACTTGTCCCAAACATGTCCCAGTAGCCAATTCAGTGACAGAATTCTGAGTCAGGTGCAGCTTTGGTCTGACCAGCTTGTATATTCTCACATTACATTTACAACTGAAAAATTGCAGCTGCCCGGAAGACTCTAAATGTGCCTCAGTGCAGAGTCAGAGAGAATATTTCTGTTTCTTTCATATTTCTGTTTCTAGTTATTGACACATGAAAGTGTTACATGTAAGAGCTGGGGTATCAGTGAAATATGCAGGATTATATATTGATATACATGTAGTATATAAAATACTATATATATAGGTAAAAAACATACTATATAAGTGAGCATGCATACAATTTACCATATCTAGAAGCCTGTTCCTAAGCATCTTCTGCTTGACTTGCCAACTGTTGACCATTTAGAATACAGGCATCAGGGACTTCTTCAGAGTTGACTAAATGTATACACAAAACGCCTGTATAACACTTAAATATGCAAGAGCTTAGCTTGGTTCTCCTCTGTGGAGAACAGTGGAGGGGAATCTCCACTGCAGACCTCCTTTAGAGCTCTCTGCTTCGATTTCAGAATGCCTGTCCTGAGCCTTGCCCCACAAAAGCAGCTCTGCTGTACTGTGAGCAGTTCTTGTCCCCGTGTGATGTGCAGCCCTAAAGCTTCTGTGCCACTGCTCCATAAAGAGCCATACTAAGATGTTCTTTCCCACTTCCTGGGAAAGGAAAGTCTTGGTCCAGCACTATTATAATTATCAAATAAGTAGAAAGCAACATTTGTCAAATGAAATATCCCATATTCTCAGGACAATTTTTTTTTCATTCAGAAAAAGTCTGGATTCTGTGGCTGAATTCTGCAGTTAAATGTTTCCAGCTAGTCTCAAATAAAGCAAATTTTGCTAGGTATGTACACGCACACTTAATGAGATCAAAAAAAAAAATCATTTATTTGTTTACAGCAAATTAAATGAGAAGGAGAAAATAATTGCTAGGAGATATGTTACCCAAATCCTTTTCTACAGATTGTATGGGGTCTTTTCAGTTAAACTGAATTCCTGTTTCCCCTCTTTTCTGCCTTGTCAGAAGTGAGGGCCTGATTCAGGGTATGATCAAGCCAAGAAAGCCCTGTAGATGGATTTCCACGCACACCAGGTCTATTACTGGAGTGTTTGAATATCTTACCTGAAAGTTACCATCACTGTCCAAGAGGCTGGACCAGCTTCTGTGGAGATCATCTTCTCTCTAGGTAAATCTCTGCATTTTTGTTGACAATACATGGACAACAAGGACATATTCTGAAGTACTTAATAAAAGCAGAGAATTGTAATTTTGCAAATACTAGCATCTTACAGTTGTTTAATACCGTTCCCATCTCTCAAGCACTCATCTGAATCAAAGCTGAACACTAAACATTTTGAGGCTACAAGAATAACAGCAGTTTCTAAACCACCGAAGGATGACAATTTTAGACAAAGTGTATTTATTCACTATTTCCAACTATGCAGCTATCATTAGCACTGTATATTAATGAAGATAGGGAAGAATGAGACAATCACACTCTGGTTCATAGGAAATGTGTGGCAGATGATTTGTTGTCCCCTATTCTAAATGCTACCCCGTGTTACTTTTGACACAGGCATTTCAAAGATTCAGCTGTGACTGCTTATTTTCTCCTTTCAAAAGTTTATTAAGTCCTTGATCTAAGGTCACTAAACAAATCTGAAAGCTGTAAATGAGTTCAAATGCAGTATAACGGGAAGTTAATTTTCACTGCCCTGTCTCTAGATTAATCAGTTGAGGACAAAGATGAATTAAACAATATATTAACAGACTGATATAGCAATACAGAGGCTATATTTATCTATCTCTGAACCATCCACTCCAACAGCTTTATATTGAATTCATTTTCTCCAGCTGGAGTAATACATGCCTTGAACATGGTTCCTGAATATCAGATAAAGTCACCCACACTATATCCAGTAGCATTGAATGAACCAATACCAACAGCATCTTCTGATGCTGGTTTTGCCTCAGCAAGAGAAAAAGAGAATTAAGCAGATTTGCAGTACTTTATATACTAAAGTGCTGTTTTGCTGTTGCAAACCAGAACTAACTTGATACACATTCCAATCTCTAAAAAACTCATTCAAGCAAAAAATAGTCTCTTTAGGTCAGGGATCAGAGGAAGGCTGAGGGCCTGCTGTGCTCAGAGAAGGATTCAGGGAAACCTTCCAGTACTTAAAAGGGGCTTACAAGGTAGCTGGAGAGGGACTTATGACAGGGACATGTAGTGACAGGGCAAGAGGAAATGGCTTTAAAATGAAAGAGGTCAGGGTTAGCTTAAATATTAGAAAGTAATTCTTCACTATGATGATGATGAGGCACTGGGACAGGTTGCCCAGATTGTTGCAGCCGCTCCATCCCTGGAAGTGTTCAAGGCCAGGCTGGATGGGGGTCTGAGCAGCCTGGTCTAGTAGAAGGTGTCACTGCCCATAGCAGGGGGATTAGAGATAGATGACATTTAAAGGTCCTTTCCAAATCAAACCATCCTATGATTCTGTGAGTCCTCGAGATGGGGGGAAATAAAGGTAAAAAAAAAAAAAAAATTGCCTTCGATTAAAATAATCAAAGCATTGAAATTCCTTTGAGAGATCCCACAATCCACTATACTTCCTCAGCATAAGAGGGATAGCTGTGTTTCATGAGATGTGTCTCGTGATGATCACCACGCAGACAAAAGATCAGGTTCAGTAAGAGACCTCGAACCTAGCAGAGGAACAAAAACATGAGATGCTCCTGCTTTATTTTGAAACAAAATATCCTTCATAGAATATAGAAATATAGAATATAGAATTATTGGAAAATTAAATTATTATAGAATTATTAATTTATTAATAATTATTATAGAATTATTAAATTTTTAATAATAATTCTATAAATTATTATAGAATTATTAAATTATTATTAAATTATTATAGAATTATTGAAAAATAAATTCTAGTGGATAGCATTTTATCCAACTCTAGATTAGAAGGTATAAAATCACCTTGTCCATTCCATTAGCATGTGTCCTAAAATCAAACCCCTCAACTTCACCAAAGTGCAAGACAACATAATTTCGAATCAGGTCACATTCCCCAAAGAAGCCATGACACCGAGGAAAGCAAATTAGCATGGTTCCTGTGGAGCACCAAGTTGCTATTAGATTGATACCTACCCTTTTCCATAGGGCAGCCCTGCATGTTCCCCACTCTATAGCTCCTCCTGAAAGACACCACTGGGTAGATCAAATGATGTGCTGAGCCCCCATGTCTTGTGTGGGAGTCATAGAGAGGAGAGAAGCACTGAGGTGTCAAAGCAGGATTTTCTCTAGGCATTGAGCTGAGGCCGGACAATAACTAAAAGGGCAGGGGACAGCCAGTGACTGCTCAGAAGAGCCAGTGGGGAAGAAAAGACACAGCAGAGAGGCTCAGAGATGACTGCTTTGAGAGCAAGTGAAAGGCCACCATGTTCCGACTTCTGGTCATTAGCGTTGCTTAAGATGAAGCACAAGAACTGGACCAGTTCTTGTATTATTACAGTAAGGTAAAAGTATCAAGCTAGAGGTGGAGTCATTCTATACGTCAGCCTCCAATGAGTGTTCCTTCCAACCTATTTTGCCATAGAGGATCTTCAGCATCTTGTTAGTTAAGGAGAGATTTCTATTTTCTGTCTACTGTTGGTTGCTCTTTGTTGTAGCTCATTAAGTAGGTACAGTGCCTAAATGTGGGTGAAATTGCATTGACTCTGGGCATGGACAAGCATCAGCAGGAAATCAGTTATGCAAACAGTGCGCCCGATGCATGTCACCCTCATTCCCAATATGGAGTAATGTCCCAGCATCATATTTTAACACAAAGTGTCCATCTCCACACCTCTCCCTTGTGGCTTTAGATTATGTAGAGTTGTGTTTTCATAGAATCATGGAATTGTTTGGGTTGGAAGTGACCTTAAAGATCATCTAGTTCCAACTGCCCCTGACATAGGCGGGGACACCTTCCATTACACCAGGTTGCTCAGGGCCCTATCCAACCTGGCGTTGAACACTTCAAGAAATGGGGAATCTGTAACTTCTCTGGGCTACCTGTGCCAGTGCCTCACCACTCTCACAAGAAATAATTTCTTCCTAATAGCTAATCTATTTTTTTTTCAGATTTTTTTCTTTATACATTTGTTGTTGCACATCATTGGAGAGTGGAACTGGAAAAAGTGTTCAATGTTATGTTAGTTCCACTCACAGAACTAAATGGGGGTCATAAACCCCCCCTACGAAATAAGTTTTTCAGAAAAAGAAATGTGT
Organism: Falcunculus frontatus; assembly: GCA_013398115.1. Lineage (NCBI taxonomy): Eukaryota > Metazoa > Chordata > Aves > Passeriformes > Falcunculus > Falcunculus frontatus. The sequence continues at coordinate 19,447 of VZRV01010299.1, forward strand.
CATTCCCAGAGTTTTAACAAGCTTTGATTTGGATGTTTCTGTGTACTAGTTAAAAACATCTACAGATTGGTAGCAACATAAAAGCAACTACCAAAAGAAATAGAGTCCAGCCTTCAAACATTTCTACTCTACTTTTCAAGTACTAAATAATATTACTATAATTAATGAAAAAAATATGTTGATTTCAATGCTGCTTCTTCTCATTTAAAAATGGAACCATTTTCATTATTTTAACACACTTTCATCAAGGTTACAGTAAGTGGGAAGTGTTAATGGAGCCAGCATTGCAGTGACATACATCTATATACTAGAACAATGCTGCATAGAGTGTCTAAACATTTCACCCTGCCCCTAGCCCCAGAAATGATTCTATTTCAGTGATATGAAATTATTTTACATGCATAGTACTTTCTTTACTGCTTCCTCTACCACTTGTTAAACAGTTTTTAAAAAGGAAAAAATGTTCTTTTTCTAGCGATCTGCTTTTTATAAAGAATGCAGAAAGAATCTCAACTGATAAACAGAAAGCCCTTGAGAGTTGATGCACTATTTTCTGTTTATGTTGAAATTCTCTGGTTAAAAGGTTTACTTTTTCCTACGGTCTATTCCCACAGGTACAAGAAAAAAATATTTAAACCCAGTCCACTGGACAGAATGATTCTTTCTTTACAGCTAGACTTTTCCATTTTGTGTAAATCCTTCTTTACCATTATGAATTAATTATCCATAAAAAGGAATAAGAGGAGTGATGGTCCTATTCTACAGCATGACATAGTCACAATGGAACTAGAAATTGAAAGGATAAATCTTGCAATGAATGGTGACATGCTTTATACATATATAAGTACTACAGAAAAGATGATATTAACATTCTTCAGTTTTAATAAGTTCTTGATCTTGATCCATCTGAGAATTCAGAAGCCCAATTGCAATCTAATGCCCTTCCAGAAATAGCACAAAATAAAACTCTGATGTCATTGACTTCCTCATGGGCACAGTAGCATGCCCAGATTTTTTCTTACTGTGGAGTTAACTGAAAGACTATGAATATTACAAGAACTAGGCCAGCCTGTGAGGCTAGGTCCTGGAACAAGCACATGTCCCATGCAGGCAAAGGTACGGCATTTATGGAAGCCCTTAAATCAGTCCCATTCAGTCCACGCTGTTTTTTTTTTTACTACAAAGTCAAAATAACAAAAAACTGTCATCCCCTCCTTTAATGGTACTTTGCAAGTAAAGAGGGCAGAGAACCAAAGAAACACACATTATTCACTTGCCTAGGAGAGAAGAAAGGAGCGTACTGCACTTAATTCCCTGCCTCAATGTGAGACATCTAGAGACACCATACTGCTGAGCAAGCTGAAGCAATTTCCTTCACGGCCTGAAGGGAGCACATTAACTAAAGCGCAACTAGAAAATACATTTCCCAGAGCAGAAACTGGTCAGATCCTTCAAACATCAAGCCTCTGTTGAGACTGATACTAAGTTGAATTTCAGACTCCTGCTATGAGTGGTGTTGCCTTTTACTCACTCATAGCATCTCTCCACAAGGTGCATCCCATATAGGTTGATCAGAAATCAAACAGCCGATGAGTTGTTATGTACTTATTAGAAAAAGAGGTTTGAGGAATTCCTATCTCCGTCTCAATCATCTCGTGCCACCACTAATAGGAAATTTTCATGTCAATTCTGTCTTTTCCCTGACTGCTATTCCATTGCCAACTCAGCCTGTATGGGGTTTTAGGCTCACCGCAGCAGGGATCTTCTCTCTGTAGCTTTGCACCTACTACTGAACAAAAAAAGGGCTCAGCTCACTGTTTGACTCTGAAGCCAAATGGCATCAATCAACATCCCTCTACATTTCACTGCACATGCCCTTGAATCTCTTCTGAATCCCTGCAGTGTCTCTATACGACATGGTTATTATTTTCCTCTTCTTCTGTCCAAAGTATCTAAGACAAAATGAGCCTGTGTTACAGCCAGCCTCAGTAGAGAGTAAAAAGGTATGGATGTTAGATATGTCCTGAGACATATCATGAAGGCACATAGGGTTATTTGAGGGCATATGAGCTGCTGAGATAGTCCTGAAGGACTCTGCAGACTGGAGGAATCATGGACTTGTCCATATTGTTGACTAAGAATGGTCCCTGCAAGTAGTCATTGTCTCACAGTGCAGTAAATGTCCAGATGACTTGGACAATTGACACAGGCTCATCTGCCAACCCTATCTCATCTAGACTATTATTTTATATAGCCCTATATTATTTTTATACTAATAAACTACACTGTGCCTGAGCTCATTCTCTGGCCAACAGTGAGGCTGGCTGACAGCATCTGGTGATAAATGAAATATTAAAAATCCCCTTCCCTTCAAAAAAGGAGTAGCCATTGCAAAAACAACTTCAGGGAATGTTCTTTTGACTGCACTAACTCCTGAACCTCCTGAACTAGTTGGGATGGCTAAAACTGCGCCAGAGGCTTTCTCATGGTTTAACAGAATAGAAAATCAAGTTGTATAACGCAGGCTCAGGACTTAGCTCTGTTTTAATTGCAGTTGGAGACTCCCGTTGCACTGTAATTTATAGCTACTATGGTGAGGGGACAGGAAGAAAAGGAAGTTATTACATGTGGATATTGCTCTTAGCAAAATTGTAAAAAATAGAAAAAAAAATCCTGCAGGTCTTCCAACATTTGGGGATAAATTTGTCAAATTGTTAAACTCACTATCTATTCCTTCTCCTTTAGCACTGTGCCCCTATAAATTTTAATGTATTTCTTTTCTATCAAAGGTATTATTTAGTATAAGTGACAAAGTGACACATTTGGTAGCTTTGTAAATATACACTTGAAGACTCCTGGCTGTCATAAAATAACTGGGCTGTCAGATTGCAAAGTCAGAGTGAAGCAAGGTGGTTAACTGAAATGAGATTCCCATGAAGAATTTTCTTGTCACTCTCTATGTGGAGGCATCTGCTGCAAATACAGACTCTCAAGTCAACAGACACTTTGATCACAGGATGATTTATGTCAGCCATCAAATGTCTGAGTGGTAACCACACATCTGTCACCAGGACAATGTGGCATAAAAGAGAATTTAATTGCTTTTGGATTATAAATAAAATGAACATTGCAGGAATAAATTATGAGATCACTGTTAATTTGTCGATCATGCTATCAAGGGCAAGAAAAACTATTGGGCATAAAAAGCAAAGTTATTTTTGCTCCTGGGAGATGCAGTTAGGAACGTTTTAATAACAAATGGCAACAATCTCTTTTTGGTAGGTACGTACAATCTGAAAAAAAATTGTCAGTGTTGATGAATCTGGCACGTCTGTCTCATTTAATCAACTCTTGCAGGTGCTAATGGAGGAAACAATCTGGGATAAAGGACTTGTGAAAGTCAGCTATTAAAGATATATTTAATATTTAGATGCACTTCTCCTATTTCCTTCCTCCCACCCATTTTTTAAAACTGATGGCTTGGAAGAGAACCACTTCTGAGACAAAACAAGCTGTGTACTCACCACCACAGAAAACTAATTTGTATTCAATGTCCAACCAAATTATGGGTGTCTAGCATACCAGAATGACACAGACTTCCCTGTCTGGTCACTGGAGAGGGTCCTGGACCTCAGCTGGACTATAAGACTTGTATTTACAGAAATAGTTGCATGTGGACAATGTGTCCATATACTCACTGCTGTCAGTGGTTAATAAGGATTTAACTCAGTTGCCATAAAGTGATGTCCAGTGCCATTTTATTATCCTTAGGTTACCTGAGACATCTACACAGGATTGGCAGAGGTGACCCACGACCTCTCCCCTTCTGGATTAGCACCAGGAGACAAGGAAGGATTCCCCACGGCAGCAAAATTATACCAGATGCTGACATTAGGGAACTGAATCTGGCCTCTACTCAATGGAAGGAGCCCACCTTCATTCTTCATGTTCTCCAAAGTATCCTGTACGGTCAGATGCATGTTACCTGAGTGTTGCAAGGCTCAAGCAAGGCTTCCACAACAGGCAGCAGGAATACAGCACAATGTCCCTGCAAAGCATGACATAAATGCCATAATTTCCCAGACTGCAAAAATAGAAGGGAGGAGGGAGAGCTGTATTTATCTCTTGCCTCTGTGATCCTGGTCAGGTCACAGAAATCCATTCTCCAACCTACCTTATTTTCATGTGCCTTTTCAATTTAAGTAATTTGTGAGACTCACCTTTCGTAGAGAATATTTAGGCTTATGGGGTCCAGATCTTGGTTTCACATATAAAGTGTTCGTGTAGTAGCATAGTAATAATAGCAATTACAGAAATCACCATCTCAACATTTTATATATGGATTGGTGAAGTGGTTGGTGTAAGCCCCAAGTTAAATGAAATCCTTGAGCCTGTACCAAGTGCCACTCACTGTAATATGCTACAGCATAACTTGTGAGCTTGATTTGATACTCATACAGCCCTAGTGAGAGGTGTAAATAATACACACAGTGTATGCATGAATAACCACTGCTGGAGAGAGGCTGGAGGACTAGTCTAGGGTGAATTATTCATTGTGAGGGATTTAACTTCCCAATTTAACCCATTTTTTCTGCTCAGCATTGATTGGCATCCAGGTTTGAGGCCTGATTGCACCTGCAAACTGACTTAAGTGATATAGAAGCAGCAGAGAGTTGTCAAAGACTGCCTCAGGGAACACCACTGCACAGAGTTTGTTGTGTCTGGTATCACAGGAGCATAAGGGGTCTATGTCATGTTCTTTTCCAAGAGCTGTCTAAGATGTATGACAAGGAACAGATGCTGTTTTCTCAGGTCAGTTTACTTTAACTCACATGCAATTGCTGAACAAGTTGTTTCAGTTTATGTACAGGACTGCAGCTATACCAAAATATGAGAGAAGAAAAAACTGTCTTCAAACCTCCTATGGCAAATTCTGTATCTGAATATTAATTGATTATTTGGAGCATAAAGTCACAATTGGATGGTATCATGCTCTCGTCCTTATCATCTCCAGTAAATTAATTATCAGTATAAAGCATACATATGAACTCTAGTCCCACCAAAGCCTATTCTCTGAGTTTGGACACAGAAGGCCTTTCTCATCTCCAGAGGAAGAGTTTCTCCAAGTAAAAGTGACACAAAAAGTGAGCAGCTTAGTGGGTTATAAGACTTCTAGGAATGAAGGGTCAGAGAGGATCAGGTGAGGAGATAAGGCATTAGTCACAGGTACTTTCAATAAGATGTAGAGATCTTAGAGGAAGATGTCTGAGGAAATGTAAGGCAACACTAGCTGCTATTGAAGATAAAATACTAGCTTCAGTAAGAAGCTGAAAATACTGTGAGAGCACAAGGAAATCACAGAAAGGGAAAATGAGGATTAAATGATCCAGAGGCCAGAGCAAAGGTGATATGATTATAAGCTCTTGCTAAGAATAAAAGTCTCTTCACATAAATTCTTATACCTAACAAGTAAGTATTGTTTTAAATTGAAAAAAACCCAAACCCTCAGATTAGTAATTTGCAAATTCATTCTAATGGAAAATACCAGGTGTAAAAACAAATTTTCATGGAGTTAGTAGTGTTCCCACCATTGAAAGTCTTTCAAAACAGAGGATGGAAATTATATCTAGAGGGACATAACATATCCAATCTTCACTGAATCAAAGGAATGGACAAAATAGTTTCCTGATGTGCCTTTCTGAGTCTTGGCTTAACAAGTGGCAAGTGAACTCAGAGACTGTTTTACTGCCTGTTTTTCTAACAATGGTTCGATTGTCTCCTACAGATCCATCCACCCTCCACTGAGCCAGAAGTGCGAAAATCACCTGTGACACTTTTGTTCTCCACTTCAACAGTGGCAGTACAGCACTCCTAATCTTTTGCATGGATATTCCTAGCACTGCTTTCAGAGAGGACTCACTTACCTCAGTAATCAGACATTTTAAACCAAAGCATTTATCTTCAAGCACTGAGGTATCAGTAGGACCTCTGACTTCACAGGCTCTTAGACTTGCAGAGGGAATGCATTTATTCACTTTTTTTTACTCACTGGCCCTAATGAATGATAATGTGGTGTTGCATTATAAGCTGGGTAGATAAGAAGTGATTGGCAAGACTGATATCCCAAGCTATTCCAACACAATAGGAGAAAACCTTTCTGGTCCTCTATTTTGAAGGGCAGGTTGAAAGTAAAAATCCTAGTGACCTCTCTATCATCTTTATCTGTTCAACAACAGAACCATGAATATGGCAGTTAAGATCCCCCAAAAGGATCAGGCAGTCTTTTTGAAGAAGTCCTTTCACTTCTTTTCTTTTTCCCTTCATAATATTCAGCCAGTTCTCATTCTTGCTACAGAATTTCAACACATCAAAGCTATTCAAAGTTCACCTGGTTACACAGACTGACAAATGTCACAAGTTTATGCATGACAGGACTATTTGGAGGATGTACAAAAGCATGCAAAGTTGTTACCCATAAGGACAGATGTAGCCCAGTTTCCAACAGAAAAAGCTGGGAAAAGGATTAAAAATCCTTTTGCCTTGCCACTGTTTCTGCATACGGAGTAGCAAGGTCGATTATAACGTGGCAAAAAAAAGTACAAGACTGGGAGCCAGAGGACCTGAAAACACTGGGAAAACCTGCCGGAATGCTAGTGTTGGCTGGGATAGACTTGGTTTTCTTTATAGTAGCTAATACAGGGTTTGGATATGTGCTGAAAACAGTGTTGATAATTCGGGGATGATTTTACCATTGCAGAGCAGTGCTCAAGGTATTTTCTGCTCCTCATACCACCCCACCAGGAAGGAGACTGGAGGAGGGAAAGGAGTTGGGAGGGAGCCAGGAGATTTCAGTTTGGCAATGTTTGACTTCCTTGCTACATGGATAAAACACATGCCACTTCTCATCTGTTTTTTTTTAATGCCGATATCTTTAATTTCTTGCATTCAGATGTTCCAGCCTCTGCCCTTTGGGTCCTAACTGTGTGTCAGATGAAAGGGACAGGTCACAGAAGGAATTGTGCCTGCTGCTAGGGCTTCTTGGTGGCTCTGGGTTACAGCCGGGATCTCTGGTGTCTCGCTCCGTGTCCCACTTCCCAAAAAGAGCTGTTTCAATAATAGCTGGGTCACTTCTTATTAGTGAGCATTACTTTTGTATTTCTGCAAAAAAAAAGCTATTTTAACATAAAAGTCTGCAGGTAAAAATATTGACAGCAGAATTTCAGTGTGAACCATTAAAATGCACCTGAAGATGACCATCCTGCTGTTGCTTTGAATTGCTTCCTGCAGCTTGCTGTGGACTAATAGTCAAAAATAAAATACTAAGAAGAAAACCTAAATTAGCCCCTGGACAATACAAATCCAACTAGACTTGGATTCATGTGTTCTGATTTCACACTGTGTTGCCTGAGGATATACTGAGTGCTAGCATGAGGCAGTGTTCACCCTGACTCTCGTTAAAGTTGTGTCCTATTCCTACAGCCATAAAATTCACTAAGTGAGGAGCTGGGTATTTTATTCACATGATGTGAATTTCTCCAATGGGATTTTGTACCAAAATAAAAGCATCTTCTTAAGATGCTTGAACTGTGATGAAAAATAACATTACAGCCCTCTTTTGGCATTCTTAACACTTGGAAAAGGATTGCCCGATGCTAACTGTTGCTGAGGATGCAGCATGGCTGTCACTGTGCAAGAGGCAATATTTATCCAAACCTGTTGGCTTTATTCATTCTGAACAGGAACATGTGCAATTTACCAAAAGTGAAAGTCCATTTTAGTGAGTATTTTATTTCTGAAAAATATTCAAGCAAGTTTATTACAGTATAACAAACTTACAGAGAATCAAGAGTGTACTGCTTAAAAAAAAAAAAAAAAAAAAAAAAAAANAAAAAAAAAAAAAAAAAAGGAAGCTTTCTGCAATCCAAACCACTCCTTGTGTACTTTCTGAAGCTTTATAGCCACTCTGGGAAGGTGCATTTCTTCATATCTGTCCCAGGTAACACAGAATTAGTCTTAATATGAACCACTTTTCTCCATCCTTGGCTCACTTCTTCCTCTCCTGCTCCCACTGTAATGCTTCAGTGCCTTGAAGGCCAACTGGAACTGCCATGCTACAGTTGTCTGTATGTGCTAGCAATGACTTGGTGATTACCAGAATCTGTATTGACTATAGAACCGTGACATCAGCTCACAGCACCTTCTTTGGAAATTCATGATTTTCATAAGTTTGCAAAAATTATCAGAGAAAAAAAAATTGTATTGTTTTATAGGATTTTTTTTAAGTGTTTGCATTCAAAAGGGATGCTGACTGAAAGTGTTTAGTCCTTCCATTCCCTCACTTAGGAAAATATGAGATGCTTATCGTCACTAACTTAAAGCATCGTTTTGGAACAGTTCTCTTGCTAGAATTTCAGGTCAACACAGAGATGCTGTCTGGACAGAAAGGTCATTAAATGATTTCTTTGAGAGCATTCTATGTTCTCTGGCTCCAGTCTATGTAGGTCTGAGAGCTGACTCTCAGCTGGTGAGGCTGATGCACCATTCCTTCGAAAATTGCTCCATTTCTTGAATATATGTACAGATGTTTTTATTCACATACCTAACAAAAGTGCCAGGTTCGCAGCACAAACATAATGGAGCTTGAAATAATTCCTGGTACAACTGAGATTCAAAATTAATAACACTGTGCAGTGTTATTTGAATAGTAATGGCTCCCACAGAGGCAGTAGTTTTGGAACTATATTATTAGCAAGAAAGCTTGAATTACAACCCGTACCTATATGTTTGCAATATACTTTAAAAATTTTGCTGTTTCACTATTTTTTACCGTTCTTAAAGTATGGTTGAGATGTGCATGAATTGTGAAGCAGTATTCTGGGCAGTTTTAAGAAGGTTCTGTGGAAGTGAGTTTGATGTTAATAAAGCAACCACAGATATTGTTGTTGTTGTTTAATGTAAGTGTTTTATGTGTGTGCCCTGTGGGGAAATAAAGAGGAAAAAAGTTACCAGCTGTATAAACGAAGCAGTACATGAAACAAAAATTAACTTGAGTCTACCTCCACTTTGCTGAAGAAACCTGACTATTTGCAAATACTATACAATTATCTGCTCAAATTTTCAGGTGAACAATTTGCAATCATCTTAGATACTCAGTTACACATTCCGTCCTCAGGACAGTATCTGGGCTTAGACCCTGCAGTCCTATATAAGAAAAGGCTGTGTCATCTGCATACTAAAAACAGATCCCAATTCAGTTCAGTTGACCCATAACAAATGACAGAAAAAATGTTGCCTCTCCATGAAGATTTTAATGTACCTTGAGAGGTTGCTTACTTCCTAGTGAAATAAGCCACTAAGTTGGGAATGGACTGCTGGAGAAGAGCACAGGATAGATCTTGCTTATCCCAGCTACTGAGGGAATGTTCTGGCACTCCAATGCCAGCAGTGCCAGCATCATGGTCCAGCTGGTGTGAGGCCAAGACACTTATCAAGTCTTTGCATCCACTTTGCTTGGATATTAGTTTAGACACAGTTGTAAGCTTGTCTCCAATGGTTCCTGGGAGAGAAACAGCCAGGCATACTCAACGTTTTAGTTCTTACTTTCAGAACTGCTCTTAATTGTTTAAGATGTAAACATATGCAAGCTGATTGAGCTCCCCTTTGTGACCATCTTTCCTTGGAAGTAAATATTATCTCCATATTTCTATCTATGCTTTCCAAAAGAAAAGCCCATTGGGTTGATTTCCTCATAAGGCAAACTGGCAAGAGAAGATATTTGATATCAGGAAGGAACAAGCAGCACTACTGGCTGGGGAACCTCAGATTCAAGTACACACTTATTTCTGTTCAGCAATCTATCTACATACGGGGACAGGCTCTGCAGCGGTGTGTGGAAAGTGCCTGAATGATTTCTGCATGGCAAAAGCAGATCACATGTGCTTTGAAACAGGGGCTTTGTTTCCTTGCATAAATTTGTTGGGGGAGCGAGAGAGGGCATGCAGGAATATCTAAACCTTCAGTGTCTAAAGTACTTGACAGACTTCAGCATCCCAAAGGGAGAAAGGAGGGGAAGTTGTACTGCAAAACTCCAGATGTTGTTCCAAAGGTTTTTGTAATTGGTTTGTCATGTCTTGCTGTTATTTTTAAGTTCAGATAGCACCCTTGGGCTTAAAACTGGATCAAAGTAATGGGCAAAGCCAGACACACACTGGTTAACAGGGATAACATGGGGGGCAGGGGTAGAATCTCTCATAACTTTTGTCAGCAAGTGATCTAAATTAGTCCATTTTGACTCTGCCTATAGTCAGTGTAAACATGTTGAAGGTGATTCATCCCATCCTAGGATAAATATTGACTTTCGATGAGCCAATATTTTTGACTCACTTTTATTGAGGATAGAGTGAAACAGCGTTGACTAGATGCTAAAGAGTTAAAGACTGGAGATGAGTAAAATATAGCCCATCCATAATTGTAAAAGGGGGATTTTTATGTCTTTATTAGATATAGCTTTTAAAATAGTGGTACTGTGGGAATCCATTGACCTCACAGACACAAAGACGAAATTTTTCCTGCAGATGACAAAATTGTTTGCTGAAGATAGATCTTTATTTCCATAATCACTGATATGCAAGTTAGGCTTTAATTAATTGTTCCATTATGCTGGCTGACTACTTTAAGTGATATTGCCACAAAGTCTCATTCACTTTGTCCGGAAAGAAAAGAATGCTCTCTTTGGATACATGCAGGGAAGTATTAGGACTTCAATGATCAGGAGAATGCATGAGCGTATCACAAAGAGCTTTAAATCAGATGGCATGTAAAGTGAATGACAGCTCCTATTTCTAAGTAAAGTATCTTTAAACTGTGAAGAATTTGTAATGGAATGACTGATACTGACAGGAGTGTTTCATCCCCATCCTTTGATTTCAAAGTGTTGCAAGTCAGAATTGATGAGGACCCCTCTGAAGTAAAGAGAAGAACTAAGTTCAGAGCTGCTCTATGTGCAGGTCAGAGATAGAAATGAACTGTGTTAGGGAGCTGCAAGTGATTGCTTCATAGTTTAAGAAAGGTGGTGAAAAGAATTTTTAACCTGAATCCCCACGGAAAAGTGAATAGAACTAAGATAATTACAAAAACTACTGGCAATTGCCCTTGAAAAAAGGAACAAAAAAAGAGCAGAAAGTAGACACAACTATCTATTGTGTGCTTGTGAGAAAAGACAAACCCCAATACGCACCATAGATGAACAACAAACATTAACATGCACAAATCTGTCTTCAGAGAGGTGTAGAGAAGACCAAGACAAACTCTTCTCAAGAATGAAAAATTAACTTATGACATGTGATGAACACCATGCGAAACACAAAGAATTTTGGTTATATACCAGGATTATATTTTATTCACCAAGAACCTGGTTAAATACTGGGACAGGGTCTCAGAGAGGCTTTACAGTTTCTGTCTTTGGAGATACTCTAAAGTCAATTGGACAAGGCCCTGAGCAACCTTTGCTAACTGTTCCTCTTTTGTGTAGGGGTTGGACTAGATGACCTCTGGAGGTCCTTTCAAACCTAAATTATTGGGTGAATCTAGAAAAAATGCATGAACATTTCCTAAAGGTTTAGGAAATCTTCCTTTGCTGGTTTTAACAAAGTACAGTTATTGAAAAAATGTCAGTTCCCTGAAAGAAAGACAGAAGGGCTCTGATCTCATCTACCTCATGTTTGTTTGGTTTTTTTTAAGATTCCCAGTTGCTAGAATATTCCTTGTTCTAAAATTCAAGACAGATTTTTGTTTCAGAAAATTATGAAATAAAAATATTTGGAAATAGTCTCAAATTAAAGGTTTGGACGAAAAAAGTGAAAAATGATGAACACTCTGAAAAGAGTTTACATTTGGTTTGATTCACGGAAAAAGATGTGAGCCAACTTTTACTAAAAAGAAAAGCTGAAAAAAATGCATTTTTCAAGAAAAAAAAGGCTTAACTTTTTCTGTATGAACACAAGACACAATTCCAGCAAATTATTTAGGTGTCTTTATATTTTGGAAAAATGGGGTTTTTTTACAACATTTCATTGAGCCAGAGAAGCTGTGTTTGCAGCAAGAGCAGAGAAGAAGGAGGTGGACAGAAGGAAGCAACAGGTTGAGAGGCTTGGAGATAGTCTTTCCTCCTTAATTATGCATCTGGGAACTATCCGTGTGCGATCAAATGTTTCTTTAGGCTCTTTTTTACCAGATGGTACTAGTAGGTCTGCAAATGCACATTGGAGGACAGAAGAGCCAGCCGAGAGGCCTCTGCTTGGCATAGGGAGGAAGAAGAGGACCCTATTGGAGTCCATCTGAGAGCAGCTCTGGAGGCACTGCAGTCAGTGGGACCAGGAATGTAGGGTCCTAGAAAATGTTGTCAACCAGAGAGGTACCAGGAGGAGATCGGTAGCACTAGAACCTCAAGCAAAACAGGATGTTCAGGGAACACGGAAAAGTGTCTGAATGCCTGAAAGAAGTTTCCTGGCCCCTGCTCTGGTCAGCACTAGGGATCTAAGGCATCCCACCTGTTTGGTGATCAGACAAGCTAATCGAGGAAATGGGTCCAATATTAGGGAACAAGTGTCCAGAAGCCAGGTATAAAAAAAAGGGAATGGGCAGGATACTCAGGAGATAAAGGAGGATGACACACACAAAACAGACAGACAGGCATGACAGAATCATTTTTGAGAGGAAGGTAGAAACAAACTCATCAGAAACATGGAGAAAAGAAACAGCAGCCCAGGAAATAGGGAAACACATGCAAAGCAGAAATTGATGAAAAAATGCACCAATGGGATTAGAAAGAGGTAGTGTGAAGCAAATTGAGACTGTAACACTCTTCATACTCCCTGCCAGCTGGACATCTGTCTGTTTTCCTGAGGGGCAAAAGAGACGATGGTTGTGACGGGTGATAATTTTGTATGTACACAGAGGGTTTTCATCTTGAGAAGAAAAAAGGTCTCTGTCCTTATGTTTTAGGTTTTCTGTTTAATTACACCTAATGGCATCTTCCTCAGTGCATTACACAACAGAGCAGCTGTCATCAAATAGGATCTTTCTACTCTGAGAGTCTAATGACCTATCATTTTTGCTTGACAGTGGGAGAAGCACTGAGCTGCTGTGAGCTACTCATGATTGTACCTGGTGACTTCTTTCTGCCTTCTGACCTCCCAGTGAAAATCGAAAAGTTGCTCACAGTTTTTTAAGACACAGATTTTTCCAAACTTGTCTGCAACATCCTTCTTGATACAACACCGCATTTTCAGCAACCTGACTTGTGAGATTAGGGTGAAGAATTGATTACTGGTCTTTTCTATTATGAAATCCTGCTTCCTCTGCCTTCCTCATGAGTGAGAGAAAGAGTGAATAAACTCACTTAGCTTTTCTGGAGTGTAATAAGAAAGACTAAGAAATTTATTTTACCAGAAACAAGGTCTACAGTCAATCTTGAAAGAAGTCCTGCTAACCTGGTGTCATGTTGTCCCTGGAAGTGTTCAAGGCCAGGTTGGATGGGGCCCTGAGAAAACGGATCTAGTGTGGGGCATCTTGAAGATCAAACAATATGATCTTCAAGGTCCCTTCCAACCCAAATCATTCTGTGATTTCTATGATTTCTGTGGCAAAGACATCTGAAGGACTGTTATATGTACAAATGTCAAGCAGCAAGGTCATCATCTGCATAAGTTTTGTTACCCCTAACAAGAATATTGCAATGAGTTCCACTTTGAAAATTATATTGAAAATTTCAGACAAGTTAAACCAATTGCAAATCAGAGGTTTTACCATATGGGTGCTTTCCAATGCTTTCTACACTTGTAGAACAAGGGCACATGAACTGTCAACTGAGATGAGAAATATTCAGTTAGGAAGTAAGATGCAAAACTTGTTCAGTCAATAAGATTCAATAGCCTTCGGATCCTTACTAAGGGTTGCATAAATCACAAATATCTGTCTTTAGCTCAAGAAGAAATGTCTTTCTAAAGTCTTTGAGCTAATTGAATTGCAAGCTTTAGCAAATGAAAAAAAATATTATTATCATTCTGGGATTTGTGTGCTTCAGATAGCACATTAGAAGACCGTATTATTTTCTTTTGGCCTTATCATCCTGGCCTTGTTTAGATTTTCAGCTGAATCTGTGAGCTCATGAACAAAATGAGACTTGTCCATTTTGGATGCTGTTTTCATGCTGCAAGCGAGATCTCAGACAAGCTGGCTCCTCTACATCACGCCCCACATGTCAAAGTACATCTAGTGTGTGTGCAGACCCTCAGATCTCCATCAATACATTTCTGCTAGACCCTCTACAAGGTAAGGAGAGGAGGAGCAAGTGGCCACTCTCTCATCTGATAAATGACTATAGTCTTTGCAGCTAAAAGGCAGATGGTAGGATTTTCTTTCAAGGATCACTAGCTGTTAGCAAAACTTGATAAACTGTTCGGTCTGCCACATAATTACAGCACTGTTATATTACGTCGCAACTTTTCTTCCGTGAATTCCTAGAGCTGTGTGTAAGACAAGGCAGATTTGTCCCCAGATTCTTCTCCTCCATGTCCCTGGATTCTTCCCCTTTCCTTGCCCAGGAAACTATAAGATGAAAATACAGTGACTTATGCAGTGTTCCTGGAGAGTCACAGTTTTTTTGTCTGCTAAATGCAGTGTCACTGATGTCATTTTCCCTGCATGAGTAGCATTTTGTAAGTGTGATGCTCTGAAGAAATAAAGTACTGCAGAAATGCAAATTAATAATAAAATATTTTTGCATGCTTAACATGAAACTCCATTTTTTCCAGTCTTTAATCACCATAGATGCATGTTTCCGCTGTAATTTAGCAAAGAAATTAAGCACAGATTTAACTAAAAAAATTGGGGGTTTTTTGTCATTATACCTTGCATTTCAAGTTGAGCACTGGTTTGAAAGCTTCTTCATTTTGGTCTGTATATTTAACCTTGGTGTTCACTTATGGCTTGTTGATAAAATGCAGTAATTAAAAGGGTTATGAGACAGGTGGAGTCAGCGGAGAACCTGAAGAGAAGTCCAAGTGCAAGCATTATGATTCCAGGGGTTAATTACTCCTTTTAGGATATTTGATTTCTGTGAAATTCAATGTGCCTTTTTATGCTGGCAGCTGAGAAATAACATTAAACTTCCAGAAATGGGCTGCATGGAACAGACCTAACTATAATTATAATTTCAATAGTCCCTTGTGTCCTTTTTTTTCTGAGATGTTTAGCTGCTTATGACACAGAATTGATTAACATCAGACCAGGGATACTCTTGGAATGGAATATTATGGGGTTTATAACACAGTACTGAACTCAAATCTCCCTGGGAGATTTTTCCTGTGGTTTGAAGACCTCCCTAGGCATGTTGCTGTTAGACTGAGTGATGAGTGAGCTGCTAATTTAAGAACTCAGCATGGAACTCAGTTCTTATTGAAGAACTCAGCATGGAAAACCTTACAGAGGGTGAAAGCAAGGACAGTAGCCTAGGAGGAATACAGAGAAATTGTCCAAGCAACCAGGGATCAAGTTAGGAAAGCTAAAGCCTGGATAGAGTTAAATCTGACCAGGACTGTCAAAGACAACATGAAAAGCTTCAATATATATCAGTACATTGGTGATAAAATGGACTAGGGAAAATGGAGGCCTCCACTAGAAGGAAACAGGAGACATGGTCACCTGGGACATGGAGAAGGCTGAGGTACTCAGTGGTGTTGGAACCAGCGCTGTTTAATATCTTTCCTGGCAACATGGATCAAGGGCACCCTGAGCAAGTTTGCTGACAACACCAAGCTGTGTGGTGCACTTGACATGCTGGAGGGAAGGGATGCCTTCCATAGCGGCCTGGACACACCTGAGAGATGGGCCATGGCAATTAACATTTAGACAAAAAATTAATGTCCCCGTGTTCATCCCCCTGTATGTTTTAATTTGCCCTTTTTATTCTTTCTTCTTACCTTCTACTTTCCACCACATAAAACTGGGTCATGAAAAATGCCTTTATTGGAAGGGAAAACGCTTAATTTGGGGGAGAGTCCAATGCATGCTTTCTCTCTCAGAAATTTTCAAGGATAGCTGCAAACGACAAATTTTCAAGACCATGTTTGCTCATGATTTTACTGACTCCTCCTTCCCCTGGCCCTTACAAAGATTATTCCCACTTGTACCTGCACCTCAACTATGGAAACCCTCACAAAGATCCCTGGAAATGTGGAGGTGTCAAGGTCTGCTCAGAGCTAGGTGGAAGAAGATTCATATTCAATGTCAGGCTTCGCTTTTTCTTCACTGAAAGAGGTTTTGTCATTTGCTTCTGACACAGTGAGGTAACAAAAAATAATGTTCCTTTCCCAGTTGTTTCCTAACAAGTTTGAGATGTATTTATTATTCTACTTTTCTACCATCCTTTTAGCCTTTCCTTTTGCAGAATCTAATTTTGGAACACAAAACTTGACAGCACCCTACTCCTGACACGTAAAGGTCAGTATTTCCAGAAGTGATTCTATTCCAAATGAATAATGCTTAAGTAAAAAAGCCCTAACTTCCCCTTAAGTAGATGTCTTAGCTATGTTTTTAGCAGCGAATCATTAAACCCAGTTTGTTTCAATAGATGAGGCAGCGAATTGTGAACTCAATCTCTGGATAGCTGACAAACCTTCTGTCTCTGATTCAGAGACATTTTATATTCAAGTCTTTAGCCCCAGAAGTCTACAATTCAACCCTCATGAGATAAAATTTACCTCCTCAAGGAGCACTGAGTGCTCAGTTATAAATTTGAACTGCTCAGGATCTCTACTGTTTGTAAGAGATTCATAAACCAGGATGAATTTTGTAATCCCTTGCTCAGTCAGGGCTCTGTGTCTGATCCCTGGCTAATCTAAATCATTTATAGCTAATAATTTAGTAATATGGATCAAGAACAACTAGGAGGTTTGTTGGTCAGGATGCAGTCACCACCAATGGAGATGCCAACAGCAGACAAAACTGAAATCTGTGCATTCAAAACATATTCTAAATCTGCTATTATTTTAAACATGGCATGGTCACCTTTTTTCAAGTCAGTTCTTAACTAGTCACCAAACCACTCCTCATCAAGGATTAGTTCAGTAGACAGTTAAAGCAAGCTTCCGATTTCAAGCTTTATCCTTTTTTTATACTTATAAAGACTAAAATAATACTGCAATAATTTTTCTGTAGGGAAAAATCTCATTTTGGGGATGTAAGTCACAAATGATTTCACAGTTTTTGTTCAAACTTTAAAAAGAAAATTCAGCTACAGGCAAGACTTAATCAGAGGGAAGTTTTACTTGAAAGAGGAGTGAATTTATTGAAATATATCTGTTAGAATGTAATAGGGGCAGCACTGCTGCTGACTGATATGCTTTGTTAGACAATTTCATTAAGTCGAGGTCTCAAGCATAGTATTTCACAAGGATGCTGAATTTGTTGCAAATTCAATAGTCATCTTTTGTGTAATACATTCAACTTGTCCCAAAGAAACAGTCACAGAATAGAAATACTAGAAAGTTTCTTTAAATCTTACCAGGGAAAGAAACTTTCCTAATCTCGATGCTTGAAAAATATTTTGTTAGGAATAATGCCCTGAAGACAGTGCATAGAGCATAAAGGAAAGAAGAGTTAAATTGAACCCAAAAAACTCTCTATGAAAAGAAGTATACAGTCATTTTGTACCTTGCTTAACTGCCATTTATACCAAATATCAAACCTTCTAATTTCATTAGACTAAAGAAGGAATCATTGTTAAATAATGGTATCCAGGGAAACAAACCAACTTAGACATGCCATTAATTCCCTGATGTCTCTGGAGGTAATGTCCATGCTCCCAGCATAGCGGTCAGAGTCCGCAAGCCAGCTGACTCCTTTGAAAGAAAATCTTCCATAATTCTACACCAGCCCACAAAATTTTCATTCTGAAGAAAATAAAAGATTGAGTGTGATAAAACACCCAGTGTGGGAGGACCTGTTGTTTAATAATACATGAAGACGAACCTTTTAAGGACAGTTTAATTTCCCCTAATTCTAGCTGTCTGAAATTCAGGTGCAAGCCTAATGGAGAATTTCTCTATTGCCGGAGGAAAAAGGTCAGTGCCTCAGTCAGCAGTTTAACCCATCACAAGTTTGTTGTCAGAACTCTTACAGAGGGGAATTCACTGCCAGCACAGTGGGATTTGGATTATATGTTCAAGCAGGATGATACAAAGGAACAAGCTTTTTCAAAACTGCTCTGAGGACAGATTCAGGGATTGAATAACATAATTGCTAAACAAACACCAGGTTTTTAAAAATTTCCATGGAAAAATTAAAAAATATTCTATTTAACAAAAAATAATTTGGGAAGCAATTGGAAAGGAAACTAAATGGTCACAAGTTTTTGAACATATGTGTTTAATTTAATTCAAATCCTGGATAAATGCAACCAGTAGGTCTCTCCAATGAATTTAGAAATGCAGAATTGGAATCCAACCATCCTTAGCACAATATAAAAGCCATCCAGTCCCAAAAGATCTGTGAAGCATCCTCACCAACCTGTTTCTCTCTGCCTTTATAGATACAAGAAATCACAAGAAACTTCAGTTCTTTGAAGAAAAGTGCAGTTACACTTGCTGCATTGCAGTGCTGCCAGATGTGTAAGGGCTGGCATGGATAATTTTGAGGAACATCTGTAGCAGACACACCAGGGAAGCAGAATCACTTATCCTGGGTTTCATTCCTTACTCTGACACTAAGTCACACATGCTTCAATACCTTGTTTCTCAATTACAAGATGAGTATACATATATCACCACAGATTGGCAATGCCTCACAGGGGTATTTCTTGTGAGCTGTAATTAAGCAGCTTCTGTGAAATATATTGTTATAATATTGTAATCATATTGTAATAATATCAGGATGCTGATATAGGAAAGCACAACACTGTTACGAAGCACCAGGGAGACAAAAAATTGAATGACTTATACACTTATTAAAACCACAAAATGTCTGTTGTCCAAAGATAATTCATATTCACAGCATATCTCCAGAAATTTTCACTTTATCCCATGTAAAACAAAAGATTTTGAATGTAAGAGAAATGTATTATACACATATTGCTCTAAAGCAATCGGAAACCAGACATCAGGGTCCATCTAATTTGTTAGGAAAACTATTTGTTACCTATTGGTGTGAAAATCATGTTTACTGCTTATATTGCCTGAGGCAAAACACAAAGATTCAAAGTTAATTTTCTTTCATAAATAAAACATTGTGAAACTCTTCATTGCACTGTACTTTGAGCACAGGCTCAAGTGTTGGTGCATGGATGCCATCTACTGGGTAGGACTTAATTGTAGAAACTTGTCGGGTCTTATTCTTTGCCAAACATTCCTGCAATCCAACTAAGTGACTGTGTATATGTTCCAGAATTATGAATACATTCTGTCTAATATGTTTTTGGGGGTTTTTTCACTTTCTGGGATGAAGCATACAGAGCTATTTTTCTCAGTCTTCAAAAAGTATCACTGCTATTAAATATGTGGTGCTTAAGGAAACACAAGCTCTCCCATTTAGCAACGCACTGATGCTAGCAAAGAAACCTGAATAATAACTGTAGCACAAAAAGAAACAAACACATGAATGCTTGGGAAGATTAATACCTAAGGCCATTATATTAAAGAGCAGCTCAGTAAATTGTATTTATAAATGTAGTCGGTGTGATTTATAAGGCATGAAACTGAGCACTGATTTGAATTCCCTGTTAAGATGCACACTGTGTTTACATAGTCTGTGAGTCAGCAAAGCTCCTGAACATTTGGGCAATTTTAAGGAACCAATAATTCCATTGATTTGCACCACATTTCTCACCAGCTAAAGGCAAAATGCAGGTGAGAAACTTCATGCTCTGAATAATTGGAACTCTATATAATAAGGCAGAACAGTTACCTTTAATGCCAAACTATTCAGCAACAGTGACTTGCATGGGTTATTCTAGGAGATTATCCCCAAGAAATAGTCATTTATGGCTTTTAAATGGGAAAATGTATCTCTCATGACAGGACAAAGGGAAAG
This sequence comes from Falcunculus frontatus, assembly GCA_013398115.1. NCBI lineage: Eukaryota > Metazoa > Chordata > Aves > Passeriformes > Falcunculus > Falcunculus frontatus. The sequence continues at coordinate 39,532 of VZRV01010299.1, forward strand.
ATGTTTACAGCCAGCACAGGGCAGGGATGTTTGCCACAGCCCACTTCTTTGGATGGGTCCAATCTACTCCCTCACACAGAGAACAGAGCCCACAGACCACAGCGTGTGTCTATGTCCTAGGAGTATAAACATTTGGGTACCAAGCAAAATAAAGACCTGTGTACGTGAAATACTGAGCACTTTTGCTAAGATGTCTTCAGCCCTGCAGTGAGAGAATGGGACCTTAAAACCATCCACATGGCACTCAATCACCAAATCCAATCAAGGTCCGAAGGTCAAATAGTCTTTTCCTTTGGAGCTGAAGGGAAATAGCGAGTTGAATCTCTGGTTGAGTGAAAGTAATTCTCTAAAGGGAGACTAACACAGCCTTGTTGATACTGAGCAAAGCTGAAAGAAAGAACAAAGATAAGACATTGGACCTCAAAAAGAAGGGAAACCATGAGATCACACAGCACCGAGAAAAATCTGAGATGGACAAAAACACTCAGGCTGGTTTTATACAGAGTAAATCTTCATCTGACAAGCCCACCCATAGCTTTTCAAGGATATAACAGAAAGCAGACAAGGATAACATGCTGGAGGTAATCTAATTTGATTAGAGAGAGTCATTTGATGAAGAACTACACGCTAGGATGATAAGCACAGAAAATCTCATGCACCATCCTTCAATGTTCAGAGGAGAGTAGGTCTATTTTAGCACAGGGTTAGGGTCCAAGGGGGAATGAAATAGCAAGTGAAACAACCTTCTTCCAGATAAATCACCATAAATAAATGCAATGAGAGCAAAAATAGATCTCTTAAAGGAAATGTAATCTATGCAGTAGAGAAGTCCACAACAGTGACAGGGAACCAGCTAATGTTTAGATGACTGCATTTGCATACCTATTCTAGAAGACATAGAAATATATTCCAAATACGTTCTGAGTTTCATCATGTGAATCCATGCAGTCCTAAAAGATCTGTACTTTTAAGAGGAGATATGTGCTCTAATATGAGCATGGAATTGTTCTGAGACCTGATAATGCAATACGTTAAACTTCTATGTGTTTAGGTGATGATTAGTATCATCAATGTGGAAAGAAAAATTACCTGAATGATTGAATGATTGAAAAAAGTGTACCCCAAGGTGCTGAATGAATATATTAGAGCATGAAGAAATCAAAAAATAGGTATTTACTTACAAAATTGTGCAGTACAGAATATATTTACAGAACTCGCAAAACATTTAAGGCTGAGGTAAAATACAATTAAATAGCAACTTCTGAAATAATGTTGGAGTCAAACTCTAGCATTAATATTAAATAAGAGAAAAGGTTACCAAAGGTTGTTCACAATGAAGGAGAGAACACTTTCCCCAGTGCAAGCACCACTGGCAACCAACGATTCTGGAATTTGAAAAAAACTCTGGTGTTGAACGTTTCATGTTGTTCCTAAACCTTAGAAGGATTTTCTTGGCCCTGCCATAACAGCAAAGGCACCTTTCTCTCTCCACAAGATAAAAGCACTCAAAATAGCATTTAGTTTTCCATTTTGAGTCCAATCAGAAAATGTGAGAGAGAGAAAATAATTTTTCTGATTCTCTCATCCGTGAGTCATCGGTAAATGGTAACTCACAGGAAAAGCGGGTTCTTCCATATTTCTTACACATGTTTTTCTACTAGTGATAATTCAACCAAGTGTGGCAAAATGGATTTTCCTCAAAATGGGCTGCTGGGTCAATCTAATACATGGCAACTTTACTGATGATTTCTGTAGTTCCATTTACTGGATTTCAAAATATAATAAAATTAAACTCTGGGACTTATAAACTCACAAAACAAAATCATTTCCCAGCAGTCCAGAACAAAAAAAAAAAATCTTATAAGCCAGTCTACTCCATGATCATAAAAATCCACAAACTCTTTCAGTATAAACATTTGCACCGTTCCACACATAACCAGTTGCCGAGATGAGATATCTCCTTTCTAATCACTATCAAAGCATTTAAAAATAAAAAAACTTACACCGTCTACTTCTGTCTTAGATGCCTTTCTCATAGCAGCAGAGGCTCTTGGGAAATTCATCAGTGTGAAAGACCAGCTTGCAGCTTTTTCTCTTTGTTTCTTTTGCGACTTAAACATCTGCTCATCTTTCCAAAGGCTACTGGCAAAGAAAGGCAGGTAGAATTGTATTCTTTCGCACAAATGCTGTGATCAGCTGGCTAGGGCAGCTTGCTCCACCTTTGTTTTTAGTATTTTCTAGTTAGAAGGAGGTGTCTTCCAAATCTTATCCTCTGAGAAGTGCATCAGGAAAAAAAAAAAGTGAGGAGGATTGGCATGGCTTTAATTTTGTTTTATTGCATCTATTTCTTTACCTTAAAAAATAAGGCATGTAAGATGGCAGATAAGGGTAGCTGATTTAAAAGTACTTGTAAACATTCCGTAGTATAGGCACTGCAAAACTTTCGTCTTCACCAAATATTTCATTAAGCATTTTAACAGGCCTGTTTTGCTTGTACTGCATAAATAAAGTGGTATTTTGTGTGCTGCTATAAGTAATGGGGCATATATATTCTGTAACTAGATAGAGTACCCTTGGGGAAATACCAGGTAGCTTCATAGTAATCACATTTCCCTCAGAGTACTTGGTAATTACTAATTATTCTTCATGAGATCAAAAGTAATTGCTATGTAACCTTCAACCATGGTTTAGACATTGAGAAATAATGTATGTCATCATGATTTACTCTTTAATTGCAACTAACTTGCTATTGCATGCATTTTACCATATAGCTGGTTGCTCTGTAGTTACTAAACAAATAAAAAGTCATCTGGTCATATTTATATCTACATTTAAATATATGGTCATATTTGTGTTTATCCTTCTTTATAAGCAGCTGCAGGAGAAGCAAAGCTCACTGCCAGATTTCCTGTAGTGGAACATTTGTGCTTGTGATTCTTCTGTTTGTAACTCCCTGAACAGCTGAGACCCACAGTCTTCAACAAGCAAGTCATGAGAGAGCTGAGGCACTGGAATAGCTTGCCCAGAGAAGTCTGTGGATGTCCTGACCCTGGGAGTTTTTAAGGCCAGGCTGGATGGAACTCAAGCAGTCTGGTCTCATGGCGGGAGGAGAGAGAGGTTCAAACTAGGTGGTCCTTAAGGTCCCTTCCAACCCAAACCAATCTATGTTTGTATGAGTGCATGTTATAGATCTGCTCAGGTCCCGTGGTACAACGGGAAACTCTTGTTATCTCTACTGGGAACTGTATGCCAACTTAGATTTTCTTGTTTGGCAAACGGATGCATGCTATTGTAGTGTCTCACTTGATTTCTTATGGCACAGATATCACAGAATCTTAGTATAATAGAATATCCTGAGTTGGAAGGTACCCACAAGGATCACTGAAGTCCAGCTCCTGCCCTGCACAGAACAGCACCATGACTCACCTTGTATGCCTGAGAGCATTGCCCAAACATTTGAACTCTGTCAGGCTTGGGTCTGTGACCACCTCCCTGAGGAACCTATTCCAGTGCTCAACCACTCTGTGGTGGTTTATGATCTGAGTTTGCATCTTCCCCATGTACAATGTGGTCTTCTGCATGCTGCTCATCCTACTTTTCTGAGTTTTGAAAACCACCCCCCTTAACTGTTGTAACAACCTTTCTTTTGGCTTTGATGCTTTATCTGAATCTTTTAATCCCTTACTTCTTAGTTATCTCTAATCTTCTCCATTCCTCAGATTCCTCTAAGCAATTTTTTCTTATTCCAGTCCTTCCATAATCCCTATTTAACACACCCACCAAATCTCGTGTATAACAGAAGGTCAGCTCTCCTACCTCTGGTGTCCAAAGGTCTTGGTCACACATCTTCCTCCAATCTTCTTTTTCCCTGCATTACAAGTAACTAGTAGAAAAGACTCTCTCCGTCAAAACCTGAAAAGCCATTATGGTGCTTACATTCAGAGCAAACCAGTAGTTCACACAGTGGTACTAGAAACAGATGAAACTGTGCTCTGAATTTGCCCAATCTGTATATATTTTATTTTCCTTTACACCATGAAGGTGGGGGGCAATTTTAGAAACCGTTTGCCTGTCGTGGTCTATATTTTAAACTGGAAGGTCTCTGGAAAATGGATCGTTATTTGTGATATGCCTCTACAAATCAATAAAACTTTGATAGCAAAAAAAGATCTAACCCAATTGTAGATTCTTCGTAGCCTTGCGTTGATTTGATCATTCTTATTATTATCAGGCAATATCATTGTCATGCACATGAATACAACACAAGGTGCTCAACACAGATCACATAACAAAATCATTTGAGATGTTTTCTTCTTGTTTTTCTCTTTCATTTTCTCTTCTGAACTCAGTTATGTATTTATTTTCTACAATCTGCTAGATTTCAAGGAGCTGCTTTGATCTATGTATATCTACATCTATTTTCCCACTGCTACTGTTTTATTATTAGCTTTGTATGCTTTCATGTGTCTTTATCTATCAACCCTATTACCAAAGATGCTACTGTATAAACTCTCTAGACAAAATAAATATCAGTCATTAGATTCACAGGGAGTGTTCAGAACGGGAGAACCCTGGGAAAGACAAAATTCTGTTTCATCTTCTTCTAAATATATGTTTAAAATAGGTCATCTGAAATCCTCTAGAAGTTATTATCTTTCCCAGGGAACTTCAGAGGGAATCAGGAAATTAATTTAGGCTGGATAGTTAACTTTCAGATGATTATACTGGGGAGAGAGGGGAAAGCCATTTATTTTGCCTGAGAGAAGGCAGGTATCCCTTAAAAGCCATAACGAAAAACATTACACTAATGTTTGGCTCAAGAAGTGCCTCTGTCTCAGAATCTTTAAAATGGAAGGAAAATGTTGTTTTGGAAAACAATAACTGCACATGGCAGTTTTATGCAGTTTGAATGGGCTGAAGAAGTGAGCTTTAGGGCCGCCCAGGGGCTGGAGGAATTGTGGTTCACAGTGTGAATCCCAGAGCACACCTGGTCTCATGATGTCCTATAACAGTCTAGGGCCACTGCGTTGCTTTCCACTTGAAAGAGCAGGCTTCATCAGAAATAAGCAAAATTACTTGTTTTCTACATAAACCACCTAACAGTGGGACTGGGAAAACAATCTTTGTATGCAAATCAATTGCAGTCAGATTTCATGCAGTAAGGAAATCCCAGCACATCCAAAGCCTTCACTTCTGTAATCTCCTGGAGTGTTTTGAATCAGTTTACGGCAGCTTCACACAATTTTCATGACATTAACTGCTGTAATGTGAACTAAAACTGTTACAGGAATGACCACACCAAATCACCTGAGGGTAAGAATATAATATTCAGAGGAGTGTTGCAGACTTTAAGGGCTCCGACCTACAGCTGCCCAGCTGTTCTTTGAGAAAATTATCCCCCTCCGTAATGTTATGAGCCCTGGTACCTTGTCCCCTTGCTGTTGAGGCACTCTGCTTGGATATTAAAGAAATGTCTTTCTTTGAGACCTGCAGAATGAATGAAGGAAAACTTTCCTTTTCCATTCTTCTTTCAAAGAGGAAATGTCCATATGTTTCAAGAGTCTTTAGTAAAGGAATAAAATAACAATTTAAGATGTAATTAATGCAGCTCTTACACTGTTATCTCAAACCCTCAAAATATCTAAACAAGAGGAATAGCTTATAAGGATTTTGTTTCATAAAACTAAGCTTTCTGATTCTTTACCTTATGTTTCATCATAGACAAGGTTTCAAATAAGTGGTCTTCTGACAGAAGGAAAGTCTGACACCATCATCTGCATTTCCATTTTAGACTAACTTTAATGATCATTGATCATTAATTTTTTTTCTCTATTGAGATGACTAATTTCTCTATTTTGAGACTCCCAAATGATATTCAAGGGGTTCAATAAATTCAAGGTTCTGTACCTGTGCCAAAGCAAACCCTGGCATTAATTCAGGAGTGGGGATGAAGGGATTGAGAGTAGCCCTACTGAGAAGGACTTGGTGGTGCTAGTGGATGAAAAGCTGGAAATGACACAGTAATGAGCATTCATAGCCCACAAAGCCAACCATGTCCTGGGCTGTGCCACAGGAGGTGTGGGCAGCAGAGCGAGGGAGGGAATTCTGCCCCTCTGCTCTGCCCTTGTGACACCCCACCTGCAGTGCTGCATCCAGATCTGGGGTCCCCAGCACAGGAAGGACATGGAGCTATTGGGAAGAGTCCAGAGGAGGGCCACAGAAATTATCACAGAGATGTAACACTGCTCTTCTGCAAAAAGGCTGAGAGAGTTGAGGTTGTTCAGATCACAGAAGTGAAAACTTTGGAGAGAACTTATTGTGGCCTTCCAAAACTTAAAGGGGGCTTGTAAAAAAGATGAGGACAGATTTTTTTATTAGGGTCTGCTGTGATAGGACAAGGGTAATGGTTTTCCACTGAAAGAGGATACATTCAGAGTAGATGAAAGGAAGAAATATCTTGCAATGGGGGAGCTGAAGCACTGGAAAAAAGTTGCGTAGAGAGGTGGTACATGCCCCATCCCTGGTAACATTCAAGGACAGGTTGGGCAGGGTTCTGAGCAACCTGTTCCAGCTGAAGATTCCCTTTCTCACTGCATGTGACATTAACATTAGCAGAAAGCTCTAAATGCTGGAATGGCCAAAAGCAGGGTTCTTGTGCAGCTGGCTGAAACTCGTTAAAAAAACAACTTGGTTTTGATAATGAAAACTTATTTTTCTGGACTGTTTGAGCTGCAGTGACAGCAGCATATACACACAAACACCAGCCAATAGCTATTTTTCTCTGCTAGAGGGCATGATGATATCTGGAACAGAGCATAAAAATCAAAGGTCAGTTTCTTTGTTTACGGGCATGTATCTTTTTGGCTGGTGGATAGAGAACGAACCAGCAGATTTTGCTGGTTTTCCTCAGGTTGACTGGTAACCTTATGTACTTTGGATAGACCAAGTAGTTATTTCTTGTATTTGACAGTAAATCATTGAGGAAGAGAGTCAAGGAACTTGCTCAGGGAGAAATTTGGAACAAATTGAACAGAGTCCCTCCAAAATTGCTGCGTAGACAAGAGCCTTTCCTTCCCACTCTCTAATACTGCAGTTCTTACTGCTATCACAGCAGTAAATGGTAAACAAGTTACTGCTACAAAAGAGATGGATGGGAATTAAAATATTTAAATCACCCAGCTGCCCATGGGGACCTCATTAGTACCCAGTTTGCCTGTGAAAACACCACATTTCAGAAAGCCATCGTGTTATTACCTCACTTGCAGTTACAAACTCAGCTGTGTCATGACACTACATGAACCCCAGAAAACCTGCTGCAAACAGACTAATCTAGATTTCCTGCACAGCAGGAAAGAAGTTCAAAAAATGACAGAACAGCTGACATGGTAGCAAGCAAAACGAATCCTTATATTACCTGTTTCTGATTTTTCAAGAGGTCTTTTCTTGAAGATTTGGATACAATGACCCCAAATCCACTCCTTATTCACTTAATAACTGACCACTTCTTTTTCCAAATATCTTTCTTGCTCTTGCAAATTGAAAGTATATATAATACCTCTTAGATTATTTTTAATTCACTAATTTCAGTGTTTTGAAAAATTGCCTTAAAAATATTAAACTGACATTTTTCAAAGGAGACGCTTTGGCCTGAGTCTATTCCCATTGCTATATGAGAACTAACTGTCTTCTTCATAAGGAAAGTCCTGAGAGGGACAGAATTAATTCTGATTCTTTTAACTTCCTCATTCAGAAATTAAAATTAAAGAAATGTAGAAGTCATAGAAACCAGCTGCTGTTCAGTGACCACTGAATACTTTCAAAATTCACATACTAAATTCTCATTTGAAATAAATCTTGTCTTCAAAACTTTTTATGTTGTAATATTTTCAGTCTAATGAATAATTCTGTTTATGAAATGCAGTCCAGAATAACTTACAGGTAGCTTAAAGATTTAGAGAGCTGAGTATATAATGTAAAATGAACCCTCCTTCATCTCTCACAATGTTGGTGTATAGATAGGTTTATAAAGTGTGTTTTTCTATCCTTTTTCCCTGGAGAGCTTTTAAATGATGAGTCAGAAGGTTTAGATTTGGTTTTATCTCTTCTGGAGTGGAACATTTAAGTATTAGCAGCATGATGCTCACTAGAATATCACTGCTGGTGGACTCCACCCAACCTGACTTTGGTCCTCCGAAAGGTATCTATCTACTTCAAGTTAGAGATCTGTATTTAAAGGACAGAGAAATTGTACTTCCAAAGTATGGCTCCAACCACTTCTCCTTGACACCCAGCTTAGGACATGATGAACCATCCCCTTCAGCTACTTATCTCCCACTGATGAAAGAAATTAAATACCTTGCACAGATGTCTAAATTTCTAGGCAGGTGAGATGAATCTCAGCCTGCCTGTTCATTCACAGTAGATTTAAGTCATGCAGTTTCCTGACTGATACAACATCATGCCTGGATTTGCATCTCCAAGCTTAAGGATTTTACAGTAAAAAGCAAAAGGTGGGCTTTGAAGAAATCACTTCAACAGAGCTTTAAAGACTTTGAATTATTTTTCCTGCCACTAACTTCACTTGATTTCCCACCAAGACCCACGAAACTTGAAAAGGCTGCCTATCTCTTCTGCATGCCTAATATATTCCTCTTCCCTCCAAAGCATCTGGATCATATGCAGAAAGAAATGTGTTTTTATAAACAACTCAGCAGTCAGCAGGACGCCAGATGATAGCTAGCTGGTGAGGTGCCAGCTAAAGACAAGATATTCCAACATTAGAGGAGATGGAATCAGATGAGCCTAACTTCAGGAGGGTTTTGATTTTTATCTTAATAGTTCTCTGTCCCTGCATGGCTTTGAGTAAAACACCATAAGAAACAGGAAAGAAAAAGATGAAGTGTGTGACAAAAACTTTTTTTAGTATTGTATTTGTTGGAAGAATTTGATTCAGAGGTTATTATAGTTTACCTGGTCTGCTGGCCATCAGAAGAGATTGAGATTGGATAATGATCAATTGTTACCTGCCACCCTTGTTAGATTTACTTTCCAGTCTGTCATGCTAATAATACTACCAAAAAAAATTCAAATCAAAAAAGCAAAATTGACTTTTTTACTGCAATCAAATAAAGAGCTCTAAAACCAAAAACTGGCTGGCAGTTTGTACATCTTTCATTTTCACAATATCCTCAGCCTTACAGAACCAGCCAGAAAACGAACATTGAAAAGGGCCCCTTGGGGAGATCTTCAAAGTCTGTATCCTTTTACAGACCATGACATGAAAACTTTCACATTTATTTAAAGTCTGTTCTTGTGCTTGTATCCCATGAAACATTTAGAATACTTCATCTTATTAGTGAAACTTATTCTTTCATATTTACATCATTTCCTATTAACAGGCATATATTCTTTTGTATGGGTAATTATAGACATACAAATAGCCTGTCTCAAATTGCTGCCAAAAAATCGTTCACTTGACAGTTTTCTGACACCCTTGACACTCATTATCAGCACATCTTCTTCTTGTCTTCTAAGAGCATTCTGGTTCTAGATTTCATTGTAATGTAAACCTAAACCTGAAAGAAACTCCACCAAAAATATTATAATTATGTCAGCAATTTTTGCTCCATTTTTAATACATCCATGTACTCCATTTTTAATATAGCTCCCAACCAGCTAGATCTCTTCTTACTGTTGACAAAAACCTTCATAATTTCAAGTCATAATAAGGAATAAAAACCTAAAAAAAAAAAAATGAGAATGAGTAATGTGTGCATTTATTTTGTTTAATGTTGTTATGGTTTAACCCCTGCCAGCAGCCAATCCCCGGGCAGTTGCTTGCTCACTCCCTAACCAGCAGGATCAGGTAGAGAGTTGGAAGGGTAAAAGTTGGAAAACTTGTGGGTTTGATACGGAAAGCAAAAGCTGCGCACACAAGAAAAGCAAAACAAGGAGTTAATTCACTGTTTCCCATGGGCTGGCAGGTGTCCAGCCATCCCCAGGAGAGCAAGGTGAAGAAAATTAACTCTGCCCCAGCCAAAACTAGCCAAATTGAACATCTGAATTGAACCTCGGGTGTCCAGGACTCGGGAAGAGGAGTGGTGTTATGGTGTTCTACCACTCTTCCTCTCTGGTCTGGTATAGATATTTCTGAAGGGATTTCAGGGAACTTAGTGAAGATAATGCTACTGCAAACAAGAGAAAAGGAAATGCTATTCTTTTTCAAACAACCTTTTTTCTTCAAAGCTGTCACTTTGATTTCAGCACTTTCCCAAGATAAATAATTTAATTACAGATAAAGGTGATGGTATTTGCTTGGGTGGGAAAGAAATTAGAATGGAGATGTAAAAATATCAAGCCAGTTTAGCCACTTAGTTTTAATCCTAATATCTCTTCCACTCATGCTCCTCTGCTGGAAGATAAAATTTCCTAGTAAAAATAATCCAAGCTGCAATTTCATATATCAAACTGAGGATAACACAAGGTTTCTGCACTCCTTAAATGGCACTCAAACCCTACTTAAAAACAAACAGGTGGAACTTTGGCGGTGTGAAGACTTGTGCTGCAAGATCTGCTGTCACCCTACAAGCAGTGACAGAATGATGAGCTGACAAAGAAATGTTTATAAGGTAAAGGTGACAAGTTAGGCCTGAGGAAGTTCTGGATTCAGCTCTCTATCACAAGTAAACCCCTGGTAAAACCACCTAATTTCATCCTTCTTGTCTTTCACTCCTTAGTTCTTCTCTGTAAAATGCATATTCTAACACTCTCCCGACTTCCATTACTCCTGTCTATATGGACTGAGAATTCTTTAGGACAAGATCTCTGCCTCTTATTCGACGACAGAACAGTGGTGTGAAAGTGTTTCTTTGACTTTGTGCCACTGGTTCTTTATTACAAATAATAAAATAAAAGCAATGCTTATTGAATGAATTTTGACTGCACAACGGCAGATAACAAATGAGAGGGGAGCAAGTAACAAAAAATGTGAAGGTAAATTTAAAAGGTACAATCCATAATACACATCCCAGATTTCTGGTGGGGCAGCAAATTTAGAAAGTCCCAATGAGGGAACACCTTTACTGAGGCTTGGAACAACCTGATGATAACACATAGCAAGCATAGACACCATGTGCAACAGCACCTGAGGGAAAATACATAAAAGAACTTTCAGAAAAAAATTTACAAAAATGGAGGGGATTCGCAGAAGAGCAGCTAAAATAATTAGAAGACGGGAAGGATTGATTTTCTAGGAAAAGTTAAAAGAGCTAGCTATAAACTAGATATCCATTGCTGCAGTGAGAGGGAATAGGATAGGATAATAAGGAATTCAACTTCTTGTAGCAAATGTTGCTGTGTTCTGTTGGATTTTCAAGCAGAACACATAGATTTCAAAACACCCATACAGCAGAGATAATAAGGTACTTTCACTGCCTGAGGGCTGAAAGTTTTGGGGCCTAAACTGTCTTTCTGTTCTAAATCTGACAAGGGTCTCGCACAGTGGAATCCTTTGGAGGTACTGATGTGACCCTTTCCCATTGCCAGCAGCGCCCACTTGAAACTGGTCAACACAGAGACCGGAAATGGGTTTGCAGAGGTTTGTAACAGGAATGACGGGCTTGATGTGCATGCAGTACAAATGCAAACGTGTGACTATGTGTGTGGGCATTGAAGAAGAAGCAGAACAAGCACTAAAATAGCAGCCTGTATTTATATCAAACAGTACTTCCAAGACACTTCTCCCAGGACACTGTTCCCAGAGGTCCAGATGAGGAATGTGTTGTTCATGTGACTCCTACAAGGCTTTCCCTCTGATAAGAGCCAAACACAAATGATCTTTCAATGGAAAATATTGTGTTCCGATAGCAGGAGGATGGCAACACAGTGGCAGTATATGATATGTCATATATTCCTATTCCTTTTAATGCAACAGGAAAACAGATACATATTTCAAATGACTAAGGGCAAACAGACCGCAAGCAGCAATCTTGACTAAGATTTATGGAGTCTCACACAAGCAAGATTCTTAAGGAAAGGCCACCAACTGATAGTGATTACAAAGGTCCCAGTCTCTTTTAATAGAGGACCTCTACTGAAGTTTTATCAAAAAGAGCACTTTTGCTGCTGCAGGCCATTAGAGCAACACACAACACAAGTGCCCCCAAATGTCTTCCTGCTGCTGAAATTCAGATGAGTAAATAGCAGTGTTTGGTTAATGCTGCATATGTTTCAATAAAACTAATGTGATGATTGGTTCATTATACAGCAAGATGTAGTTGAATTATTAGCTTTAGTGGCATTTCTAGCTGTGTTTTGAAAAGTCCATACCAAGCACTACGAGGCTGATGTTACTTTAACAAACACAAATGGAAAGAAACAAAAATTCTTCCCTGAAATTCTAAATTATTCATACAAATTACCTCTAAGGAAAGGTTGTCCATCTGATACATCAAAATGCAATATCCACAGCCTACACATTTAGCTCAGTGCACAGCAAATCATCCTCATTTTTCTGGAGTAAAAATGCAAATACACAACGGTTTGTCATGTCACTTGTGTATATATTACTTGATTTCATCTAGGTAAATGCTATCCTCATTATCAAACACAGCTACCAGGGACTTGTGGTCAGAAGGTCGGTAGCAACACACAGTCATTAACTACCATATCTCTGCTATATCTGCTGACTTTTGACCTTGAAGTCAAGTCAGATTTGCCTGGCTCAGTGCTTGGAAGTCAGTGATTCAGCGAATGGCACTCTTCCTTCTGAATGTGAATTGGTGCCCTGCTCATGGTGGGAGGGAGTCCTTTGCTTTTGAAGGTGCCAGCGATTGGACAAGAGGTAATACTGAGGTCCTGATCATTTACTCATTAAACATTCTGTGGTGCTTCTTCCAGGAATACATTAGAGTGAACTCCCCATTCTTGGCAATTCACATCTTCCCTGACCACATTCGTTTATAATTTCAACAGGATGCACCTTTCTTTTCCACTTTGTTCCCTAAAACTCATGTATATAGCCTCTAAGCCGGATGAACTACCAACCACAAGCTGAAGAGCAAAACCACATCAGTAGAGAGTTTCATGACCTGTGTTCCCTGTGGATCACCACTGTCCCAGTTACCCAGTAGTGCTGCATGCAGGTTATTAATTGATGCACAGCAGCAGAGAGTGTGGTTCATTTCACTGGTAGTGATGAATACATTGTACTGTGTCCCAGAACCTGGAGTGTGAAAGTCACTACAGGAGGAGAGCAGTGACTTTAAAGAGGTGCTCTAACTATACTCCATTATTGCCCAAGTAGAGAGACTAATGACTCTAAGCTTCATTAAAAAACTTTGCTGGGTCTTTAAGTAACTTATAGCTCTCAGCAAATTCAAGACTTAGAGGTTAAGATTTCACTAATAAGTACAGGGCCCTTTCTCTGGCTTCAAGGGCAAATGGCTTGGCACTTTCATCTACACAGTGAACCTCTCATCCCCTCCAAAGCTGCATGGTCTCATCCACTCAGCTTGATGCAGATAGCCCAGACATTGTCTAGGAAAGCACTGGATTGCATGAGGCAAAACCCACAGCAGGGACTCTGCAAAACATGGCATGACTTAGACAGCGACAGAGTGGTGTTTGAGCCCACACCTTGGCTCTCCAGTTCACTTCTATAAACAAAACACAACAAGAAAAGGTGCCTGCGTTGATGATGGGCTTTGCTTTGCAACTGTGTCTAGGCTATAGGCTGAAAAAGAGTCATAACTCCAGGGAGCAGGCAGAAAATCCTGGGAGCTTTGGCTTAACGAGCAATAGCCCCACAAGAAAAAAATCAGTTGATTCAGATTGAAATGAAACAGCATTAAAGTTTAATGAAACTCAGAATTCCAGGTAACTAGGAATTGGGGTTGTTAGCCACAATTCCCTGCTAGGAAGAAGACAATATTAGTGATAGCAATACTCTAAAGCTTGCAAATGAGGTTAAGCCATGCAAAGAAACAACTTCCAGCTGATATGTTTGACCTAGGTCAATGCAGGGAAAACTCCCGTTAGTCTGCTTTCTAAATGCAAATCCTGCTTCAGGCTCCACTGCAGTAATAATTCATAGCCTGTGCAGTCAGTCCAGCCACCATGTGGAGTGGAAATTGCACATTTATTGTGGCTAAAGCTACACAATATATACAGATGTATTCATGTAACTCTTCTTCCAAGCCTCTACTGGCAGTCCTAAGGGCCAAGCTTTGTTTCTGAAGTCTCAAGCAAAGGGTGACTTGAACCCCACTAAGAAACCCAGGAAAATTAAGTGGAGATCTCTGATTACTCACAGTTCTTCACCTATAAATGATGGTTCAAGTGGCTAAAACAGCAGTCCTTTATTTACAGGAGGAAGGGGAAACAGGAGACACAGGACAATACAAACAGCCAGATATTCTTTTTCCAACCAATCCTTAAAACTCTGCTCTTGAACTTTTGGTGACTCAATTGCTTCTCTCAATGAGACATGGAGTTGTGTCCCATCTCCTCTACAGTCCATGGAGAGCTTGTTCTTGTCATATTTCTATCCTCCTCAATTTTGATTCTCCTTTCCCTTCTTTCTGTCTGAAATATTTATTTCATTCACTTTTTATTCTAATGCTGCAGGTGTAATACTTCAGTATCAAAGATTTACCCCGAGGAGCTTTAAATGGCTGTCATAGCCTCACTGGTCATAGCAGCATCACTCTGCACCTCTCTCATGCAGATAATATCCTGCGGGGGAAAAACAAGATGACTACAGTAATGCCAGGAGTAGTTTACTTTCATTGGGATAAAACAATAATATTTTTACTTAGTATTGATCTGATTGATTTTCCTTTCTCTGCACAAGACAAATTCTCTGACAGTTTTTCCTTACTGAAACACACTGAATTTATTAGCTGCTCCTGGAGACATCCAGCAGGTTCTTTCCAGACAAGCTTCTGTGCCATCATTGCCCATGACAAGTGCTAGTGAGAAACCTGGCATCTCTCTTGGCCACAGAACTGAGCAGCAGCCGTGCACTGGTAGGTCACTGCTGAATCTAAGTCAGTCACAATCAAATCAAGTAAATGCTGGAAAGCTGATGAAACCTGTACGGATAACAAAGACTATTTTTAACACTAACACTTGCTCAAAGCAGGATCTTTACTCAAAAGTAGGGTACCAGAAGCAAAGAAGCAAGTTTGAAGGGTAGTATGTTTTGTCAGACAATGCGAGAGAGTTTTGAAGCATAGGCACAAATAGATACGCAAGTTCTTTTTATGCATCTTGAGGTGTCTCCAGTGTAGGCACGTACATCTGACCCAGACTATATTCTAAGACTATAGTTAATAGAATAGTTATAGTTAATAGAAGTTAGCTAGTTAATTTATTGTTAATAGAACATCCTTTAATATTAACAGATGCATATAGGAAAGAGTTTCTTCCTAAGGTCAACAAAGGGAAAGACCCTTAAACAAGCCTATTTCCTTCACTGTAGCAGAGCCCAGAGCAGGGGGCTCAGATGGAAATATCTAGACTTTCCTGTGGTGGGAGAGAAAGATCCTGCTGACTCTCTGGTATCCCACGTGGATTCAGTTTCCACAGACATTTCCTGGATTAGCTTTATCATTTATTACTGTTGACAATCAAAAGGGATGAAAATAGATCAGAAGGCAATAAGGCAGTTTATTCTCTTCACTAAAGGTTAAGCTATTGAGTGAAAATGAATAAAAAGACAATGAATATGAATAAAAAATATGAAATACTTGACTGAAAACCAAATATGCCTCTATAAAATAAAATCTCAGGGAAACATGGGAGAGATAGCCATGTTGTCTCAAGTCTCCTCCCTCCTCTGTAGGCCAATCACCCTTATCATACAGCGCCTTTCATAATGTATTGCACTATGGCCAAAGACTGTTATTCTGTTACTTTTGGCCATGGTGAAAAAGGTGTGGTTAAACAGAAACGTGGTTTTATTTGAAAATCATTTTTGACATGATTCTAGCAATTTCACCTTTTTCTCCCAAAATGTCTGTCTTCTCTTGCTCACCACCCCATGCCTACATCACAGGTCTTTCTCAAGTCTTCAACAATGATAAATAACAACAGCGATTACTGTCTTTGCAGCTCTGCAAAAACTCCCCAGACACCACGGTCAGTGCAGAAGGAAGGGGTGGAGGTGCTCCAGATGCCAGAGCTGAGATTCCCGTGCAGACCATGGAGGGGTAGCTGTGCCCCTGCAGCCCATGGAGGACCACAGGGATGCAGAGATCCACCTGCAGCCCCTGGAGGAGACCTGCACCAGAGAAGGTGGATGCCTGAGAGAGAGCTGTGACCCCATGGGAGGCCCGTGCTGGAGCAGGGTCCTGGCAGGGACCTGCAGACCCATGGTGTGAGGAGCCTGCGCTGGACCAGATTTCCTGGTAGAATATATGACCCTGTAGGGAGACCCACACTGGAGAAGGCTGTGCATGAAGGACTGTATCCCATGGAAAAGTGACCCACGGTGCAGCAATTTAGGGAGGACTGTCATCTTCTGTCATCTTCAAGGATAACCATCTTCAGGGAGAAAGTATATTTCAATTTAACAGGATTAAGTGCTTAAATTGGAGCTTTGGGTTGTAATTCCTTTGGGAGCTCAATTTTCAATCTGTCCTCAGATTTATAGGTCCCCTCAAACCTTAGACCAGACTGTAAATCCATCTAGAACCTATGCACAAGCCCCAGGTACTATTTATCCAGCCTCCATCTCCCACCTTGGGTGTCTTCAGGTTCCAGGTTCCTTTTACTCACTGGCTTCTCCTGCCTGAAGTTCACTATCAGATCACCCACAGACACCCAGAGAGAGAAGAGAACAAGGTCACACAGAAAACAAACATAAAGTTTAATAGGAAGATTGCAATGATCAGGACAAACATTTTCCCTTCTTACCAGATACAAAATTCTAGATTTAATCTCGTCAAGGGTGTGCTTGACTAGCTTCATCAGTTGCCCAATGATCAGTGACTGGTCTTTCTTAGTGGCTCTATTATCTATGTTACAGTTTAGGTATCTGTGTGTTTAATTTTTATTTTTCCTGTACCTTTAATTTTGATTTTTCCTGTACCTTGCCTTTTATGCTGAACAGCTATTAACTAGATGGTCTTAAAATCAGTTGCCATTGTAAATATCACATATGAGGAGATACTGAAATATAATAAATTATGCCTGTAATCTAATGACATCTTTCTACTGTCCCTCATGTCATTTGTAGGTGTTGTACAACTAGAACACTACAACTGACAGCTGCTAAAGAACTCAAAAGCTACCTCTCTAATCATGACCTAAATAGGGACGTATCAAATACCCATTCAAATGTGATTAAGATACTCCTAAATTATGACAGAGAGTAGAGAAGAAAGAAATCTGAGTGTACAATGATGAAACCCGACAACAGTAGATAGTGTCTGCATGGTAAAGGAACCATTGCAGTGACTCTATTTTGCATTTTAATTCTTATATGCTACACGGAATACATGCAAAGTAAATAAGGAAAGTTATTTATGGTTACTTCTGATCTTAGTTGTGCCTGTTTTTCTATTTGTGTATGCCTCGTGTGTGTGTGTAAAACAGTTTTTGAGCCAAGCATCCTAGAAAAATTGCAATGATAAGCCCTGAACAATGTAACTGGTTCTATTGAGTCAGCTCCTTTGCCTCAGATTTGCTGTTTCAGCTTTCCAAACAGTTGTTTACAGAGGCCACACCAAAACAATCTCATTCTGCTTTTTTAAAAATTATCTAGATAGAAGAAGCTTGAAGTGATGTTACTTCTGCATGGAAGCAAAACATTAGCAATCATATCAAGAAGAATATATGAGGAGAGGATTAGTATTTATGCCTGAATTGACAGTGTGTTGAAATGAGATAGTGCATCCAAATAGGGTACTCCTCAGGTGAGATTCTGATCTCAGAGATTCAGCTACAAATTAGGATGGCTGACTTTAATTAAAATACGTTTGCATAAACGAAATCAAACTAGAATCAAAATATTAAGTCCTATCTGATGACTTCCAAGACACAAAACAAGGATCAGACAGTAAAAGACTTGCCCATTTCTTCCTAACAAATAAAGATTCCTTTGGTGGCTTTTTTAACAGCAGAAGTCTGAAAATTAGAAATAAATGTCTGGATCTTTTAGTCTAGTCACATTTGAAGATGCCTAAGATCCTCATCACACAAAGATGCTTGTACATCCTTTGAACCAGGAATCATGGTTCAGTGGAGTATCAGCTTCACACTGCTGTAGTCTTTGACATCCTTTTCAGCTAAATCCCAAAACATCAGTCCTAGTCCAGTGACGTCTGGCCACAGGCTGATGAAGCAATAATGATGTTACATATGAGCCTGGGAATTTGACTTCTACAAAAGCCTAGAAGAAACCCAAAGCTACCTATCTAGCAGCGTCTGAAGTGCCATAGCTCTGCTAGGAGTTTGGGTCTTCTGAACACAGGGTGCCATGAAGAGAGAACCACACTAGTCAGTAATCAAGGCAATATTCAGGGCTATACTGACCAGTAGAAACAGAGATGAAATAATTACTTTCCAGCATGGCAGACCTAATGTGCAATTACCTGTTAGAACACTAATGAAACAAAATATACTATTTGATGGGTAATAAATTAATTTCCCTGAACTGAGTCTGTTTTGCTGATGACAGCAATCAGTGAGCGATTTCTCCCTGTCCTTATGCTGACCACAAGCCTTTTGTTGTATTTTCCCTCCTCTGCCCAGTTAAGGAGGGGAGGGATAGAGGAGCTTTGGTGGACAGCTGGCATCCAGCCAAGGTCAACCCACCACACAAGTATGAGCGCATGAGCCACATGAGTGTGCAAGTACTCTTAGGAGTAATATATTGTGCATGTCTTCTTCTCCTGCTAACTGCTTGTGTCCCTTCATGATCTCATAAATCTTAACTTTGGTAAAGATGACAAGATGTGCCCTTCATCTTTCCAAGTACAGTTGCTCTTCTATCAATGTCAGGAGAGGAAGCTCAGAACTGCTTTGCAGCTGTTGGCTTTCCACAGGACAGAACTCAGAAATGGGCACAGCTTGGCTGCAGAAATGTAACAGTGGTAATGGTGAGTAGGGAGAAAATGAGTCCACACCACTGTTAAGCTATAGATATCACTGACATTCTAAGAATGCAATTACACAAGGTATTATCTCAATGACAGTTTTGCATATATTTTCTAAATATCATCATATAATTTTTCAGCTTCATCTCCTCATGGAGAACAAGAAAGTAGAAGTTTTTCCCAAGTCAACAAAAAGGAATAACTGTTTTCTGGCTTCTGTTCAATAATTTAATAGCAAATATGCAATAGAGATTAATACTTCTATTTCTGTGGCATGATAACAGCCTTAGGATAGCATATGGCCTGGCCAACACACACAGCTCTACAGGTGTCCATCGAGATGTACCAGCTCATGGCAGCCAAGGGCTGAGTCCCAGCACTTGGATCATTTGTTATTTTCACATTGAGGTCATGAGGGAAACGTAGCTTTTATTGGCATCTCCTGGTAAAAATGTATTGCAGACCCAAGTCTAAGCAATCCTAAGGGTCCTCTACGCAGGTTTATGAGCTGAGGAAAAATAAAACCACACTGCCTGTCAGTCTTCTTGAGCCACAGCTGTTTGATCAGATCTTGCAAGCCCTTTCTAAAGAGCTCAGCAAGTGAAAAATGTCAGACATATAGCTCCCAGGAGGCTTCATAGGAACACATCTACAAACCAGACAGGAAATGTATCCTTCACTCTAGATGCTCGCTGTCCCCCACCCTGGCACAGGATTTCTGTAGCACTGTAACAAGGACAAATGAACAGAACTAACACAATAGTACAGAGTCGCAGTCATACTAAGACAAACCTTCATACCAATTTCTGTCCTCAGCCATTAATGTGCCTGCATAAGCAAATGTCTTGTGATTAAATTATACACAGCACAGGTCACAGGGGAGCCCTCTGCTCATCTGCACAGACATTATTTTGCATAGTAGTGTCTCAAATGGCAAAGGAGAAAGCATGTCACAGAGGATTTTATTTAGCCCAAATGCTGTTAAATTATTCAGGTCATTATTAAAATATGAAACAAGATTCAAATAGAAAAAAATATTTAAATTTTTAAACAGGGAGCATTTTAAACTCTTTATTTAGATGGAATATTTATATTCCAGCATGCCTTTTAGCAATACAAAGGTCAGGATTCCTATCTGGGTGGAATGCTAACCTAGAGTACACACATTCAATTCAAAAATACCAAAAAAAAATGAAAACCTTTAAATAGTTTGTTTCAGTCTCATTAAATAATTGACACATTGCACAAGACTCTCAGTATAAATTCTCCTAAGGCACTAGCGATGCTAAGAATGAATTCAAATTGCTTGAAGTGACAATGAAAGTTAAGCATCTAGTCTATGCTGATTTTTCTCTCTCTTCATAGTCTGCAGAGAGGAACAGGTGCTTCCAGATGGTGGTTCATTCTTCATACCTTAAGGGATTACATACCCTCTGCAGTCTCCTATTCAATTTTGTCTATAGAAAGACCCCAGTCACTTTTTGTAGCCTAGCCTACTTTTTAGGCTAATAATTTAAATTTCAATTAAACTTATTTTAATTTAATTTTTTTCGCATCATTAGCTGATACAAATCCCACTGTACTTACAAGAAATACCACAACAGACACAGTAACTTGATTTAGTGTACACTGACCAGTTTAGTTAGAAGTTTTATAGAACTTCAGTTGTCGCTAAAGCTAGAACTAATAACCGATTTTTCCAATTAAGTGTCAAAAGCAAAAGGAAATGCAGTAAGATAAATTCAAATTCCAGATTTATTTTAATTCAATCCAACCCACGACTTTGAATTTTATAACATCACAAAAAAAAAGTTTCAGATTTGAAATAAATATGTCATTTAGTGACAGATGAAATGAACTGTAGAAGGGTTTGGGAAGAGGTGGGGTTTTGTTACAGACTCCCTAGACAAAAGTAGCACTCGAGTCTTTCTGCAAACCAGCAGAAGCTCACATTCATGTGTGATTTCAAGCATCCACACATCCTGAAGATCAGCATGGCACCATGGAGGCAATTCATAAAGCTGCTAGACAAACACTGGTGAGAATACCTTAATGCAAACCTGGTAGAACAGCACTGTTTAATGGCAAATTGATGCTGTGCCTGTGAAAACCCACAGAGAAACCTGTGCTGATTTCAATGCAAGAACTCAGCAAGAGGAATAATCGTATTTGGGGAAAGATTCTTAAAATAAACAGCAAAATACATTGTTCAAGGAAGCTGGATCATAGGAAAAGCTGGAATATGGATCCCTTCTTCCATACTGAAGTCCAGTCCCAAGGTACAATAAGTGATAGATCTGCACCATTGATTTTAGTTGAATGTTGGCTCAAATCAAAATTACTTACATGAGATTGAGAAAATAATTCCTTTTTAAAGGAATGCTAGCAGTTGAATCAGTTTGTATAAATGATATCACAGTAGTTTCATGTCAGACTGCACATTAATTTCTCTACAAAATTTTAAACCTATAGAGTTGTTGCTTCCTATTTTCATCTATTTTTTTTCTCCTTCTCTCTAATGGCAGAGTGACCCACATATGACCCACATGAATGGAACTGGAAGTGGACTTGGCAGGAGATAGAATAACCCAGTGCACTGTAAGCTCTGAACATTTAAAAAAAATTTAAATGCTGAAAAAGCGGTAGAATCTTACCTCCAATCTCTTTACTTAAAACTTTCACAACACAACAACTTTCATGCTAAAATAAAAAGGAAAAGAAGCTTTGAACAGAAGTGATGTTTTTATAGATAACTGCCGTTCTTCAATACAGACTGATAAAAAGATTGGTTGTAAGTATAATCTTTTTTCTGACAGTATAGCAGATAAAAAATAAAAACATGTAATTTTTACAATCCTGAATTCACTGTGAGAAGCCTTAACATTTCTAGTTTCCAAAGTCTCAACATTCATGTCTTGTCCATGAGTATTACTCAAAGAACCCCATCACTCTGAATGTATTTAAACTCACTTTTAAAGCTCTTCTGCATTTCATGATTGCATTAGAAGTGGTTCAAAAAGGCATAGCTATTCTTAGCTGAAGAATATCTTATCAGTTGCCTGATGAAACAGCAATTAATGATGGTTATGTTCAGTCCTTGATGGTAGAAGAGAGCCCTGGTCTCATTTTCATCAATATTAGCCAGGAAAAACCTCAGTAAAATAATAAAAATTAGCCTGGTATAAATCATGTACCAGTTCAGCAAATGGGAACAAAAGAGATGCTCACTTTCAAACTAAGGATAAATGATACGCTGTATAAATTCATTTCCTATCAAATACAATGACTGATCTTAGCAGTTTGATTATCATACTTCTTGTTGGTGAAGACCTAAATAAAGTCAACATCTTCAGTAAGGAAAATACATTGACTGCTCAAAAAAGTATAGTAACTAATATTTTTGGCTGATACTTTAGCACAAAAAACTCATAATCCACCCATCACCAAAATATTCAAAATGAGAAGATCTTCCAGAGACAGATCTTGTACCAAGAGCATCAATACTTGAAGAAAGACAAGAACTTGTGAAGATGTTATGGGAGCTGGCTTGGGCAGAGCCAGAGTAATCAGAGAGAAGAAAATCGTCCATTGTTTGGAACCCCATTTAAAAATACAACAATGATACTTACAATGAAGTATCCATTTGTCTAGCTGGGATTGGCACACAAACCTAAGAATTAGGAATTAGGTTACTACATAAGAATTGATTTTGTACACCAGGAAATAGATTTTAAAAAAACAGCATAATTTAGGTTGGAAGAAACCCTTGCTAATTTGATACACTTGCTTTTAAAAAGTAGCATCATTTGTATCACATTCCAGCCTTAATTAGTTGTGGAGTAGGATCAATTTTCTATGAATAGTATAGGTTAAATATACATACAGACATCTGCAAACGGAGGTCAAATTACTCTTTCACCTTCTCCTGAAAATCGTTGTGGTGATTCGACCACTTTGCATGACTTCTAAATATATCTCACTAATTTCTAATCTTCTGTATAATCTAATTCAATGTTCAAAGTAGAAGCTGTTTTGATATTGCTTGTTACAGACGCTTTTGTTGCTAAACAATATCTTTTGCCTCAGTTAAGCTGTTGCACCACTTTTTCTACACCAAAGTCAGCCAAGGTGGCTCTAGGGCTTAAGAACGCAGGTGCCATAAACTCCAGTACTGCAGAGTTCTATCCTTACACAAACCTTCCCACAGGTATTCATGGCCACCTCACCTCACCACCTCACCTGAAAAATATGAAAAGCATTCACAGATAAAGAAGTTCACTTGATTTCTTCATCATGGAAAGAGTATAAATACAAGGAAGACTGTTAGATAAACCGAATGAATGCCTGTCCTTTCTCTTCTTTACAGGAGAGTTTGGACTCAAATTGCTATCTTTTCTTGAAGATTTGTGTGCATATTCTCCCTCAGTAAAGGATATTATATATCACAGTATGAGTGAATTGTATAAGTAGGTTACCTTTAATGAGAAAAAGGACTTTTTTTTCAAATCTAAAGATAGCAGGAACTAGAATGTCACCAAAAATAGTCTTTCTGATCAGGATGCCTGTTCTTACGTTGGTTTTGGACAATGACACAAAAAGAACACCCATTTTCCCTCCATCATTAGGAAAACCTCACTAAAATAATCTCAATAGCACATGTTTAAAAGTTTCTGGCCTTCGATCAAAAAGTAAAACTGAAAGCTTACAAAGTAAAAATGCGCTGATCTGCCCATTATTAAACTGAGCAGAAACCTCAGAAAATATCTTTAAGATATGACACTCTAGTCAGTATTCATTCCTGGTGTACACTCACAAATATTAAGAGAATTGCACCACTTACTTTCCCCACATCTGGTTGTGCTTTACTGATTGTACCATTGTACCTCACTTCTTTTTGGGTTTCTTTGACTGTCAGACAAGGGAGACATTTGTGCAGAGCTGGATCCCTGAGATAACTGACTTCCCAGACATGGCCAGTAGTAAGAATATAAAATTCAGGAGCAAAGAGTGACAAATTATTTTTACCACAGTTTATTTATTTTCCTTTCTCAATGCATGCCTAAACTATATCTGCTCGTTCAATTTTTTGTTCCTATAATCTCTCTTAGCCTCTTAATTATTCTGAAAACATAATCAGGCTATCTCTCATTACTAATCCTGTTCGTTCCACTTAAATAGCACAGAGGAAAGAGATGCTGGCTGACACTGACCACAGCTAATATCCAACACTCATTCTGCTCCTGCCTAGCAGCTGGCATTGACTCGCCAGGTATCCAGCTCTATTGGATTCCCATATCACCAGTACACAAGGTATCAAGGGGAGGAGTATGACCACTCAAGTGTTGTTACCCACATTCATGTCCACACTGCAAATCAGCAACTGGAAGTGTGATAGATGTTTGACCATGCCTGAACCAGTTCTGAAAAGTAAATTCAGGGATGGAGCACAGCTTAATTGTGATTATGTTCCTTGAAAGCAGGAATTGGGCTGTAATGCAAGCAGCTGCATGGAATTTTTGCTGGAGGAGGGGGGTTTTTTGCCTTTTTTTTCCCCTTAGCTTTCTTGTTTGAGGAGGTTCCCACACTTACAGATCCAAAAATACAAAAAAAAAAGCATGATTCAATGTTACTAGTTCAATCCTGTCTGCCACAATCTGCAGGCAGCCTAGAAGGCATGGCTAGCTAAGCTGAGATCTCTCTTCCTAGAAGAGGTGGTTGGGTGGGGCACAACCTGTGGAAAACAAGAAAAGGAGTTTCTGCACTTGCAGATACTCAAAAGCAAGGTGGACATTGCTCTGGACAACCTGCTCTATCCGACAGTTCAAGGAGAGGCGGTTTGGCTAGGCAGTGTCCAGAGCTTTCTGCCACCCTCATCTATTCTGCAAACACGTGAAGAGATAGATTTCAGAGGGTGAAACATAAGGCTCTGGAAATTTAAGACCAATTCGCACAGAGAGACTGATCATTGAGCAGTTGACAATTCGTACAGGGACTATTACAAGGAAAACTGAATTACACTTTGCTTGATTAGTTACAGCAGTACTACAACTATTAATGTTAATATTCTTTCTAATGTCTTAATAATAGAGAGAACTTCAATAATACTGCAGAACTGTCACAGTTAACGCCATCTGTATGGCGACAATATAGAAAACTTACTTCTGTATGCTGAATGACTGATGAGCAGAAGAGGGTAGCCATGAGGATGGCTGAGCATCACACTTTTCAGGGTGCTTTCTCATGGATCCAGGCCAGAGTCCACACGCATACCTTCTCTGCCTCAAGCACATAGTGGTTCCGACCCTCTCCTCTCTTCCTCTCCAACTGACAGATCTACAGAAGGATCTTCTCTGGGGTGTCCGAAAAACCATTCCCCACACTGATCTCCACTGCTTATGCTTTTATCAGTAATCTCTGGTCTACGAAGCACATAGGTATCCCAAGTGGATATTCTTCATCCATCTTGCCATACAGTTTTCCACCATCACCAGTCTCTGACAGACCATACCTTTCTACTAGTTATCTTCTAACAATCAACTAAAGGTGATTTTTTTTTTGTAAAAAAGCTAAATTTTTTAATAAGAGTCACCTCAGTTAGTTTCTATTCTGTATATCAATCAACTTAAAACTCAGCAGTTTATTTTCTCCTTATACTAATAAAGGTATGACTTTGCACCCTTGCATCTGGCTGACAACGGGCACAAAAGAAAGACCACGTGGGCTTAACTCAGATGCCCAGATGATAACAACTGGCGTGGCACTATTTTATTTGACTGAGAGGTAGAGGCAGAAATACAAGTTGCACAGCAGTCTCTGTTTTCTCTTTCCATGCTGCAAACACTAAGCATCAGAGTGATGGACAAGGAAGATATGCTCCCTGAAATTTATCTCTTGCTTCAGAGTGAAGGTGCAGAGCTTTAGAAATGCAGTAGGAGGTGTCTAAAACGTAAACCATTTTTCCTCACGGGTATCCAAAAATTAAAAAACACCCAAATGCAGCTCATCTGGCTATGAAATGCATTGAGAGTGAAAATATAAAAGTTCCCATTCAGATTAATATTTATCATGTTCTTGCCTTTGTGTCAGTGAAGAAATTTTCTCCTACAGCAGAGCAGCGTAAAGCCCAACACTTAAAGGCAGTTCAAAAAGTTTATATGATTTATCTTGTTCACAGTAAACCATCCAGCTGCATTCAGAACACTGGGAAGACACAAATTAAGCTGCACATCTCACTGCTCTTTGCAGTTCTGCTCACACATTGATCTCTGCTGGAGTTTCAGTGACATGACATTTCCCTGCAGGATCAATAACCGTGCCTGCATAGGTGTCTGGGCTCCATGGTGTACAAGCAACCTTCAGCTCCGTTCAGCTCCCTGGCACCATTCTACAGAAATACATGGATTTGAATCAAAGGGAGCTGTTGGTGAGCAGCAAATAGGAAACAACACAGTGGCAGAAATAAAAGTTCTCTACAGAACTGAGTGGAGGAGCTGTCAACAGGAAATGTTTAGGGGCGGAACAGTTAACCCTTTCCAGACACAAGCTTAAGAGAAAAAGGATTCTAATAACTTAAAAGATTCCAGAATGTTGGGCAATATTTCAGTAGGTGCAAAGGGCAGATTGAATAGACACATTCTAATAGATAAGAGGAGAGAAACTGCAGCTGTCAGCCCTGTATCAACTGTTTATTTGAAATTTTGGCTTGGGAAAGCTGGGTTTAGTCCACTCTGACCACCTGATCAGATTCCAGCATAAATGAGGCTCATTTGGAACTGTCAGAATAATAGACAGAGAAGGAGAAGGATAAAGGGTCACAGTATCCTCAAGAATCAGTTGAAAATTGGAGATACCACAGAAGTCACATGCTTAGATGTAACTCTGCTGGGAATGGCTAAACTTGGAACCTTTATTGGGTAGTGCTACTACTGTCAGTTTAGCTCTGGCTTTTCTGACTCTTCAGATCCAACTCGAATGTCCTGACTTTTTCCTAGACCCTTTCAAAGGTAACCAGCTATGGTCTTCCCAAGTGAAGCCTGGCTGTAACTCCAAGCACTTCTGACTCCACCAAACTCTCAGGCAGTATAGAATGAAACTAAAAATTTAGATTGACCCACACCAGAGTAGTGCAATGCTTCCCAGAAAGCCTCCTCAGGGGTCCACACAACTTCTCAATATGTCCTCTGGGACATAATTGCCACAAAATTACAAGCTTTGAGGCTGTGAAAGAGGCATCACTGCATTTCAGGCTCTTTGAGCTGAAAAATGCATTAATTTCTGATAACTGTTTCTTAGAGCCACACAACTGGAGCCACACTTTGGAGTTGGAGTAGACTTAGATCAAGCACTATGCACTGCAAATACAACAAACTCTCTCTTCAAAAACCTGTGCTGTAGAGAGTGTTTAGGAGTCGCTCTGCGTTCCCTGGCTTAGAGGCTGGGAAATACCCCATGAAGAAACTTTCTAACAGCATGAATGTGACCTTTATAGACTTGTTGCAAAAGTCCCTCTGAAATTAAGAGTAGCAAGAGACATTTGAGGATCGCTTCCAAACGTATTCTACAGCTACATTTTGGTTTAGACTCTTGTTTACAAATAGCAACTTTAAGAAAAACCAGTATGTATTACAGAATACATTAAATACACAGTAGGAAAAGAAACACGTCAGATTATTTTTGTACCATCACAAATCACTATTTTAATGGATATTGGGAAGGAGGAACAAGAAAAGGAGCACAGTTTATGCGTGCAGAAGAGAAACAGGGTAAACACCGACCCTAAGCTTCTTGCCAAGCCTTCTGTCTGACTTTCAGCACCTCCACATAGAAGGGACCAAAGACACATGTTCCTACTAAAACAAGGAAGAAGGAAAACAAGTGATGTCAAAGCAGTGAGACAGACCCTTGCTGTGCTGTCCTCTGGGAAGGGGAAGAGCTAAGGAGAGGAGGGAATGATAGCCCTGGTTAGAAAGACTTTCTGTCTCTGCACGCAACAGCCCCTGCACTGCACTTTGACCTTTGCCAGACTCTTCTCCAAGGTACCCAGCAATAGTCTGAGAAGCAATGGGCATCACCTAAAACACAGAAAATTCCATTTGAACATTATAAGAATCCAATTTCACTGTGAAGGTATTCAAACACCGGAACGAATTACCCAGAGAGATTGCGAAGCGGCTACACTGCTCCAGCTGACCCTGCTGTGAGCAGGGGGTTAAACCAGATGATGTCCAGAGGTCACCATTTCCAACTGCAGAGGTTCTATGATTCATTATCTCAAAGGTCACAAGTGAAAGAAGTAGTTGGTAGACTGTTAAGTAAGGAGCAGAAATTAAAACAAGGCCTTTCAGCAGAAGGATAAAATCCATTTTACTACCCCAATTTTATGAATCTGAGGGGTTAGGCAGCTTTTTGGAAATAGAGTTCTCACAAAATGGTAAATAAATATATTTATCACTGAATAAAATGAAAAACACAATGATTTCAGGTTTTTCTGAAGCAGATGAAATATAGTTACATATGTAAAGTATACCATTCCACCATCTTTCTGAACAACCAAACTGCTAAATGTGTTCTATTTGTATCGCCTCTGTCATACAATTTTCAGCGAAGTTTAAGGCCAGGACCCCTCTTGTGTTACCTGAAACCAATGCTGAAGGGATCAAGCTGCAATGTAAAGTGAACACTTCAGCTCCTAAACAAATTCTTCATAAATTCTCCCAACAATTTAACTCAACAATGTGTGAAAATCTGTTTATGATTGCCTGAAATCACACCTCTGCTCTTCTGACTTTTTGCTGAGCATCTCATCTCACTCAATATTAACAGAAAATCCACCTCTTTTACCATTGCAGGAAAAACATAACTACTTAAGAAAATGGAAATTCCTACATTTTCATTTGCCATTTTCCTGGGTAATTCTCCTGGATGGAGGTAGGTTATGTTCTTTTAAAGGCCAGAGAAGAAACTTATATTTGTTCTTCTAGCCTTCAAAATTGCTTCTTTGGAGCATCAAATTCTTTTTAAGACCAAAAATACTTCAGAAGTCAGCAATGCGACATCATTACAGAGTTGCAGGTTTGTCTTCTGCAAACAATTTTTTATTTCTAAAAATGACCACAATACTATGATAAGGAGCAGCTGTCAGAGAAGAAGTAGTTTTTTGTTCTATCATAGCACCATCACTCTGCTTGGAAACAAATCCAGAATAGCTGTCATTATATTGCATACTCTGGAGGATAACCTGGATCTGGAGGTTGCACGAAAGAAACAAATTCAAGACCTAAGTATTCAGTGGAGAGCACATCTGCCCTACAAATTTCAGGAGGAGCAGCCCTCTAGCTGCAGAGAAGACACCTGTGGAGACAGGCATAGCTCCACAGGGCATGATATGAGATCCACCTACCTGGCTGTATAGATCAACATTATCTCAGACTACAGACAGAAGCAGAAATAAAAGGTGTTGGAATATAAAGCTCTGGGAAGCTATGGTAAGGTTCTTGTGGGGGTTTTGCATAGTCGGGGAAATTCTGCACTAACCTGTGAGCAAGCTCCAAAGAAAGCCCCAGGTGTAGTCAGCTCACCCCCATCAGGGCAGGAAGTTTTAGTGGTGAATAAAATCCATGGCCATCTGCAAGTGCTTTGTTTTCCTCCTTATCTCTG
Source organism: Falcunculus frontatus (assembly GCA_013398115.1). NCBI lineage: Eukaryota > Metazoa > Chordata > Aves > Passeriformes > Falcunculus > Falcunculus frontatus. The sequence goes on from VZRV01010299.1 coordinate 69,288, forward strand.
TGCATTTATCTGCCCTCAAGCAAGGACAGAAATCAGGTATGAAATTGGATGAGCACCTTGAGCCTCTCCCCAAGGGAGCTTTTTCAGCAGGGAGTTAGGTCTGCGTGCCCATGCCATCATCCATGATTTGAGCATTATCTGCTCTCCCTCATCTATACCTCAGTCAGATGTGGTCACAGCTGTTTTGTCTATTTGCCTGATAGAATTATAAATCTGAGCTATCACCCGAGCCAGCTCTGTGCAGGGATCTGCCTAAGGACCGCAACTGGAAATGGAAGCTGGGGAGGAAGAGCCAGACTGTCATGAGTAAGAGCCAGTGCCAGATCACTGGGCACATGTGAAAAAGTGAATAGCGAAATAACCTGTTATTCCATCCATTTCCTCCTCCTGCACAGGAAAAAAAGTCTACATTAGTGACAGATCCAAGGACAGATATCTGGAGAGGCACAGCTGTTGGTAAGGACCATCACTCACACACGAGTTGTCAAGGAGACTTACATCAGCCTAGCACTAATCTGCTCTTGTGAACTGAAGGTCCATTAACAGTTGGAGTGCATTTCAGGTGATCCTGGAGCACGTCTTGTGGTTACTTTCATGCCAAAGAAATCCAATTTTGCACTTCCAGTCCACTCTGCTGTGTGAGTAAAAGTACAGTAAAGGGGATGCACAGGTGGTTTTCTTCAAAAGCTCCCTCCTGACACAAACTCAACCACTAATATTAGATGCATCTTGAAGAAAAAATGCACTCTGGAGCTATAGCTATGGCTGTCTACTTGGTGGCTGACCTGTGCTTTATGTGTTTTTTAACCTGAACCTCTGCCAGAGAGCTGCAAAACATAAAAGCCTATGAATCTTGGCTCCCTGGGAATGGAGTTAAAAACTCATGTCTCATGTTATAAGCTGTAAAAGGGAACACTGGACACATTGGTCTTCAGACACAGAGAGAGAGAGGGATAAAGAGAAAGAGAGAGAGGGCAGGGGAGTAGAAATTATTTAGTCTTTGGCACCTAAAATGCTGTACCCCATTTTCCACTGCCCTCAACAGATGGCATTACTTCTTTAATTAGGAATGTTCTGCCTATTTTATGTGGTGTTACAAGCTGAGGAAAATACCATTACTTTCAGTATATAGAACACAGCTCACTTTGAGCAGGAGCAGCTTTACTCTCATTTCACTGAGAGAGACATAGAGTTTTCTTATCAGTATCTTTCAAAACACAGTAAATTCATTTTTTAAAACTCAGTTTCCTAGCCACAAAACAATTTCAAAACCTTACTCCAGAAATCATGAAATTTATTTTTGTAACACTTTTTAAAACAGTGTGATTTCTTTGTTTAGAATGTGGTTTCCCAATTCATAAATGTAACCTTACGACATTTTGTTTCAAGATAATTTTATTTCAAGTATTGATTTCAATGAGAAGAATGAAACTAAATACAGCATTCAACTACCAGCATCAGGTACATTTTATTTTGAGTCAAAAGAAGTCCTTGATGGGGAGATTTCTACAATATGGAAGTGATTGATGCTTCCACACCCAAGTTCCCACACTGATCCTAGGTTTCCAGCCTGTCTTTTTGTCACACCACTGCTCCTTGACACCAGACTGGACTTGACACCATAGTTAATACGGATGAACAGGGATGAAATCTTCAGAAATATTTTCTACTCCATTCTGCAAATGTCCAGGAAAGGAGGAACAGAGAGAAAACACTGAGACAGCTGAGGCAATGAGACACATGACAGAATCATCCCACTTGGCTTCATTCAGCTACTTCTGCTGAGTACCTTTATCATCCCAGTCACAAATGAAACAGTCCCATACTTTCCAAACGAGCCAGGTCTAACCTTCTACACAGGATAGCAAAAGGCACCTTTCAGTAGTCCTGGAGCACTCCCCCTTACACTTCTGTACCACTCTGGCTGAGCAACGTGCCATAAGAGTGATTTCCAGCAGTATTTCTTCACAAGAACCAGCATGCTGGGAACATACTTTAAACAATATAAAGATGGAAAAACATATGTATACATGTCCTCAGAAACAGAAAGGAAGTCATTGACCTTTTAGCTTCGTTAGCAAGTGACTATTTAAATATCTGAACAAGGACTTGTTTGAGACCCAGGCACCTTCAAACAAGTGAGGAAGTATTGCTGAAAACACCAACAACTCGAGAATACCAGGTCAATCACCTTACATTCCCTTATTTGCTATTACAGACAGATGAATATTCATTATTCCACATAAAACTTTCTGTATGACCTAAGAGATAAGACCGACACTATAACCTCTGAGCAAAGAGTAATTCCATATTCTTCAAGCTTTCCATAGAAGAAATTTTATGTGGTTGAAAGATATACAATCACAAAAGCATTTTACTTTTTCCCCCTTTGTTTAAAAGAAGTTGGTTCTGAGAAGAAAAGAGAAAATAATTCATCCTATGTTGGGCACCGTTTGCTCACTGTAGGCCCAGAAAGTGGAAAATTCCTGCTTAGCATGAACCTGCTTTAAAATTCCACACTGCTGCATTCCCAGAAGGACAAAACTGTATCACAGTATCCATTAATGTTCACCACAAGAAACTGCAATTCTATGGTTTGGTTGTACAAATTACAGTCAGCATTATTCTCTCCTCTCCTCGTATTTCTAGTGGTTGAACTGAACCTTTATTTAGGCTGAATACCACCTCATTCACCTGTGTTGACTTCAACACCTAAGTACCTGCTTGAAGAATAATACATGACTCAGGAAAAGGCTGTAGAACATCATTATCATACCACAAATCTTTTGGCAGAGGAATGTAATTTCTGAAGTTTGGCCCTCTCCTCTGACGCACTATCCACTGAGAAATTCACATCCACCCACACCCCATTTCCACACATACTCCATGTTTTCTGTACTAGAGCTGGTCTTTGGGGTTTTTCAGAGGCAGATTCTCACTCAGAAATTCCAATTTATAAACACAAAAGCCCTTCACCAAAAAAACAGGGACTCAGTGAAAATTTCTAAAAGGCCACTCACAGCTGAAATTTAATTTATAGTAAATATCAGGGAGAAAGAACAGAGGAAATATCCTCAAACAGGGTGAAAAGCCAGTAAAAGCTATAAACGTGGAGGAAAACACTACTGGCTGAAGGAGCATCTTCACTTCAAAATACTGAAAACTGAGACATGCAGTGAAGAGAGAGCTCTCCAACATACCCAGCTTGTACACTCCTCTGCTGGCAAGAGCTACTGACTAATTTTGGAGACCATGCATTGGCCACATTTATATCCAGTAGTCCAGGGACAATGCATTCAGCCAAGAGGCAGGTTCAGGTGTGGATTTAAAGCAGGCAGAGCAGGGCTTCAAATATCTTCCATGCAGTCTGTAGCCAAAGTATGAAGTCCTTTCTCCCAGAAGCCATCATTTCCTTACATTTCAAAACTATTATTCAACAAGATGGGAAAGTATAACTTATCCTGGTGGGAGAAATGCAAGCCAATGTTAACCAAGATTATACATAATACATTATACTCTAACTCATAAGGGAAGAAGCCAAGTAGCATGGATAAAGATATCAGAAATTTATGGAGGGTATAGATCTCATTGTAACAAAAATGTAAGGCTGATTGGATGAGGCAAAATTGAATAATTTTATTTCAGAACTGGTCAATTAAAACATATATGCAAAAAAGCATCAATATATGGAAAAGAAAGACTATTTTTCTAAGCAAATTTCTTCAGCATGTCAGCAATACGTTGTGTTGTAAGTAAATTCATAGCTTGAAATTATTCAGGGAATGGTTAAATAATGCAATGCATCAAATCCATTTTAAAATGAACTGCATTTTCGACTTTCTGGCCACCGCAAATTATTCTCAGTTGTAATTTACAATAGGCAAGTGTTAATTTACCTAACCCCTATTTTATGAATATGTATTGACTAATTGCAAGTCCATGGTTCGGGGTAAATAAATACGCGATTTATATTCAGATAAGTCACACAATCAATTTTCAGTTTACTGCCTAAAATACAGTATCAGACTGTGACAGGTTTATTTGCATTGACACGAGGTGTCATAGTTCTGTGAACTGCAAAATGGAAATGTCAAACATTATTCAGCAGCCACCGGTGGATCATGCCCAGCAGTAACATCCACAGCAAAACCTCAGAATGTCAGTGGCCTGTCTGCTGCTGTTTGACTACAAATTGAACAAAACTCTAATCTAAGCAGGCCAGTCTTCACCCAGGGATCAGTTGTGGTGGCGATTTTGTTTCCTATGGTGACTTCTAATTTGACACTTCCTCAGCTACCCAGAGACGAGAGCAGTACTTCTGCCATTAGGTAATGGGAGAAAAGGATGGGACTGTGCCCTCTGCATACTTGGGCTTGGCCTTTCAGGTCACAATCATTGTTAAGAGCAGTTAATAAGGCTTTCAAATTAGTGCAAAAGGTTTATTCTGTCTCTTTTTTGAGTGCCAGGGTTCATCTTAAACAAATGCTGCATCAGTGATTTTTTTTTTTTTGCTAATAGAGCTCCCACATCACTGGCTGCTTTTTGCACTTTATTCATTATCATTAAAATTTTTCAATTAAATAGAACATGCTTAAGTAACACTCCAAGTTGAAGTATTCCTGACCTTTTCTTTAACCAGGCATCTTAAGATTCACTTTCTCTCTCCAAAACTAAATTTGCACACTGAAAAAAGCAGTCCAGAGTCCTGTAGAGAAATAAATACCTTAGTCTGTACAGATTTCCATGTTCCTTGGATGGGGCTTCATTTTTCCTCCTCTTTCTCCTGATGAATTCCTGAAGGATGACTGAATTATGACCTGGGTTTGCATTTTCACTGCTTGACTCAGTCACATGAACATGGGCTCATAATGCCATGGCAGGTGTTCCAGGGTATTGTGCATCCCCTACTTGTGTTTATCCAAGATGTGAGTTACCCTGAAACCTTCTGTTACCCACAGCAGTAGTGTGGGGGGGGGAGGAGGGGGTAATGGCAGCCCCAAATATTTCAGGTGGACCTAAATCTCTTTATATGGGAAATGAAACTCTATCCTGACCTATGAACCTGACGGATGAGATCAAGTAGAGGAGAAACAGTTAAATTTAGCAAACACTGTAAGTTGCTCGCTCAGCTACAGCAGTGAAGGTATTCTGACTCACTCAATAACTATTTTCTTACTAGCAGCTTTAGAGCTATTTAATGATGTCATTATACCCACAAGACCACCTGTCAAAGAAGGGAAACACAATGAAAGTGATGAGGTGGTGGAGTGAGACGGGGAAGATACATTCATTAGAGACGCGAGGAGGCAGCTGGTGTTATTGGGCATAAAAAGGAGGTTGGGGAGCCTTGTTAAAAGTTATGTAGTCTCCTAAAGAATTAGAGAAAAAAACTGCAAAAAAGTTTGGTGTTATAGAAAAGGATCGGCAATTACAGACCTCCTTTAGTTATACTTCAAATTAAGGGAAATGCAGACAAAAGAGTAAATCACAGTTTTAATCAGTACTAAGAAAGGATTCATTAAAAAAAAGGTTCCAGTTTCATTTCTTGAATCGGTGTGGGGTTCAGTGAGCAATTTGAATGGAGTCTGCAGACTGGAGTTAATTATTTGCATTAGCATTTCAGATGGCTTCCACATAAATACCAGCTCTTTGGTGTGCTATGGTCATAGACAAAAAGTAAGATAAATGCTTGATTTCCCTTATAGGATCCTAAATTATGTCATTTAATAGGTAGTCAACAGCATGGGGATTGAATGATACAGGCTTTTGAAAACAGCTCTGGGATCTAATTAATTGGGACAAATTATCCAAAGCAGCTTGGCATTGAGGAAGGAGGACAGACTCAGGGAGAAATGACAGATGGGTATTCAGAAAAGAAAGCAGAAAGCAAAAAGACCTTTGCTGCTCTTGAAGAGCTGAGCCTTAAGGCCACTCTGAAATGATCGTGGGTTTGTGACTCATTATTATGTATGTGACACCTAAATGTTCTTATTTGCTACTCCCTATGCCCAGAATTTAATATCTCGTTGGAGGATCAGACCCCAAAAAACAGGATGTTTTAATGGTAGTTGAGTGTGTGGTTGGGGCTGCTCAGCTTGGACCCTCCAATCTCACCCTGTAATGAAGCTGTTTGTGGCTGTGTGGGGAGAACTTTCCAAAGGGTGAGCCCCAGGAGGCAACAGCCTGCAGCCGTGAGAAGCTGGGCAAGTCAGAATGGAAGATATCCCTACCTCTCCAATCCCATAACTGACAGAAGTGGGCAGAGACCCCCTGAGCTGTGGCCTGAAGTCTCCTGGAGAAGTGTCCCCTGCCCCTCCCCAGTCTGGTACTGCACCACAGTGTCTCATGTGGGATGACGATGCCATGTCACATACTAACACCAAATATACCATAGAATAGTTTGGGTTGGAAGGGAATCTTCAACATAATCTAGTTCCAATCCCCCTGTCATGGGCACGAACACCTTCCACTAGAGCACCTTCCACTGGGTCAGAGCCCCATTCAACCTGTCCTTGAGTTTTTCCAGGGATGGGGTGGTCACAGCTCTGGGCAATCTGTTCCAGTGTTTTGTGACTCCCATTCTATCTAGTCCGAATCTACCCTCTTTTACCTCAAAACCAGTACCCCTTATCCTACCACAACAGGGTAAAATGTCTATCCCCACCTTTCTTTTAAGCTCCCTTCTGAGTATTGAAAGGCTGGAATAAGGTCTCCCTGGAGCCTTCTCTGCTCCAGGCTGAAAAACCCTAACCCTCTGAGCCTTTCCTCACAGGGCAGATGTTCCACATGTGACTAAAAGTGTTTTGGGTATTCAAGCCGCTTTAGTCTGCTGCCACCACAGTCTCAAACCGCAACACCCACCCCACAGGCCTGGAAGACAATCCTGTTCCCACAGGCTGCTTAGAGCCCCTTGCCAATAGCTGAATATATCAATATTAATGGACATGGAGGATCGCCACCAGCATATTGAGGATCGCCACCAGCATACTGATAGAGCAAGACAAATAACCTTTGTGGTTAATGCATGCCTGGCATGCACGAACATCTGGCATGCACATACATCACTTCAAATTCAGACAATATAATCAGAAGTCAATGAGATCCTGGCATTTTTGGGCCTGGCAGAATGCACTTAGTGCTCCCCAGAACTTGACCATATACCACACAGCACATCCAAGCCCTGACAATGAGTCTTACCTTCAGCTCCTTTCTCTTCACTTCCACAAACGCTCTAGCAAGCAAGCACCCTTGTGAAATACCAAACCATCTGCTGATCTAACTTCACTGGAATTTCTTTAGTGGAATTTCTTCCAGTACAGAATTTGACCAGGCAATATTTGGCACATCCAGTCATACATCAGCACTGTAGGACATTCACAGAAGTTTCCTGAAGTTGTGCCTCATGAATCTTCACCCCAGAACATCACAGTCACTGACTCAGGAAGCAACCACAACACAACTTAGACATAGTCTGGCCTGTAACAATGCATAGACTGTGTCCTGCCTCCAAGGCCTGAGACCTGAGGACCTGATCTGACATTGAAATCCTTCCCTACCATCCCACCAATGAGCTATTCATTTCCCTTCTGCATTGTTTTCTCCAGGTATGACCAGGCTGCTGTTAGGTTCCTCCAAAGCCACCTCTTCACTAGGCTGAACAAGGGCAACGCTCTCAGCCTTTCCTCACAGGGCAAGTGCTCCAACCCCTCGTCACTTTGGTGGCCATCATGCAAGCTCAACCAATTTCTCGTACAGACAGACCTAACACTGGACCCAAAACTCCATGTGTTTTCTAACAAGCACTGAGTGATGATCAGTTTCCTTGGTCTGACTATTTACTTGCTGATACAGCTCAGAATGTTGTTAACTTTCATTCCAAAATTAAAAATGGAACAGGCAACAAAAATAAGTGTCCACCATTTGTCAGATGCGCATTCCCCTATCTGTCACACACTGCTTATACACAGCTAGAATTTTTAATCAAAACTATCAATAATTAAGCAGTACAGAATAAGTAGATGGCAAACACCATTCTCAAACTGGAATATCTGCAAAGGTATGGAATGTACTGTACTCACAAAAAGCATAAAAGATATAAAAATTGAACAAATGTCTTCCTATAGAGTAGTTCATCTACATGTGCTAGAAATCATAGTTTGTAACAGCAATTTTCTGAATAACATTGTTTTAATCAGTATTTTGTTTATGCAATGACATTTTTATTTATATTGCTGCCCTCAGAAGCATAGTTGTACAAACAGAATTGTTTCAAGAACATTCTATGCAAACATGAACCCCGTTCACTGGAGATTCACAGAACACTCCTCTTACCGTGAAATAACTATTACTGACTTCCATGAGGCACATCAGTACAACCTTTGGCAAGACCTTGTGCATCTACTCTCAGAAAGTCCAGCCTCTGAAAAATAAGTTGACCTTGCCAACAGGAAAAGAAAGTAGGAAATCATGATAGTTAGGCAGTGCAGAAGCAAATATTGACACCATTTCAGAATGAAATCTATATATTTGACTTACATAGTGCTCATCATTTTCACGGTATTTTTAAAACTATCATTCTTTTATTTTAAAGCACCATTGTGAGTCAGGAAACTACCACTGTCCCATGTTTACAAGAAATACAAAAATGCTCAAGATTTTTGATAAATGCTAAAGCCACAGAGAAACTTGGGCTCATGACTGACACTGATATTAAATGCACTTCAGCTACTGCCTAACTTTGGAGACTGTCTAAAGTCTCAACAAGTGAGGTTTCTGCTAGATAAATTTCCATTAAGTTTCTGCTTGGAAATGGCTCCATCTTGGCATAGATTTGCAGATCTATATTTATCTTCCATCCAGCCTTTCTCAGACACTTTTAAGTACAAATCCTTAAACACTCTAACATCTTTATCAAGCCAATATTCACTTCAAAACACACTCTTACTTTCCTGCTCCTCTCATATGCAAGTGCAGTTTTACCCTCCTCCAGAGGTCATGCAAAACTATTACTGGATCTATCTGTTCCACCAGGAATCTATCCTAGCAATATTCCGTGCCATACTACTAGGACAGCCCTACTGCTTCCAGTGGCCATCATAGTTGAACAGTGACTCAGGCACCTCTGGACCACACCATTCACCGTTCAGTTGCACAAAGACACCAGACATCTGCCAATGAGCAAGAAATCCAACTCTCACAGGGCTTGCATTAAAAACCTAACCATTTATTTCATCCTGCCACAGGTCTAGCTGCAAAATGCCACTGTTTCTGTGGCACTTCCTCAGAAAGCTAAGGGAGTGAGTCAAGTTTAAATGAGAAGTGTGTTTGATTTGGTTTGGGGTCTTTTCCTACAACTTTTTCATTTTTTTGGGAAAGAACTATTTTCCAAAAAACAAGATTGAAATGGCGAGTTTCATTAACAAGCTTTATGAAGCTTATTGTTAGAAATTGAGTACCAGCGAGGTGATTTCCCTTGATTACAATTGCAGGAGCTAACTTAGTTAATGCCAAGTAGTTGTCTGTGATTTTGCCAAGTAAGAACTATTTCAGAGCTATAAAAGTTTCAGAATATTGTGTAAATGCATATTTTATTTAGATTTCTTCTCCCAAGTGTTTAAAACATGTATTCATTATAAAATAATTTCATCAGTCTATGCCATGGGCTATTAAAAATAAGTTTCACATGATTTAATTACTCTGTTGAGGTAATAGGTGAATAGAAAGCATTAAATCTTACTTTGTTTAAAAACCTTATATCTACATGATCAGTGTTGTGTGCATTGTCATCTCCCAGAGTACAAACTTTTATCTTTTGGATGCAGAAAACATCCCCTTTGTTAATATAGTTGATATACGATATATGGCTCACTTCCCAAATTCTAGTGAGAGTTGCTCCCTCTAAAAAATTATTTATTTAGTAACCACTGACTGATAGAACAGCAAGAATCTGTTCATCCATTTCAAGGCATAGTTCATATAATTTAACCATCCACGTGTGTTGGCCAAAACCCTTCAATAAAAAAAGATAAATAATGAAACCTAATGTTCCTCTTCTTATAATGATCCTTTAGGCCTCATCTACACACAAAGTTAATTAGTTTAAACTGGCAGAGGGAAAGCCTTGCCATCAGGCTTACAAAGGTAGGTAGCAATTTTTCATTCAAGTACATCTTTGTGGAAAACTTTATGATATTTCCTATCATCAAAATCTACAGCAAAAATATTATGCTGAGAGTGTTTAACTGAAAGAGGTTACTGCATTTAATTAAACTGACCCTAAAATTGGGATAACGCTCCCCAATCTGTAGTTATCCAAAATGTACGTGTCTAGTGTGAAGTAATCGACTAAAGCTCTAATGTCAATGCAGAAAGATGAGACTCTTCAAAGGGTAATTAATCCTCTGCTAAGTCAGGAAGGATGAATCACCCTCTGGAAATACCTTTTTCCATCAACAGTACTTTTTCACATCATGCATAATAAAACTGTGAAACTCATTACCACAGGATGCTGTGGAGGCACAGACGAAAGGCACTAATGCATTTAAAAGCCCTGGACTAATTCATGGAGAGGGGATGCAGCAAGCAGATGGTCTGAAAATAGTCACCAGCTCAGGAAGTCCATGAACAATGTATCTGGAAGGTGGAAAGTATTGTGTACTGCTTAGTTCTTATACTCTTCTCTAAACATCTGGTACTAGCCCCTGTTGGAAAGGAATCCCAGATTAGATGGTCTGTTGGTCCAGCCCATGGGATAGCTCTGTTGTTCTAAAGTTAACTCACGTCCTCAGTCAATTTAACTATTCTCCTTAAGAAACCATGTGTACTCAAATACTAGGTATTTTTCCTTCATGTAAAGGGATACTATTCTATTTAATATTAAGATATTTTGTTTCACTCTGAGATACTTTTTGGCATGAAGCGTGTGTCTTTTGGGTTAGCCAATACTCTTTATAAGCAGCAATTTGCAGAAAAATATTTCTGTATGTGCTAACAGTATTTCCTCAAAAGAAAGATCAAATAACTTTGTTTGGATATGATGCATTGTTACCTACTGTCTGTATCTCTGATACACCAGGTATCTGTAACCAGTCATCAAAAGCTGAGGCTTAATTTCTGTAGAAGCCCTTCTATAACGCATTTAGTATTTAAGCAAAAACACACAGTGAGAATATGAACATGTCATCTTAAGACATGATTGCAATAAATATGTCTGAGAATAATAATATATTTGGAATAGGATATTACCAGGCATGATCTGCAGGAATATATCATGTTACCCAGTAAACCTTCCATATTTTCTTACTACCATTTTCTGTATTAATTATACCTGTTCTTTCCTATGTCTCATTAGCTTTGTTAAATTTCTGGGACTGTGGTAATATTTCCAAATATCAGGGCATTGTTTTCAAGAGCTACTAACAGAAAAAAGTTGTACATATTCTAAAGACATTTTTTAGACAGTAATTATTGAATTATGGAAGGTTGGGCTCACCAGGACCAAACAATTGGTGAGGAAAAAGGACCTTAAATCAAAAGGTGAAAAGGAAGGAAAAAGCATCTTTTCAGTCTGACTGCAATAAGACTGATAGATGCGGTAATGAAACTGAGGACCATTTTCTGGGAAATGTGTTCCAAATCCCTGAATTTCACTCCCCATGGTTCATGGCCACCCGTGTGATGTGAACTTTTAAATACGCCTTTTTTCTTTAAAATATCATTGTAATTCTAATTATTCTGTTCAACTATCAGTGAGTTATTTTCACACTCCAGAGGGACTTTCATTTGACACGTAAAACTTTCTATTAAAGTCTTATGGGGTTAGATCATAAAATTACTTGTAACTTCATTTAGCTAATTGTAACACTGATTTCCAGAGCCTTGGAGACATTTAAAACATTCCTGGTGTAGGAATTAGTTGTGAAAATATATTCCACGTCTTTTTTCAAATTTGGCAGATGATTATATTCCTTTCCTCTATACAAATAACATTTATACAGGTGCTAGAACTACTACAGGATCCAGGAAATACATCTGTATTCTTTTGTCCCAAGTCTGCTGGTCAAATCAATAGTTATTCAGCCCTAGATGATTCTATATGGTAGGTAAATCCAAGGGGTACATGCAATAAAGAGAGGAGGAGTATCTACTTTCCCACAGGAAGACTGCCAACGTAACTTTGTAGCTCACTGAGGAAACCGTGTTCCAGGAGGAAACATTCAAAATCATGTATTTATGCTAAACCATATTGAATCTAGTATTCAGGCAGTGCACTGTATTTTCCTCCAGCAGTGAGGCAGGATCAGTGAAAAGATGTTGAAACCTGGGTATGGCTTAGGTTTCAAGCAACACCTTCCAAAACATTTTCAAACAACACCTATGCCATCTTCAAACACAAGCCACTGTGAAGTGAAGAAGACCAAGAATGCAAAGCACAATTTTTCTGTATTTGCCTTTCCTGTTGCCTTGATAGACTGAAGTTAGCAAATTGCCGTGTGCCATTTCCCAATGCCAAAGGCATTATTCCAGCCTAGAGCTAAGATTCTATTTAACTATTGGCACTCGATTTAGGAACCCCACATCAAAGGTCTTCTCTAATCAATAGAGAGAGACTTCAGAGGAAGATTCAGTTTGTCTGAACTGCCTTCTATCTGTGTCTTAGCACTGAATGCACAGGGAGCTCTGCAACTTCATTATAAGCTGGCCATGCATGTGGTTTTCTGCGGCTTATTTTAAGCCTAAACCAGACAGTCTGCAAAGAAGCACTAGCACAGAACAGCTGTTAAGGGCTACACTCGAAGCTTTAACCTTTATGTGCCTCTATGGTCCTAGTCTCCACAAAACCCAGATTTCAAAATCCTTGTTTGTAAATGGAAACCCAATGCCTGACTCACTCTCATGCTCTGGATTATATTTGAAGGATTAGAGAAACACCTGTGTCCCTGAGTGGCATATACTGAGAGCAGCTACATTAGGCAGAAAGACTAACTGGGATAGACAAAACTGAGAGAGGTATTTTGAATCAGATGCACCAAAACTTCCAAACTTTCATTACACAGTTCTGGCCATGTAATGCTGAAATATCTCCACAAGTGAAAAACAAGCTTCTCTGGATCTGATGAACAGTGACTTTCACATCTGCTTGCTTCAATCCAGACATCATTTGGAATAAAGCAAATGTGAGGCTTTGACATTTTCTCTTTGCTGATAGTATTAGTGTTTTCCTTTAATCTCATTATTCTTTCTTAAATTGCCTCAGTCAGGATCACACTTTGTGTTTCATTACAGGCTCCCTGATTCTTCCAAACAAACCTGATCCTCACCTCACCTTTTTTAACTCCTTCCTGGTACTACCTGATTTCTTTCTAGTTTCTATTTTGTCATCCCAGCCTAAATCTCCCAGGACAGTTTTCAAGTTTTCACTAGATTTTAAGACACAAGTTCCTTCCTTAACTTACTAGGATCCACCCCAAACCTTGAGTCTATTCCTTTCTCTTCACTACCACTCTTTTTTCACTGGGATGCTAACCCTCTATCTCAGCTTGAAACCACAATTACAGGCGAAATTGAGCTGTACCACCATCCTCTTTTCCTCCAACCCCCAAATCCCCTGTGAATTTGGGATTACACTAAGAGTGGTGGAGGTTGGATAGAGACTATTAGCTAGTGAACACAGAATGGAAGGAATAGGGATTTGTAGTTCTAGACCGAGACTAAGAAGAGTCAACACAACTCTGCAAAATCCACTGAGCTTAAACAGATACTTCTGTAACTGGAAAAGAATAGAAATTTGCAATGTATACAAGGAGTTAAGTTAGAACAGTTCATTTAAAATGTAATTACTTTCCATTGTGGATCAGTTTGGGTACTATCATTTTGAAAAGAAACACTGACTTGCTCTCACCTTTCTTAGACCTTTTCACATTTTTGGGGTAATTTTGTTTGGCTTGTCAAACACAAGAAGGCTGCATTATTAATAATATTCTAATGTGGCAGGTGCATATTTGTGTGTGGGAAGGTGTTGTTTTAAAGTGACAGCTGAACCTTTCATGAAATATAAGGTTTTCTCCCAGGAGAAAGTCATCATCTTTCTTCTTTTTTTCTCAGGATATAGTACATTATATTATAGAAGATGTTAATATTAGAAGTGGAACAGATGGCTCAGATTGAGACTGGGGGCACAACTGCAACTCAGAGATGAAGAAAGAGATTTAAAGAGTAACAAACAAGAGTAGAAAATTCAATTAAAATGTTCAATTTTGAGGAAGCAGGTGTGGGGGTTTTATTATTGAGACCTCTACATTCTCATTTAGAGTAACCCACTTGTGAGGCTTGTTATGAACTTGTCTAACCCCACTGCTGGCATTTTACTACATATGCATACTTGAAAGGAATTTTAAATGTCATTGGGTAGCTCTTGCTCTCTCTTCCTCTCTCTTTGGGTATATCTGAGAATCTGACGGCTCTATTTCACTGGAAGGGCTGACAAGCCTGTGATTCTCATTAGGCACAGCAGCATATAGATATTTTGAGATCTTTCTGAATGGAGGGCTCTCCAATAACTCAGTCCTATACTGCTGCCATCATTAGTTAGCATAGAAAGTGCCCAAACTGATCTTTGACAAATTTTCAGCAAAATCACAATATAGAATAACTAGCGTATTATGAAATTAATCCTCTGAAGAACAGATTGTGGATGGCTCTGTATAAGATTCAGTACCTTTCTCCCTATCCCTAAGACTCTGCTAGGCATTGCTCTTGTTAACTTATTTTTCAAAGCTTTTAAAAAGATAGGACTGAAGACCAACTGGCAAGTCCAAGAAACCAGATGATATGACCTGTTTCATAAATTACCACAAAGTCTGCCTTGAAGTCAACCAGAAGAGTTTTTCCCTAACTTACATGTCATTCAAGAACCTCCTCACTCTTAAAGCCTTATTCTGATTCCAGTTTTACACAGTTTGCTAATTTTATTTAGCTTCTAGACAAGCTTCTAGCACAGGTGTTTTTGTGTTCACAGTTAGATCTCTGCATGCTCTCCCTAAATGTTGGGAGCTGCTTCTTAATCCACAGCATAGTACCCAAAGCAGCAGTGTGTAAAGTAAATCATCTCCCCCTAATCCCTTTCCATTATCTTTCAGATCGTCATCCCCACAAACAGAACCTACATGCTGCTTATACAGCAGATTTTACACAAAATGTGGATTCCGGATGGCTAAGGAGTGAAAAAAAGTCAAAGGCTTAAAACTCCTCCCTAAGAATTACTCAACAGCATCCTTGTTTGAAGCAGAAATCGTCTGTGATAAGACAATAGCCCTGCATACCTGACATATGCATTGCACTTCCTGCAACCCATGTCATTGTTTTCAGAAGAAGAGAGTCCAATGAAAAATCTGAAGATACACCTCATGTAATCAGATTTTTACCTGGATCATGACTCATGTTGAATCATGCAACATGAGTGAACTTCAGCTTATTGCCTCTTGATAGATATTCTGTGAATAGTCATCTGTCTCCCAGGCATCAAATGATCCAGCAGAATTAAAACATGTTCAGGCTGTCCTCAAAATTCTAACACTTGTGATGGAAAAATAAAACTAAAGACAGCTAAAAGGTGTCCTAAAACTAGGGCGTCAATATTTTTTAAATTGCTTAACACCACACAAGCTGTGTCCTCCCCACTAAGCAAAGCAGTCCTTGTCCTTTAATGATTTTTGTCTGCTAGTTAAATCAAAGGTGCAAAAATGAGTCCTTTGACACCAAGCGGTTCATGCCATTCTGTAGAAATGTCATGATGACAGTACAAGCTGTTAAGATAAAGTGATTGACACATCATCTTAACTACCCTCTCAGGTACTCTTTCTGAGACAATCAATTCGGTGTTCTATCTCATTAAATTTCACTATTTTGGTACCTTATATTAGTTGAAAGAGACACTCTACAGTGTCCTTGAACTGAAGGTATTTAAAGATCATTCTCACAGACAGGAATCCTGATCAGATAAGAGTCAGACCTGCTGCAAGCTGTCAGAAGGAAAGAGAAAAAGTGAAAGAAAAATTATGCACCACAAAACTGACTGAGGGACACCGAGATCTTCAAATGGGTGCCAGGTCCTTTTTATATAATATTAGAGAGAATCCAGCAGCAGCCAGGAGTCAGTGTAAGGAATGACAGTCGTGCCATGAAAACCAAAATGTGACGACACATAAAGGCCTTACAGCAGGAAGGCAAAGTTTATTGCTCTGCTGCTTCTCTACTTGTTAATAATAAATTACCACATTAATAACCCTTTATATTTATCCTATTGGAGCTTATACGATTAGTGATAAAACTTTTAACTACATTAGCAACACTACTCTAATTGCATTAACTGGCATAATAAAGCTAACATATAAGTACGGTGTCCTTGATACACACATGGTAAGATTGCACATCTCATTAAGATTAATATTGTTGGAATAATGTCACACTATTTTTATCCAAGGCCACATTACCAAGCAACCATGACCCCATGACACGAAATTTTAAAATTTAATATTAGGTAACAGGATTCAAGCAGTCTTTTTCAGATGCAAATTTAGAGATGGTTTTATATAAATCAGAAGTTAATCAACCAAGGCCAGTTTAAGTCCTATGAGACCCTCACCCTGAAAGAGGCTGTATCAGCGTAAATGGCCCAGGCAGCCTGAAACAGCCGATCAGGATTTGTTAGTCTGAGCAGCAGGCAAACACCAGTTTCTTCATATTGACTCCCAGTTCTAAATGACCTTTGACAAATAATGCCATCTTACTCTGTAATCACATCTATTTTGGGTTGCCTGAGACCTTAACCAAACTAGGCTGTGGATTAGAAGGAATTTGGGAGAATAGAAAAAACCATTTTTTCTAAATTGCACTCCCACCATAAAAAAAAAATAGAAGCACACTGATTTTAGCATAAAATCTGATTCACAGGCCAACACTTAATAGGACGAGTCTAGGAATGGAGAGGAAGCTCTATCAAAGCCAAACAAGCTAAGATTGTCTAATCATTAAACTGCAATTTGTGAACAAGCAGCAGAGATACAACAGTACAGTTTTTTCAAGAGAGGAGGTGACAAAGACGGTGGGTTCTAGATTATGATGTCCACTCACAATTCTTGATTCCACACCCATAGTGGGGATGCCTCCACTCCAGACAATGGCTAGCTCTGGGCCAAGGCTGTCCCCTCCTCAGTGTGTGGGACACACCCAACTTGCTCTGAGCCACATGGCTCTTCCCCTTTGAAGTCTGTGCTTTGAAGGTAGGAGACAAACACAGGGGCTCAGGCACCTTCATCATACCAGGCCTCCTCTTTCTGTGAGGGGCGTCAGGTTGTTGTTGTGAACACCCACCCTTGTGCTGCAATTCCTCCTTTGGTAAAACAAGGAATCCAGCACCTATTTAACTTGTAATGGTGCTGTAAGTGGAATTGGAGTTTGGATCGCAGGATCCCACATGCAACACCTCAACAACAAAGGTGCTGATTTACTAGGCAAGAGAAATAGTTTCCTTTGAGGAAAGACATATTTTTAGTTGAATGTTCCCTTAAAATACATGACCTTTTTGGCCTGCCAAATAGCTGCACTGGAGCAGTCAAATTTCTTTCAGTAAAACATTGAATGGAATACCCTTAAAATCCAATATTTATTCATGTCACAGAACAGTAATTTGATATGTAATAAGCATTAACGTAAATATAATTCTGTAGTTGACGAATCTGAACTTTGCTCTGTAGCTCAGATCTCTGGGGGAGACATGATTCTTGACATTTAATTTGAAAAGCAAGGTAGCCTCATGGAGAAAAAACTTTTCCTTTTCGATAGTAAAAAAGCATTGGTGCATTTTATTTGATATGGTGGATTTGCTTGGCTTTATTTTCACATTTTAATAGGCTCACCTCATAAAAGTATAATGAAAATAGAAGGATCATCTATCATAAGGATAGACAGGTACAGATACTTTCTTTGCCTTGTTGTATAGAAGAAAACCAGTTTTCTTCCCACTGATAAAAATAAATGTAAATCCCTCACTTTATTCCTCTTATTTCCACTCTTCCTTAAGAATGCCTTATCCTATTTTAATTGCCAGAAAGCAGAAAAGACCTTCTCTCCCTTTTACAAAGGGGCACCAGAGGCACAGAGACATCTGCTCTAGTGTTTATCCAGGATCAGGAGTGCACTTTTGAAGCAACTCTCCTGCCCGTCCCCACTGAACCATGCTTTGCTTCTCTGTCTTCAAGAGCATGAATGGGATCTGTTTTTATTGAAAGCAAAACCCAGTGGGTTTCTCCAAGAACATCCCTAATATGTTCAAACCCCTGACTGGTATTCAGCCCTCAGGACAAGGCCAGAGCCGGTATTGAGTACAAAACCCCAGAGCGCAGTCAGCCAGTTGTCAGCTCAGCTGTATCACTCCATGGACCCACCACGTCATCACTGCGACAAACTCACCCTTGGATCTCCTGGGTTCAATTACACTGATACCATGGTACAAGTTCTGCTTCGAGAAGCTAAAAATGAGACATTACCACAGCCATAGGACCCCAGATAGAAGTAGTAATTCTGTCAGTAAGTACTAGCCTCAAATATTCATGTATGCCAACCTACCACCTCTACACTCCCCATAGTTTAGAATTTCACTCCAAAACTACTGCTCAGAGATCATATTCTAACTAACTACTACCTTGCCTGTGTTCATATTGCCTTTATGTCACATTGACTACTTTATTTCTCTCTGGGTTTAGAGAGAAGAGTGCTGGGGCTTCATCTTTCTTCTCCTTACAGTGTCATATCAGGTCACGACTACATGTACGGGCATCATGCCTTTTAGTGACCAGCCCCCAAACAGAACAGCAGACAGCATTTAGAGTCAGGCTTGAGAATCTTTATACCAGAACAACATTAATGTTCTGCTGACATCTAGGTCCAGCTGCCTCTTCATCTCTGGGCCCCATCTGGGAAGAACAGGTTTAGCTTTTACTGTAACGAGAAAGGTAACAATACTTCAGCAGACAAGGAGGTACTGAGGTTCAGGAGCAAGGAAGGGTGTATGAGTTGAGGATGCAAAAAGAGACCCTATATCTAGACTCCAACCTCTGATCACAAGTGTACCTCTTTTACGTGGATATGAGCTCCCGTGCTCTTTTTCCCAGGCATTCTCTGAGATGTCCTCATCAGCTGTTTCCCAGGAGCTCCTAATTATTCCTCACCTACTATGAACTTCTCCCTAATTACTCTTTCCCTGTCTCTCCAGGGCTTCTGCAAGAATGACAATGCCATTTGCAAATCTGAAGTGGCTCTGAGCTATAAAGTTAACCTTTTGTGCACTCCTCTGTTCCTCCAAGTTTTTTACCTTCTCACGAAAACTAAATTTGAAAATGCCTCAGCAAAGTCAGTTAACTGAAGACCATTCTTCTCAGGCTGCCTTGAGGATGGAGTGGTAAACTATATGAGAAGCCTTGGAGAAGTTGACTGCATTTTTGTTACATTTAGACTGAAGGAGTGTTGGTAAATGTTCATTTCTGTAAAGAGGTCGCAGAAGTCAAAATGCCAAGAGGTCATTAAACAGCTTCTCTAACCTCTTAAACTTGCAAAGCAAAAGGTTTCTCAGGACTAATCACTTTCTTTTATTGCATCTGTCCTTTCATCTCATTCTTGGTTCCATTTGAGACCTAAATTTCCTAAAGTCACACTTTCTCCTCAGAGTGACAGTGACAGGTAAGCTGCCCAGCCACATCCATCCTTCTCCCCGCACCTAATGAAGAGAAGAGCTTTGGAGATTCCATTGCCCTTGCGACCGTTCAAGAACAGCACTCCTTCCTGCTCCACTGCTTCCACTTTAATTGGATCAAGTCCACTGAGCCTTTTTCCCAGGACAACACCAAAATAATTTGTTTACTCTAAACGGATCAAGCTGCACTCCTGTGTGCTATAAACACTGCCATCATAGTTTGGCTGGGTTTCTTTCTCATGTTTTTTTGGACTAGAATATCACTGACAATAATTTCAGTTACTGCCATTCTTTCTGGCAGGCTGTGATCCTTCTCCTCAGGCATCTTTTGCACATGTCATATGTGAACAAATTCTCCTGAGTCACCACCTTCCTCATGGACCATGGAAAGTGATTCCACAGCCATTTTTTGTTTCCATCTCTTTTTGGTTTTGGGGGGTTTTTTGAACTTGTTCTCTCTTTGTTCCTAATTGACTTTTCTCTGCCAATATTTAAACTTAACAGGCAGATAGTGCTGAATAAGAAATTGACAGCCAAGGAGCAAGCTTGAACACCGCATCCCATCTGTTTACTTTGAGCAACCCAATTAACTCCCTTTCCAAGACACAGCCCAGGAGCTGTCTGGAAAATCTTTCCCTGCAAGCACAACTTCCAAATGGCAGTATGCACCTGCTTTGGTTTCCCCAGCCATCAGTCTTCCAACACTCTTTCAGCAGGCTCCCTTGCTTTCAAACTTCTTCACAGGTTGTCATGGCATGTAGCACCGTGCTATCCCATGAAAACAAGATTCTGGCTGTAACACAGTTCTCATATTGTTTTTGACATTTCAATGCAAAACAAAGGAAAACAAAAGTATTTTTGTGTCACCAGGACATCACAGGACACCAAGAAGGCCCACCATACCATGAACTACAGAGCAAGAATACAGAAACTGTAGAGGAAAATGGCCTCAAGCATGTGCACATGAGGCAGTTGATACTCACAAGTATCTGTGAGCAATCAGAAAAGGAAGATGTAATGAAAATAACCAACTGGTCTGTACCTCAGGATTCTCCTTTATCTCTTTATTTGGATCTGTGAGCTGCCCCAGAGGCTGCTGCACTGAATGTACTTCCTATGGAGAGTTCAAGTATGAGTAACACACAGTAACACTAGCAGATAACTAGTACAATCCAAGAACTCACTGATGTCAATAACTGGGCCGAGCTTCACCTCTTTAGGAGAAGGAACACATCTTTCAAACATATGTGTCATCTAAGTACTGTGTAGTCAGCATTCAGACAGCCCAGAAATACTCTTACAGACACCACACAGCTATTTCCATATATCATCGAGCTGAAAGCTTGAAGGAAGCATCAAAATATGCCCAAAAACAATTTTGGAAATGTTCAAGATTAGGATGAGTGAGTCTTTCAACAAATGATCCCATCCTTGCACTAAGCATTTTAGCAGCCCTTTCCAGTTAATACATAAGCTATTCTATAGTCATAGAAGAAAATAGCAAACATAAGTTGAAACGTTGGTTTGACCCATGTAATTTCTTAAAGCACTTTTGCTTCTCTCAGATTAGGCTGTCACAAGTGAAGGGCACGGCTGGACAGACAGGCAGGACTGATTAAACTGTCATATGCCAATAATATATTAATACATTCTCTGCAGGAGAACCGGAGTGGCAACCTTGCTGTCAGCCCTGATGTTTCACTATGTATGGCCACAAATGAAGTCCCTGAGGATGTCAAGGAATAAACAGGAGGGCATAAAGAAGGGAAGCTTGTGTTATGCATGCACAAGTAGGGGAAAACAGTCATTAGTCAAGGACTTAACTGTAGGGACACAAAGGATGGTAATGTAGCTTGCCTCGAGGTCCCTTACAACTTGAGATATTCTATGACTACTCCCACAGGACCCAGCTCTCTCACTCTTTGGTTTTTGAAATCATCTGCTTTAAATCAAAATGGATACAAACCACATTCACAGAAGTCTGACAGGTCACCATCATAGATTTTGTCTTTAAAATCTCATTCATATTACTTTTCCTGACTCTTGCAAAACAGAAGGACAAGATCTAGAACAGCCCTTATGACCAAATTTCATATAAATAGTGCACAAAATATCTGGAATTTGGGTGCAACTATAATAAGCCTTTGCAAATGAGAATGCTTATAAAAACGCCTTCTGAAAGCAAAACAAAAAGAACACCAACCTGCCATAACTCACCAAGATGGCTTTGAAAAGAAAAACTTTGAAAGTTCATATATAGATTTGTCAGAGAAGTTCTTCCTTCCATCCTGATCCTAACCAGAAACAAAACCTATGAATGCCTAAATAAGTATATTTTTAATCAATAATCATGGTTACAGTGCTGCCTTCCACTGTTCCACTTTTACTGCAACTCATCTCCCAGCTGTGTTTACTCTGTAGTGAGCCAGCCAGGCACGTATCTGTATCAATATGTTGTCTGAGTAAGTAGCATTCACTCGATATTTACATTTCCAATTTAGAACTTACTGTAAAAGAAAAAAATAATCCTGGGATTGGCTTCATCAAAAGCTAAAGGCTTGTCCCAGTATCGGAATAGGCATGTCTGTGCATGGACATCTCCCTGAGATCAAGCATTCAGCTTCTTCTCATGATGGAACAAACATAAGTTAAATTTTGGTCTGACTTCACTGTGGAATTAATTCCTTCCCTTTGTGTGCTTAAGCAGCCTCCACCATCTGAATATCATTGTTTCCATTACCCTTTCTCCAGCCCAGGAGCAGTCCAAACCAAAACCCTCAGAAGACTATGACAGGATTCCTACAAGCTGCAACCTGCAGCAGACTTCTGGAAAGCTGTACTGTTCAAACACTATGGATGTAATGGACTACATTCTTTAATAAACATTCCCTTCAGGTTTTTATTACTTCAAAGACTATTTTCCAGTCCCCGTTATTTTAAATTTGCTTTGAAACTCTAGAGAACAGAAAGCACAACATGCTAATCTCTCTGGCCACCAGAAGTCCTACCTCCCAGGTACAAGCTCTGCAAATCCTGGGTTTGAATGCTTTGGGGTTTGTTCTGACTTATGGGCAAAGGTTGAATGTACAATTTTTCTACTTAGTTGTGGCCTGACATCTTCTGTATTTTGTTTCTTTTATCCTAGGACTCTCCAAGTTTTCATTTTAAACAAGTAGCTTCTATAGGGGAAATAAATTCCCACAGCATCAGGAGAAACAAGATGCTCTTTTCCTATAACAGCAGGGAAGATGAAGCATGTGTATTCACAGCATCACAACACAGCAAAACTGATTTAGGCTTGCAGTTCCAAACCCCATCTAATGGCCACTTGATTTTTGCATTATTTAAAAACAGAAACACGAAGCAATTTACTGCCCTCCATCCGTCAGCTTTCAGTGATGTTAGAAATAAGGCTGCACTTTCCTTTGAGCTGTGAAACAAAGACAAGCAATGATGCTATGTGCACCAAAGGGTGCCGGTTTACACCAAACTACAAATGAATGCCATATTTCTGAGCTGTATTGAGTTTGAGAAAGCAGGGGGTGAGTAACTCATAGGGAACAGAAACAGCTGACTCATTGTTTCAGGCAAGCCTTCAGCAATCAATTAATTGCCTGATCAATGCAGCATGATCTAGGAAGCTTAATTGAAGAGAATTAATACTTGGGAAGCACATATCTCTGAGGGGGGAACCAGTGCCAATAAAGTTAACAGCCTTTGGAAATGCAGCTGCATTTTTTTTAGGAAGAAAAATTATGTGAAACAAGACGTAAGGACATCATGGATAGCTGACATCCACAGTAATATCCTTCAGTAGGGAGGGTTCAGACTGAGAATTTACTGACACCCACAGACTCCAGGGGCAAGAGTGCTAACATATATGTGTTCACATTTGGAACCCAACGGCAGGAAGCCATGAATTCTTTTTTCATGCCATCACAATGCTGAAGAATAAAGAACAGTCTTCCTGTAGGTTGTGTGTCTGTGCAGACTGGCTGATTAATTGATGAATACGTGAAATGAAGAGAATGTGAATGTAATGAAAGATATTGTATGAGCCAACAATACCGACTTTACTACTACTCCTCCCTTGGAGACATGGGTGCCTTTTCCACGCTAGAATACAGCAGGTTACAGGGAAAGAAATATATTGCTTGTCCTTGCAAAACAGAAGATGCATTTTGAGGAAAGACAAGCACATTAAACAGCTGATAAAACTCTAAGAACTGTTAATAAATTGTTCTAACTTCATAACTGAAGGCCTGAACTTGTCACTGTTTCTACAGCACCGCCTGGATTTTCATCTGGACTCAAGCCAGGTAAGCAGGTAGGTTAGAATACAGATTGGTTCCTTTTGTATAGGAATTCATATACCTCATGCAGCTGCATGGCATTTTTGCTTACTAGTCTACAAGAATGTGGGTAGGAAAACACAAATCCCACGTTCAGTGTGTGAGCTGCTCCTTACCCAGTGAGTCTGGGTTTTGCCTGCATGCCCTTAACTTGTGGTAAATGCAAGGTCATTTCACATTTCACAGTGAAAACAAGTTCTGCAAAATTGCTTTTCTTTCTGTTAATCACACACTAAGCAGAGAAGTGACAGTGACCCCAGTCAGCTAACATACCATGATAATGTACGCCTTTCAGTACCTAGAGGGGGTCTACAGGAGAGCTGTAGGGAGACTTTTTACAAAGGTTGTAGTGTCAGGATACAAAGGAATGGCTTTAAACTGCAAAGAGGAAAGATTTGAACTAGATAGTAGGAAGAAATTCTTTCCTGTGAGGGTGGTGAGGCACAAGAAACAGATTCCCCAGGAAGGCTACGGATGTTCCATCCCTGGGTGTGTTCAAGTCCAGGTTGGATGGGGTGCAAAGCAACCTGGTCTAGTGGAAGGTGTCCCTCTCCATGGCAGGGAGGTTGGAATTAGATGACCTTGAAGGTCCTTTTCAACCCAAACTATTCTATGGGTCTATCCACGACTCTGTGCATTAAACCATCACAATATCAATCATGTATCACCAAGTTGAGATATGTGGAGACATAGGAAGTTCTAACCTACATAAATAAATAAATAAATAAATGAAATTGAAATGAAATGAAATGAAATGAAATGAAATGGACTTCCAAATACTTCATTCTTCTCCTACTTTGTTTTTTCCAATCTGGCTTAATGAGCACTGTGTGTCTTTTTGTTTCAGACAAACTCGGTATAAGTGCAGCTGTTTTATGCTTCTAATAGTCCTAAGACCTATTTTGTTTTGTCATCCTCAAGATTTTGTTTATAAGCATAAAGGAAGCACACTTGATACATAAAAAGACAAGACTACACTGTACATAAAATTGAAATCTTAAACATTTTATCACTATTAGTCCAGATTCCTTAACTTAGAGGAGCATGATCTTCATGATCTCAAAGATTTCTTCTTCTTCCTCTCTTTAGGATCCATTTGAGTTTCATGGATCTATTTGGGGGTTCATTTTACACATTTTTTAACATGCTTTTACACCTTGCTCTTTCGTAGTCTATCTGCAGCTCCATGTCACACCTAAATTCACTGTATACCAAGCCTTTTACACGTCAGACATTTGTTCTTTGTCCACTTTGCTATCCATAAAACCAGGTTTGACCAGCTCCAGGTCTGCATTTCTTTTGACTGACCATGTGTGAGTTGTTTATAGCTGTCAGGTCTGCCGTGCCAGCCTGTGCCCCAACCCTTCTCATCCCCTGCCTGTGTTCCTCTATGTCCTGTGTCTCCACTCCTCTGCTCTCCTCCCAGACTTATATTTCTCTATACTACATCATTGTGCTAAAGCCATAAAACTATGTAGGTACAACAGAAAGACAAACAAAAGTAAAACAAATTAGCCGTAGACATCTGGTCAATTAGAAAAATTGCTGTTACAGCTACAGCAAGTAAAACAGAGCTCAGGAGAGTCACCAAGAGTTCAAACAAAGCAAACCTGACATACCTCAGTCCTGCAGCCTTGCAAGTTCAGCACAAAGCTTATGGCCTGTTACCAGCCAAGGCAATGCTGTCTTGCAGGTCTACACAGGCAAGTTTTCAAAGGAATTTTATTCTCAGTCAGACAAGTGTTTGTTGGACCCCCATGCACAAATGCAGTAGACATGAAACTGAGCATGACAGTTTTAAGACACTCTTCAGAAGCATACAGCACTGGTGACACTTATCTTGGTGGATCATTTAGAAAAACCCACCGTTCTGCTAGTGGATTCAGGCCCCATTTGATTGCTGATAGCTACATGTTATTGCCTCTAGCTAGAGATATAAAATGAAGAGTAACAAAAAAAAAAGAAAGAAAATCCTCAGCTTACTTGATTACCTCGCACATTTTTGCTATGCAGGATTTTTTATGGAAGAAAGAAACCTGATGTGCAAGAGTTAATGACTCCAGGATATTAATATCATCTCATTTTCTTTCCGTGCCATTTGCAGTCAATGGCTTCAATTATGCCAGCACTCACCAAAGCACTTAGCATCATACATTCAGGTGGTCCCACGTGTACTTATAGGTTCTTCAAGCAAAGCTCATGAAAATGGTACAAGAAGGGACTAAATTCCTGAAGACTGTCTCATCCTCAGACCCTATAGCAAGACAAAGTGGAGAGCATGATCCCTCTATCTGGATGCTGTGCCACCTGCATTGCAGGTGCTGTTCCCTGCTCTGATACTTCCTAACAGGATTGTGACACAAGACAAATCTTGGAACCTTGTTTCAGAAAAGAGATTGTGGCTGCACTTTGAGCCATGGTGAAAGAGCTGTGTGCTGGCTTGCTCGGGGCTACCACAAGCCCAGGCAGCCGCTAACATGAACACATTTCCTCAATATTCCTCTACTCAGGCTGACTCCTGTCTCAGCATTTAAGGCATTTCCTGTGGTAAATAAAGGGCTATTACACAGAGTGTGAGGTATTGACTGCCAGAGTAGATTAAAATTAAACAAGGCCAAATTAACACTTGTTGCTTTTGCTCATTTCATTTTTTACCAACGCAGTAAAATGATAACAAACCTCTGCATGCTGCTTAAGCAGAAATCAATACAGAGACAGAAAATGCTATTTCTGACTGAAATTGCAGTTACAGCTTTCTTTAAGAAAAGCTTAGCAAAGGATGTGTGGCATAGGTACTTAAAAACATTGCTGCAAAAACCTTACCCTTTAAACACAGCTTGCAAGCTATTTTACCACTGTGCTTTTGTTTCCTAAGGACTTCTTAACTTTCTTGCTTTAATACATTAAAACATCACAGTTAGTGCCTATGCAAATCACTTCTGTCAAGTTGTCATCAACATTTTATCGTGTCATCCTGATTATTGTATATCTGAACTTGCACTACATTCCTAACCAGCACCAACTCCTGCAAGAATCCAGACATTAAAAAGGAAGGACAATATCTTCATTTTGCTGTTTAACCAATAACCAAGGTCACTTTAATCTTGCTGGAATGGGATGACTTCTTTTTTTCAGCACCCCAACGCTTTAATTCAAGCACATTTCTTTAGTTTAATGTTTTCCTGCCTGCATTTCTACATAATTAAAGCACTTCAGTGTGGTCAACAATGTTAATAATCTCCATTTATCTTAGGTAAATTGGCAAATGTCCAGTAATCACCCACTTGTTTTTAGCAGTAGTCCCTAACCCTCCTTGCCTTGTGGGTTTTTTCACCAAATACACTGGAAATTGAGCCTGGATACTACAGCAGGTAGTAAAATAGTAATAAATACACTCTCAGGAAGCTGTGGCTGTAAGAACTCCATTGCCTACAAAGTCTATTGTAAATTATGCATTGCTGTTTAGTATCCTTGACATTTTTAGTAAGTGCAATAAAACACCTTTATAGACTTGGAAAGAACTGTATGCCAGCTCAAGGGAAAAAAAAAAAAAGAACAAATGGAAGACGTAATTGTTTTATCTACAATAGATTTCTCCAGTAGATTACTACTGAAATACACAGACTTTTTCCCAGGCTGCTAAGCAGGACGAAAACCTGGAAGGCTCCATATGTCATTCAGCCAGCCATTAGATTAGAAAATAAGGTTCACAAACAAAAACCAAAGAAAATTGCAACTGCTAAGTTCAGAGCTACAGCAAGGAGTTACATTTGCCACCATTTTAAATGTAAACAGAGGGACTGGAGAGTCAGAGGTATCCGTCAGAAGCTCTGAAGAGAGCAATCAGCATCACCCAAATCCCCAGAAACATTTCTGTGCCAAAATCTAGGGCTAACAATTATCTTGTTTGAGGGAGAAAAAATATTATTTGAATAACAAGTAAGAAACTAGCTAACAGGCAGACCTTAGATTTCTATCAGCTGTGAGGCACAACCAAGCTATGCTCTGCCATCCCCAGTGGCCACAGGCCAAAGGACCTCTCCGTTATGACGAGGGCTGCAGTGAAGTCCTATAAAGCAGATTTTCATTTTTGCAGGCATAACGTGAGGTTGCATCTTCACACTTACTATTAAATAAAGGTATCACTCTGCATCCTTTCCAGCTAGCAGATAACAAGAGCAAAGTAAGCGGCTAGAAATCAAGATCACTCCTTTTCCCTTGTACTTCGGGTCTTTTTGGCTTTGGTGACATTCAAGTAAAAAAAATTACTAGATTGTTCAAAATTAAATCAGTTCTCTGTATCTTTCTTGAGGTAGCTTGGTAGTTACCCTTCTGTTTGAAGTCAGACAGAAGTTCACTGCTTGGGACCCAAAATAAATGTATAATAAGGTTCTAATCATGAAACTGAATTTTAGCTGTGCTAATAAGAGTTTTAACTTGAAGAAATTCTCCCAAGTAGAGAAAAATTACTTTGACTTCTCCTAAAAATATCCCTGCAGTAAATTCTTAGACTCTTGAGGAATATTTCAGGTCCACCACCCTGTTCTAGCTTGAAGAACAGAGTTTTGAAACAGGAGACCATCCTGTCAAAACAAAACAGACCAAAACATTTTTCTCTATTGCTCCCCCTCCAACCTCAGTATTATTTCCCTTCTGCCTAAAAACAAATAAAACCTCCAGATCTGAATGGCACAATGCCACCCCCTTGACTCTGCAGAAAATCAAAATTAATTATTTCTACTGCAGCAGAATTCTTTCTGGTACCTGGGTAGCAGGAATCCTGATTCCTTCAAGAAAAAGAGCATCTTTTTAAAGGGGTGCCCACAAAAACATCAATATCCCCACAGCCTACTCAAAAGAAGATGCTCACTGAAAGGCTGTTATCTACATGCAATATTATGTTGAGTACGTTGCAAAACGTCTTGCCGATGATCTGCTCCAAGATCCCTACCTCAGCACCAGAATGAATTCAGATGTGACCTGCAAATGTCTGCAAATGCCTGCTACTTGCTCACACCGTATTTGCAGTGAGAACAGGCAACACCTATTCCATGCTGCTCTCTGCCCCACACATCCAACAGGATTTTAAAATGCCCCAAGCAAAATCCCACTTGAATTTACTTCTGAAGCCAAGGTTGTAAGGAGAAGTGCTGGGTTTCCTTGAAATTCTGCTTTACGGTGTGGACATTCTGTGTGTGCAGCTTTTACACAGACACACACCCACTGCCTCCTCTCCAGGACAGTGGGACCCAAGCAAGCTGCTTCCAGGCTAACCCAGGGAGCCTAAAAACAAAGGACAGATGAATGTTAAATAATAATATGGCTGAAGCAAAGGTGAAATAAGTGCAGAGCTCCAGGAGGACCATATCAGCTGCAAACCTGAGTAACAGTCAGAGCAGGAAGTCGACCTGCTTTGAATTTTGCAGCCATTTCCCTGGTTGCTGTTGGACTCCAAACCAAGCTGGTCACACCAGCTCCTATTCAAAAATCTTACATTCATCATAGTCCTTGTCATTTCAAACCCATCACCCAGCTGGTGAACCTGTGCTTGTTTGCATTAGGCTTGGCATTCCAGTTGGATGGGTACAGGCAGGGCAGAGCCCAGACCCACAGGCTGGGGGCAGGTCTGTGTGTTCCCTTCCCACACCTCACATCACCCCAAGCTCCCCAGGGAAGCTGCATTCACACTAACAAAAACAGACCAAAAACCCTCATCTGCTGTAGCAAGATTACAGAAAAATTACTCATCTACAATAGTTATTTTCAGAATCAAATAAATGTCAGGTGGTCCTGCATTAAGTAGTCTAACCTGGAACATTTGATATCCAATGTCACTCAGCAGTGTTTTTGTTTTCTTCATATATCTTCTTTAATTGATGACCTGTGAATCTGCTCTGCTTCAATTAAATCAATGTTCTTCATTCTAATTGTTGTTTTCAACTGCTTTAAGTCTGTGTGTTAATAAAGAAGATAAAACGTGGTTATTTTTTAAATTAGATTTTCTTCAGAGACATGTGCTTTGCCTTAAAATAAGCCATTTGAAATTATGATTATATGTACTGCAGTCTAAACCAATATAATTATATTCATTGAAATTAAATGTACTCAGTACTGTTGAGGCCAGACCTCAAATCCTGTGTTCAGTTTTGGATCTCTCACTACAAGAAAGACATTGAGGGGCTGGAGCATGTTCAGAGAAGGGCAATGGAGCTGGGGGAGGGTCTGGAGCACAAATCTGGTGAGGAGTGGCTGAGGGAACTGAGGGTGTTTATCCTGGAGAAAAGGAGGCTCAGGGATGACCTTAGCACTCTCTATGACTGCCTCAAAGGAGATTGCAATCAGTTAGGGGTTGGACTTCTCCCCCAGGTAACAAGCATCAGGACAAGAGGAAATGGCCTCAAATTGCACCAGGGGAGATTTAGATTGGATATCAGCAAAACTTTTTTCATGTCAAGTGTTGTAAAGCACTGGAACAGGCCGCCCAGGGAAGAGGTTGAGTCACCATCCTTGGCAGTATTTAAAAGGTGTGCAGATGTGGCACCTGGGGACATTGTTTAGTGAAGAGCTTGGAAGTGCTGGGTTAATGGCAGGACTCACTGATCTTAAACATCTTTTCCAACCAAAATTATTCGGATTCTATGACTGTGAAATAAATCTTTACAGCTTAAATTTTTATAGAACTGCAAACTGCTGAATTGGTTGAAGTTACCAATTTCTGACCTGAAACCAGAATTTTCTGAAGTTATAAAACTATTTTCGGCATTTGGACTCTCTTTTTAAGGTTCAGATATTAATTTTCCAAAGAAAAAAAAATCATTTAATCAACTATCAGTTCAATAATTTTTCTTTTCAAAAAGTAGCACACTTTCCTTTCTTCTGGTTTAGGAAAATTATACACTCAGAGCAGATGAGATTCAGTAGTTTCAAAATCTCAAAGGGCATGATGACAAGAAATAGGAAGGTTTGCTAACTAATTAATGGTAATATTTCAAGTGTTTATTAAATAATGTTTTGAATATGAAACATTTTCATTAACTTTTTTCTCTATGTACCACACTGAAGGTAGCTGTATGAAATCAATCATTAAAATGTTTCTG
Source organism: Falcunculus frontatus (assembly GCA_013398115.1). NCBI lineage: Eukaryota > Metazoa > Chordata > Aves > Passeriformes > Falcunculus > Falcunculus frontatus. The sequence goes on from VZRV01010299.1 coordinate 100,484, forward strand.
TGCATTTAATTGAATTTTATTGCCATTTAAATGTAATTTGACACAAATTGCACATAAAACATTAATCATCTAGTAGAAAGGAAATGTATCATTCATCATCTTACATAGTGAAAATGTGAAACATAAAGATCAGAATATGTCAAGCTAAGTCACTACATACTGACACATACCAAATCCTATGTATATCTTTATAGGTATAGCTGTATGTCTTTGTATCCAAACACACATAGTTTATACAAATGTTATCTTGGTTAGCAGAAAAATGCCAAATTTATTCTACAAACATATTCTTTCCCAAATCAAGAAGTTTTAATGGTTCTTTGCCAGTAAAGGACTAAGCTGTCTTTGGTAAAATAATTATGACCATAAATTGAAAACAAGGTTATAATAGATTATTTAAATCAAGGCTGTCCACTTACTGATTTAAATTATTATTAGAATTGGCAATTTACACCATTTTTAATTAAACTAATTCAGTCAAGCAAGGACATTTTTTGCCATTAAAGTATTCTGAAAGATGTACAGAAAATTTAATTAGAAGCGTATCTGCTCAAAAACTCACAACAAAACAACAGAAGTTATTTAGAAATAAATACATTTCCAGCAAATATTCTGTGCAGAAAGAAAACACATTTTGGTTCCAGTTAGCATATTCTAGAGCTAGGGTGTAGGGTGTTTCTGAAGACCCCATCTTCTGAGTCCTCCTTTGCTCTATGCATGATACGATATTTTCTGCTTGACACATTATTTAATATATATTTTCTGTTCAAAGATGGATCTAAGTCAAAATATGATAATTTAGAGCGTGTTATAACTTGACTTTTCCCAGACTGCAGTGGAATAGAAATATTCAAAATGAAAATGATTAATTGTGCCTGTACCCAAGATCAGATCTGGAACTACCAGTTAGGGCTTTAAAATTTAATGACCCTTATATCTTTTCATATCTTGTTTCAGGAACTTCTCTGTGGAAAATTAAATTCCATGGCACCAGAGCTGTACAGGAAAGACTATCTCCAGGTCTCTACAGGTACAGGAAGGCCTTGTTTCTGGTGCAGCAACTACATCCCGGGATGATAAAACTGATTTTGGATGTTGGCCCCCGCCTACCCCCACAGCTGCCATCCCCATCACATCTGGATTTTCAGCCTCTGTGCAATGAAGGCTCTCACTATGAGCAAAAAAATGGCTTCTGGACAATAAGTAGACATATTCCATGCTGTTCAGCAAAGGCTGGCCTTTTAGGTCTTGCAGGACTCACCACTGCTAAAGACCTGGATGAAGGATGGTAGTGTGTAATGACACTGTGGCACTATGCTGGAAGGAACTGCCAGTCCACTGGACAACAGGATTAGTACTGAAAGTAATCTTGAAAATTGGAGAAGTGTGCTGGGAGCGGGAGGGGGAAAATTTGGCTGTTAGTAGGGTGGGGCATGGCACTTGGGAAGGAGTAATCAACAGCACTCACACAAAAGGGCAGCCACCACTCACAGTGTGGTTTTGGAAGAACAATCTATACATTGTAGTGAATCAGAGTCTGAAAATAAGCTAGACGTGAGCAAGAGAAAGAGGAGCAGGAGACACAAGCAGGAAAATGCTCCCTGAAAACACATCCCGTGGCAATAGCTTCAGCTGCTCAGTTCTCTCCAGTTTTCACCCCGCACTTCATTGGACCTTTGAACAAAGTGCAGAGAGCATCAATAAAAAGAATCCAAGTTCGAAAAGCAAGAAAAAGAGTTGAGGGGTATTTAGCCTGAAGACAAAGTATGGGATAACCCATCCACTTCTAAGCCCATTCTGGACTCAGCATCCAGGAGGTACAGATAATGCTGTCCCATCAGTGACCATTCATTCCATAACATTTCGCAGTTCTAAGCAAACCAGCAAGAAACTAAGGTAAGATTTACCTGACATTACACTGCAGGTACATTGCAGACTCTTTTGACAATCAGAGGGAAATTAATTCCAGCCTAAGTAGAGTCCATGTTTGCTCACGAGAAGGATGGGCTACACAAGCCTTTCGGTAACTATAAAGGCAAACCAGCGTGATTAGCTTGGGTGTGGGTATCTATTGAGTAGAGCTGAATCTCCTAAGTTCTTTGGGAGAACCATACAAGAGATTCTCTTTAAAATGATAGATTTCACAGAATTAGAGGTTATGTCTGTCAAAGGAGCTGTTCCTCTGCAATATCTGGAAAGTGCATGTGCAGCTGAGTTGTCGCATAAAGCACTTTCCTTTTTCAATACAATTAATATCAGCGTCAATTAGCTAAATACAATTAATAAACAGAAAGAAATGAGGACTTACTGGGGCTCAGAAAAATATGAGGATGGAATACATGGTTCATTTTCTATTAAAGATGTACCAGTCAAGTAATACAAGATGTGCTAGATGAATGTTAGCTCATGTATCTTCCAAGTTAATAAGCTCCAGTGTTTCAGAGCAGAAAAGCCTGGTCTGCCGGGAATTAAATGGCAGTGCTTCTTATCTGGGAGACTTATTGCTAACCGGAACAAATAAGAAAGAACACACACGAAAAGTCAAAAAGCATCTGAAGACATTGCAGCAATAGCTTGCTGTGGAAGAAAATAAAGCATACTATCCTTCAAATATATAAAATACAGCAGACAGTTTAGTCTTTGGGACCAAAATGTAACTCCCAGAAATCAGTTCATCCGGAATATACAAGTCAGCATTCCTTTCCGTCTCTCTTCTCTGAGAGTGACTGGTGCAGCCAGATGCACACATGAAAATGTGGTGCAAGAACACCTCAGTAAAAATCTGCCTCTGGAGACATCTCTTGAGCATCCCTACTCTCTGAACCCAACACAGCCTCACCAGGCCACCTCCCAAAAGCGGAGGTTCAGCTAATACTGCTGAACAACCACCATGGCAACTCTCCTACGGACAGCTTTGCAAGCGTACCATGCTAGACGAGCTTTGCAATACAAATTACACTGAGTTACGTTCTTTCAGCAGATGACTATAAAATTATATAGGGCACTCTCCAAAAGGGCTTAACTTGCCTTCTGCAATGAACACAAGTGTGTGGCATGAATCAGAAGGATGAATATGAAACTGATTCTTAATAGCTAATTGCTTCACAGGGGAGAGATCACCTTCGCAGGAGAAACTGCAGGGCCTGTAAATTTAACACAAAGTCAATGCCTCATAAAGCCTTCACATAGAACTGAGGAGAGGCTTATTTTCCTCAAACATTATTCCATGTCTTTTCTTCCTAATTTCCTCCTTTTAAACCAACTGTTTTCCAAGCTCAGGATATATCCTAACTGCATCCAAGTTTCTTTCAGGACACAGTTTTATTCTGTGATGCAACTTAAAGTCAAACAGTTTCAAAGTGTAATTTTTCTCCAGTACTTGTTCTTTTTCTGGATGTCGTTTTAGACATTTTAGGGAAAACCTGGGTACTGCCTTGTCAAGCTTGGCTGTGATTCATGGTTACCAGTTTTTTCTGGCCATGGACAGAGCATGAACCCCAGGACTGTGACCATCATTTGAGACCTCTGTCGCCCCTCTCCACTCTGCAATCCCATGTGCAGAAGGTGGGATTGGTCATAGAGCAGGAATGAGGTCACAGCACTGGAAAAGAGTCAACTATAATGCTGAGATTTATCCAGATCTATCTAAACTGAGGCCTCTCCCTGAAAGTGGCAGGTTCTTGTCTAATTAGGACAAAATACAGAGGTCTTCCACATCTTTCTGAGAATAACTGCTGTTAAAACCCACAGTATTTTCCCAGAAGGTCGGTGTGGGCCAGTGTACTGGAATCACTTCCTTGCATTCCTCTACCAGTACTGCAATATTACAGGAGGTTAGCTTGGGCTTTGCTTTTTCTGTCCACTAAAGGAAATGGTGAGGACTGAGCCTTCCTCCCTTTCAGCTATTTTTTTTTTATGCACACATGCACAAATACAAATTCTTGACCAGCTCACCCAGGTCACACCCAAACATATCACCCACACAAGCTGGTGTAGAGAGGGAACATAGGTAGGAGGCAGGAGAGCCTTGATCTTGCCTTAGCTTCAGTCACCATTGATGACTGAAGAAGAGCTGATACTTTTAAACAGTAGCTCTCTTTCTCTGGAAGCTCTCTTTCTCTGCTTTCACCAAAAAATTTCACCTTTGATGTCCCTGAGTTAAGGGATACGGACTATGAGACCCGGGGAGTGAGCAAAACATCATATGTTGGTGAAAGTGTTTCAGCAACAGCAATACCTTTCAAAACCTCTTCGAGGAAACTGGCACTGAACACAAGCTTTACCTTCATTCATCTCCTTTTTAACAGCAATTGCTGCAGTTCCACTTTTCCAAATGGCGCAAGGGTGGATATGTCGGCATGAATTTGGCAAATCATAGAAAATTTCCATGTAATCAAGACATATGAGGGACCTGGCACTGTTTCAGATGGTTGAGTGCATAACTGAGAGTGGGATTTTATGGGAAACATCTGCTGATGATTAAACTACACAACTTCCTTTGTAACTGGAGAGGGACTGGAACTCTTCAAAGATTTTTACTACTTGCCACCACCAACTCGTTGCTCAGTTTCCCAGCTGATTATTTTCTTTGACGATTCCTGATGATTTAAAGTCATGTTACTCCATTTTACTTTCACATAGCCATTCCAGGAAGAACACAAGCATTCTCACAGTATGAGCCTGCCATATGGAGAATCTTCTCTTTTGCATGCTGTGAATGGACTTTATTTCCCATTCATTTCATTTTCTTAAGGTTGTTTCTTCCTGCTTTTGGATTCAGAATGAAAAATTATTTGATCTGCCACTCTAATTTCATTCAGTTGTGTAAAAAGGACACACTTCCCTAAAAGTAGAAGTGGTGTTTGTACATGCACCAGCCCAGGAAGCTCAGAATTAACCCATAATCTATTTAATCATATTTAAAGACTCTTTTCTCCCCGTGCTGCCATAGCTGTTTTCTGCTACTCTAATTTCTCTTTTACTGTATACTGGTGGCAAATATATACATTATTGACATCACTAGACCTATTGCATGAGTACTGACCTTGACTAAGGGTGGATAAGATGGTCATAATGGAATTGCACCAGAACTTGAAAATGGTCTCAAGAAATGTCCTGGTGAAGCAGTAGCCCTACTTAATCTTTGCCCTGAAAAAAGTAAAAAAAAAAATCCCTTCACTTCATTTGCATGTGTGTACACCATCACATTTTAGCAGTACCTTTAATTAAATGTAGAAGCCCATATAAATCTGTACAATCCCTACTACATCTGGATACAATGCCTGCATACAAAGGTGACATCTTCCTTAAATCATTTCTCCATTAGCTGTATACAGGTGATATCTTTCACAATTTTGCTCTATTTCACTGCCTGTGGCTAGCAGAGAAAACCTTAAGAAAAACACTGAATTGACTGGAGAATAATCAGATCTACACTCTATAAAAGAAATGAACACTTAACCATTGCTATTTCCTCAAGGAGATCATATTCTTTGTAGAGGGAAAATGTTGGAATACACGACTATAGAGCTTGTAACTCTTGAAAAGCATTCTCTTACAAAGGAAACACTCAGGCAGCATTTACAGAGGCAAAGCTTCATCTTTAGGAAGGTCAGCTTGCTCAGGGCAAAGTCACAAAGCACTCTTTTCCAGCTTTTGTAGGATAATATATCACCGTATCAGTCATGCATAGAAAATGTACAGTTAGGGTTTATGTGATGAGGGGGAATAATCTAGCCAAATCCCCATCAGCAAAACAAAACAAACTAGATAATAGCTCCAATAGCTGCACAAAGCCTACAAACCTGACTGCTTTGAAAAGCTTCATAAAACAGATCCCAGAACACAAGATCCTATAATCAAACACAGAAGAAAAATGGGGTATGCATGTTTTCTTCTTCCAGACAAGACCAAGACAAGTATCTGCTGATGTAGCATTTCAGTAAGTACTTTCTAGGTGCAGAGGCAGGGGGGACCAACTACAAGGGTTTAAAGACAAAGTACCTGTTTTCTTTTGTGTATCATCCAGAGCTCTGGATGTTGAGATGAGAAGGTCCAAAAAAAATGGTTTGCATTTTTTTTTTAGCATTATCACTGTCTAGAAGCAATAGGTTTTTCATTTAACCCCAATCTCTCCATCCATAAACTAGCTGCAAACAAATACATTACTCATGTAGAAAGCAATCTCCACCCCTGGAATTGGAGACATTAAGCTCACCATAAGATCCTTCAACAGCTCTGGGATCCCCTGCTTCTTGAGGTCCCCAGGAATATAGAGCTCTAAATGGGAGACTGCACACAGTGTGTTGCTCTCAGCACTGCTGCCTTTTGGACAGCAAAGTTGGGAACCACTGACATAAATACTCAGAAAATGGAAAAAAAAGAACAACTTTGGAAGGAACACCTGAAATTCTAGATAAAAGTCAATATTTACCATTACGTACATCTCAGCCAGGTTGGGTGTGGCTTTGAGCAAGCTGGTCTAGTGGAAGATGTCCTTGCCTATGGCAGGGTGGGTAGGAACTACAAGGTCTTTAAGGTCCCTTCCAATCCCAACCATTCTGTGATCCTATGATTATTCCCACATGTTCTGACCAGCTGCCTAATCTTCTGTGGACTCCACCACTTCCCATGGCAAGTACAGTGATTAAATAGTATGTGTCTATTTGGAGATAGACTTCAGGTTACTTTGAGGTTTTTTTGGAGGCAACACTTAACCCTCAGAGCTTTCAAACCTATCCATGAGAATGCAGGTAGTGGTCTTGACAGCCTTGAGAAAGCACTCTGAATACAGCAGGGATGAAATTCAACAATATTAGTGTCCCTATAGCAAGAAGTTAGTTTTAAAATTTTTTTAGAGATAGACATGAGCATAATGTGAGGTAAGTCCAACACATTGGTTCTATGTACAAAAATTCCAGGAAAAGGCTTTCCAAAGTTGAAGTACACAGCCAAGGCAGAAGTCCAAACCTCTCCTGAGGCTTTCAATTCTTGTGACAGACTTTGGGGACTGATAGATTCGGAGGCAGAGACTGTGCTGTGGTTTTCCTAAAGTGTATGTCTTGTCAGTACCCCTGTGTGGGCTGATAGGTTTCCAAGATGATCTTCCAAGCAGAAGCTGAGATATTTGCTCTCCAAGCCAAGAACATCAAAACCTGTGATAATGTTCAATTACTGTAGCTTTATTTCCATTATGTCTAAAATAGATATAATTGATTTATCTTCTGGATATTTATGCATCCAATGGCACAGTTATTCAATAGTTCTGCTCTGCTTGGCTCAGATACTGTAGCTTGGACATTAAATAGCATCTTTATTTGAAGAAATATTTTTAAGAAGGATTATTTCTACATGTGTTTTTCAGAATCAGGTACTCCAGATGCCCTTGTAGCACCAGCTCAGATCATGCTACATCTTGCACAGAAAATAATCCTCAGAAGATAACACATTTCTCCAGATATTTCAGAGATACAATTTACAGCTTGTCAGAAACGCCTCAACAGAATGGTTTTGTCAGACAAAGATGAAGCATCAAAATTGAAACTTTTCACAACCACTGACCTGTTTCCACAAAACATTTGGTCAGGAGAGGTTCCTCAGCTGCATGACTGAAGTTTTAGAGAAAGAAAAAGCAAAACAACATGTTCTGCCTGCTAAGGGATGTTTTTTTGATTCTGTCAAGACCCAGGATTTGACTTCGGCTCATGTAAATGCCAAACAGATATTGGAATGCATGGGAACCAATGCATATTTAGTCACTCACCATTAAGAAACTTCTGCTGAAGATACTGTTGAGTAGGTCAGAAACCAAGAATTCCAAACAGTATTTCCTAATCTGTTTCTGAAATGGCAGCCTTAAACCATCAGAGAAGGGATCATTACCGTCTCTGTCTGCAGGCAAGGAGTTGAGGTAACAAGAATGCCCAGATCTTGTTCTTCACCCTTGAGCGCACTGCTGAGTTCTTTGCCCCAAAACTGATTCCTTATTTGCATCCACAGTACAACGTGGACTGGAACGTCTCAGGCGCTCCAGGTTAAATCAATTGCCCATGCACACTGCTTCCCATGAAATGCCTTTTCCCAAGCAGTTGAGCAGGTGTTCCTGGTAGAGGAACTCAGGAGATGCCAGCACTCAGAGCATACTTGAAACACGGTACGAGTGGCCCCAAGTCTGACCCTGTCTAATCCACCCTTGGTAAGAGATGCCAGAATCTCTTCTAGGAGAACTTAAGATACCTATTACAAAGGCAAAAAAATACTGACAGCCACTCAGAAATCAGGCAAGCTGCCACTGCAGAAACCAATGCTGGCTTAGGAATCAGGGAGCACAAGAGATATTGTATGCAAAGTGAACAGCACAATAAAAACACAGATGCTTTGTATCACCGGTAGGGTTGGCTGCAGTAACTCAATGAAATCCTGCAAGGATGCCACTCATCCCAGCCAATATATTCCACAGTTGTGGACTTCTCCACTACTCTTGCTCACACAATGACTTTTTAAGCCTCACTTGCACCCTGTGCTTTCCGAGTGGTATTCCCACATTCCTGCTTTGCAGAGGGCAAACACAAGGACAGCACTAAAATTGCACTTTACTGAAAAGAAAAAGCTGGTTTTCCTAGACTGGGCAAAATTTGTAAATATGGTATTCACCACTTCCCCTGCATAGAGCTGGGGTTTAAAAGAGGCAGTCAGAAACTGAATAGCCAGCAGATCCTTCCAATGACACCAGCTATTCTTTCTGAAGTGTCCTCTGCTATTTCTTAGCCATGCTCCAATTGCAGCACAGGGAAGAATGTTCTGTACAGATAAAGTGCCAAAAATTACTCAGAACCAATCTTCATATTTAAATACATGTTTTCCTTTAATTTAGTCATCCTGAATGGCTTCCAGTCACTTGAAGATGTTGAAAAGCACCACAAATATAAAGAATTACAGCACTTGCTTTAACCATAGAAGCAATTAAGTCTCCAGCAGTGTGGAAAACCGCTTTTGAGCTGTATTTATTGATGCATAGATTTCACTGTAGTGTGATATTTGAAGACAAATTGCTGTGCCCATAATTAAGACTGCTGAGGAATTGGCAAGTGAAATATAATGATGAAAGACCAGCTCAAAGGGCAAGTGAGTTAGATTGGTCAGGATGATATAATCTATATGACCTCAGTGCCCTATTCCTGCTCATTGATTTCCCAATTAAATATAACTTTTTATTCAATCAGTTAGAATATACTGCAAGTTATTGATGCACTGCTAGTAGGAAAAAGCAATGAAGTAAAGATAAAACAGTGGGTGAGCACTGCCTCATTTTAACATTTTATTAACCTTAATGGGGTCATGATGAAGATGATGTTATTCACTTCGGTCTTTTGTCCTTATTTTTATTTTAGTTTAGAGTGAACTTTTTCAGACCAAACTATGGCAGAAGAAGCCCATTCCTGGGAAGTGTAAGGCTCTTTTGCTTTCCTTTATTTGAACAGTGCTAAATTCCACTGCCAGTACTGCGCCTTCATCGCGTCTCAGCTAGATGAGAGACAAATAAGGAAATACACAGAGACAAAGATGCAGAATAGTTTCTGTACACAGAGAAATAGAGTAGACTAGGACTTCTGCTTGTAAAAAAAGCCAAAAGAATAGCATGATAGTAATGCTCTATGAATTGAAAAATCAGATGTAGAAGGTTTAAGCCTGCTCAACTTCAGACATCAACTGCAGAAAGGAGCTGAAAGAACTGGAGAAAAAGATTTCCAGAAAGACTACACCTGCATTTGGACAAATCTGGCTGTACCTGAATGTAAAACCCTCCAAGATGTGTCAGCCAAAGAAAACTGTCTCCCTGGAAAACTGAACAAACTGAAAGGGGTTGTTGCCTTAAGCTTTGTAAGACTTATGTGAGACATGGGGATACAGCAGAGAACGTTTGAAGACTGTGTAAAATTTATTATTGGACATTTTAAATGAACTGTGGAAAGATATAAAACATACTATGGGATGTTTAGAGGAAAGATCAAATGTGGGGAAAGGGAGAGAACAAGTTGGATGTGGGAGGAGAAATTGTGTACAGAGGAAAGAGAGGACAGAAAAGGCCACCTGCATGTTGCTGGTCAGTATTTCCATCCAATCCCCACACCTGGCCACCGCAACGTCACAGCTAAACTCTCTCCTTAGCGAGCTGTGTGAGCATGCTCCCTGTTCCCTCTGTGTGCATGATCCACCAGTGAACTTCAATTTTACTGGCCCCAGCTGATGTCTGCCAGCCACGACACTGAGGGGCTCTTAGGTCTGGATGCCAGCAACTGGAGGAAGTCAGGGTCTGAGGGACAGCTACCAGGCAGATGGAATGCTTGCACTGTGAATGTGTGTTTGCGTGTGCATTTGTGTGTTGTCATCAACCAGGCACTCACTGCCAACCGGACCTCAGGACACAGCCTGTCTCTAGCAGAGCAGGAAGGCAACTCCCATGAATGCCAACATCCACATGATCTCTGCCAGCATCATTTCTATACTAGTGTCTCCTTCTGCTTACATCACCCTTATACACTTTCTTGCACACTACAGATGCCCTGCAGAACAGTCCCTAGATGTCAAATCCTTTTGCAGTTGCAGTGGCCTGGCACCCAAGGCATTCAGAAAACCACCAACCGTGCAGCACTGGCAGACACTGGGAACCCAGAGGGTGAGAAGACTGCCTGGTTCACGTCCCTGTGCTCTGTGAAACTGGGTTGCAATTGTTTGTGGGTGTTATTATAGCCAGGGAGACAAGCAAAAGCACACCACTTGAAATGAAGGCATGTCTCAAAATTTTAGCCCTTAGTACACCTGCGATGTGACCTAAACTAGAAGGCAAGGCCTACACAAGCTTGAGTGCAATCTGCCATCTTAATTCATCCTCATGATCTATGTTACCCTCTATATGCACTCAATGAGATTTAGATTCTCTGCATGCTTTTCCCAAATGTGCCACTGATGCCTTTTCTTGGTCATAAAATCAAGAACCAACACGGTTAGAGGGGAAAAAGGGATTTTACCTCGGTATTTATTTTAAGGATCCTTGGTGCACTCTGTCCAGGTGGAGCACGCTGGAATGCACATCCAAATACACACCAAAATGCACCCCCGTGAGCCCCCCAAAATGCACACCCCGAAATGCACCCCCGTGAGCACCCTCCGAAATGCACACCCTGAGATGCACGCTCACAATAGTTTGGGTATAAAATTACAGGCTTTACCAATTAGCATATCTATCAAAGATTCCCCAATGAGAGGCTGAGCGAACTCCCCTCTCTGAGGAACTTTCCCCCCCTGGACAGGCCTATCTTAGTTTACAAAATGTGTTCCAGAGAAGGCCTTGGTGTCTGAGGCTTCTAAGATGTTTGGTCTCCTCGCTTAACGGAATACTGGTCCTATGCTGGTTATCAAACCTGAAGAATTAGAAGTACGTGGGCTAAAAGGCCCTTAAGAATACATAAAAGTTATACAAAAGAGTATATAGAGGGGGTATATATAAAAAGCAAAAAAGGCATCATGGCATCATCACAAACTTTGTGACATCTTGAGTGGAACATTTGCAGCCTGATACAAAGCTCACTGCTGCCAATGGAAACCCTTTTGTGTCTTGCTTTTCCATTTGTAAAATAAAGGTAACAACTCTGATTTATCTGTTCACAGAACTAATTACAGTAACTCTTCACAGAAGAAAATCACATGACAGCATTCCACCAATGCCTTTATCGAACTAAAGGATCTATCCAAGGTTTCATTGCAAAAAAAGCACCCAGTATCACAGATCCACAAGGACACTAAAGTGAAGCACTGAAGTTAAAATGAATAGCTTAATTACCTTCCATAATTTATTGGACATACACAACTGATTCCATGGTTCTCCAAAATTAATTGATTATGACCTTGAAACAAAGAAACTGTGTGAAGGACTGTCAGGCTTTCTCTTTTTTTTCCTGTAGATAAATTTCCAAAACTTCTCAGGATTTGTTAAACATTTTTCATGATAGAAGAGGACATAAACCTTCTCAGAGCCTCTCAATGTCCTGATCTGAAGCCCATTTCTTTAAGAGAGCACATGATCAGTGTTCACACCCTTTTATCCCTCTTTGAGGATTACAATTAAAAGACAGAGATTTGTTACATAAAATATACTAAAAGACAACAGGGCTTCAGCCTAATTCACTTAACTGTACATCTCTACAGTTTAGATCTCTATACCTGAGCTAGTCATCCTGGGTTAGCTTTGTAACAGGTGGAAAGAAATGGGTACTTTATCTTTGTGGGGTATTGCATCCTGTGGCAAATACCTGGAATAGCTCAGATGAAAGCACACATTTCCTTCCGTTAGCTGTAAAGGCAGTCCTGAGTACTGAATCCAGTGACTCAGCAGATGTCTACATTTGGTAGTCAGGATGGATCCCTTGCATTTGCTCTGGGATTCATAGATGTCTCTGACAGACCTGGTAATGTATTCACACCTCCCAGGATCCATTTGGGTAATGCTATCTCATTCCTAACTTCAGAAGACAAAATGATGCTGACTCCTGTGACACTTCAAGATATTATAACTTTCCTGCTGAAGCAAAACCATTTCCCTTTTGTAACAGCTGAGAAATCCAACAGGCAGCAAAATCCCCAGAAGCAACACTACGACAAAGAGAAATCTTTTGGTAAGACATTACAGAGCTACTCATCTGAAAAATGGGTTCTGGAGGAGACCTAGTCCTGAATACTTTTTCTCTTCTGCCTATAGTTTGATGTCTGAGAGGAATTTTAACTAAGGACTCCTCATTTCAGAGATTGGGAGTATGAGAAAATGCTCCAGGAAAGCTTTTCTGGAGCACAGGGCAGCCACATAACTAAAGGTGGAAAGAAGTAGTGCCACTACAGCATTTTGTTTCAGAGTTTCCTAATGTTCTGTAAACACAGGCCAGCCAAAATACACAGGTGGATGACTGCTCTTCTGCAGTATCTTCCCTTGTGGACTCCTTATTCCGAAATAAAAGTTCTATTTCTAAAAATTGATTATGTCCTGGGAGCAAGCTAAGTATCTGCAATGAAACAACTTTCACTCTGAAATCAGAATAGCCCATAGTGATCTAGCTCCAGATTGAGCTAGCAGGAAAATTGCTCTGCTCGTGTTCCCCATTCAGCCATTTTCCAATGCATCTGTGCTAAAAACCCTCCCCTCTTCAAATGAAAGCTGAATGAGGTTCTGTGGTTCCTGTCTAAATCCACAGTGATTCTGACAGCAAGGAAAGCAGACAAATGGTCTGTGTTTACATTGGTCACACTTTTCACATTTCTGTATTGTCCTCATTATTTGTGGAGAAAGATGGCTCATATGCAGCATTCTCAGAGATGCAGCAACGTTCTCATCTCTTAAAGATTTCCCCTTGATAGAGCTTTTGTAATTTACATCCTTTAAGGATCTGCCTATTTGTATTTTGTATAGTGAGGGAATAAGACTGAAATGAGTCAGTATTTTTGCTGTGCTCAAGTGAGATAGTTTAAAACTCCCCTGGCTGTGGGTTCAGTGAGATCTGAGCAGTTTCCCTTGCAGTGGATAAACACTTTTTCAAGGGAATCATCTATCTGAGGACATTCTCTCTTAAATTATTAAAATATCTGGTGATTCTTATTAGCTTGTACTCATGACAGCCTTTGCATAATAAGCCTTCTTTAATTTGAGTGTGTCACATCCACACAGAGACCATCACGACCGTCCAGTCTGGACTCCTGCATAATGATCATCAGCTGGAAAATTTTCTTTAGTAAGTCCAGCATTCACAGCTCAGCTGCAGCATTGCCTGCAGAGAAGTATAAAATCTTGCTTTAAAGACTTCCATATAAATGATCTATCACAGTCCCTAGCAAGGAATTCCAGTAAATGAGCATTACAAACCTGTGCCTTATTTTTAAAAAATGCTTCTTATGTAATGTTTGGCTGCATTTGGTAGAGACCACGATCAAGGCACATACAAATGAGCTCTACACCACTACACGGTGTTCTGACTTTCCCTACAGAAGTTTCCTCATACGAGTATCAATTTTTCACTGAATTCTCCTGTATCAGCATTCCTAGAATTGGCTTAGCTTTACATTTCTCTCCCAACCCCTTGCTATAAATACCTACGTCTCATATATCATTTAAAGAGAATAAAACATTTCTCCTTGCATTCATTTATTTGATTTTACAGCCTTGCTTGTATGTTAATCAAACACATAAAGTGCTGAGGTGCATAGGTGCCAAGTAAAAGTCAATATTTTACCATGAACCTCATTTATCAGCATTAGCCTGAAACAAGGTAGATCTGTAAATTTGGACATTATTGAATTTAATGACAAAGATCAATTACAGCATCTTTGACAGGACAGGGATTTGTCAGATGAGGGAGAAAAAGCATCACTTCTTCCCAAGGGAGCTTATAAATGCTGGCTGGGTGAGTCTGTCCATCTCTTCCAGTGGACTGATGCATGCAAATTCTTAAATAACATTGGTTGTATTTGAAACACAGACCCACAGTTTAAAACAGACCTAAGTTATAGTGAGCTCTGAGGGACTGCTCAGCAGGATTGGATGGAATACAAGAAAAAAAGAACTAGAAAGTCATCAAAGTGTCTTCATGGGAGGGATGCACAATTTGGCTGCAAAACTGAAAGCAATTCTGAACTCAGGCTGCTTCTTTCTGTGTCCAGCACACAAATACCAACCAAACTGTTTAATGAGCACTGTGACAGTGCAGATTTTTAATTTACAAAGTTCCCCAGAAGCACAAGCACTAGTCTTTAGAAGGAAGCTTGGGAAAACAGGGAGAATAACCTCCCCTGAAGAAAACTACTACGTTTCATTGAAGTCAATGCCTACAGATGTGTAATACTTCCTACCCATCCTTCAGCACTATGCCCTTTCTCCATCACTGTGTAGGTAGCATTAGTCTGTCCAGCTTGGCTTGTCTGAAATACAGATAGGGTTTCACAAAGGAAAAACCATTTCTTTTTTCCTCAGTGTTTTTCCAGACTTCCATCCAAGGGTTGCTGGGTACCATAATAGACTTTGAACTTACTAGGAATTGCAGACTTTCAGGGTGTCTCAGGATTGATCATCTATCTCAGTATGTTTTTCCAAATCCTGGAGGCCAAGGTGAACAATATTTCTAATGCATATTTTTGACTAGGAGATAGGCAGAGATTAGTTACTATGGATCAAGTCTTTAAATATAAAAATCCTGTAATCCTGATGGAACTGCATTAGATTGCTTTCACAAGGAAGGGCTACGTGGTTCTATTCTGTATTTTCACTGGTAGGTCTTAAGCAACCAACTCAAAAAGCAAGTTCCCTTCTGAAAAAAAGTTCTTTCAGGTTGAATAAAACATAGCCCTCATGCCACACTTCCGCTTGCAAAGATAGGAGTACATGTACTGTATAAAGCTGATTTCTTAGAATGATAATGAGAGTAGGTGCTGCTTTTGGTTACACCTGTCCTTCATGGAAGTATTCCAGCCCACACAAACAGCAAGCACAGATCCTGAATCCAAGTGCACCTCAGCTTAAGCTGATACTAATCTCACCCCTATTGTATCTAGTGAGCTGAAACTGAACAAAAAGCACTCGGACAGTTTTGAAATGTAATGGGACCTTCTGGATATCCAGGTTAGCCCCACCAAGACAGCAGCTGTCTGCAGTCATGAGTGAAGACTGGAAAAACAGTAATGGCAGGAATGTCAGCAAAGCTGAGGACTCAAAGCACAGCCAAATGACCATGCAGAGAGGTTCTCCATTCTGAACAGGGAAGCAAAATATAGTCAGGCATGATGAAGAGTTACTACAGTTTCTAAGAGCAGGAGTTAACAACCCGTGCAATTAACTACTAACAGCACAATGGCAAAGCTTAGTCCATTCCATACACAGCAAGCCAGCAAGTTGGTATGTGTTACTTCAAACATGTAGCTGTCATGGTCTACCTGACTGTATGCTGCAAAGTGAAAAACAAGGAGGTTACCTTCTCACCTGGGACAGAATGAGTTCAGAAATGGTCAGCTATGATGTCTCAATGTCGAGTTGTAACAGACCAAGACAGGCAAAGTCAACCACCTGCAGTTCTGTGAACAACCCTCGAGATCAGTTCACACCTCACCTTCAAGTAGCTGCATATTCCTCTCACCTTCTCCCAACACCTGCAGTGAACTCAGTCATTGTGGTGTAGAATTTCCTATTCATTTCTTTCAGACTTTAAGAAAAACAGGACAATTCTGCGCACGGAACAGAAACACCAACAGCATACAAGGTAGGAAGCCCCTGCTCCTAGAGGAGCAGTTTTCTTCACTGGGAGCGAGCCATGCCTTGCCCATCTTTGATGTGTCAGAGGATCTCAGGCACCTAAGATCTGCTGGCTCTTGTGAATATTCTTATAAGTGGAACATTATGGATTGGCCATCATCAAAAGCTGAGAAGCAGCAGTTAATGAGCTGTAGATGACAGGACAGTGCAAGCAAGAACTAAGGGTTAGGAGCCTCCACATGCACTGTAGATCAACAAGTGACAGGGCACCACCACCTGAAACTGGATTGTCACATTGTCCTGTGTTCCTTTTACCCAGTGATATGTTTCAGTCACAATATGCCCAGTGAGCAGATATAATATTAAATCCGTTCAAACTAATCCATATTATTATTATCCCCAGTTTGGGGAACACCTAGCTAGCAACCTGAAGAAGCAAAACACTTTCACAAGAGGAGTGATGAACATGTACAATTAAGCAGAAGACACATACCTATGGAGCTAGCACAGCTGGACCTAGAAAGCTATGTTTGGACAGTACCTTTTGTTAACATTCATCAATAAATTCCCAAAAATAAGTGTCTTGCTTATGCTATAAATCAATTGAAACTTTTTCCCTAAGTAGTTGTACGCTAGTTTCCTTTTATTCATGCATACAGGAAAGAGGTAGACCAACTTTAGATGAAAAAGAATTAAACTAATAATTTTAGGGAAGCCAGACTTGTCCATTTGAAGTGTTTAAGACATGCTTGG
The DNA here is from genome assembly GCA_013398115.1 of Falcunculus frontatus. Classification (NCBI taxonomy): domain Eukaryota; kingdom Metazoa; phylum Chordata; class Aves; order Passeriformes; genus Falcunculus; species Falcunculus frontatus. The sequence goes on from VZRV01010299.1 coordinate 117,519, forward strand.
AGAGACACTCAAACAGAGTAGGTCTCTAATGAGGTTGAGCAACTTAAAAGGATTTTATATAAGCAAACAGAAATGTCTTCCAAAAAATCTTTACACAGTGATCCACAAAAAATAATTTTGCTGTGAAGTTGATTTTAAATTCTAAATGCAGATAGGAAGTTAAGCACTGGGATAGCATACAAAAAAAAAGGTTGGTTTGTTTGTACCCCAAGCCCTGGAGCAGGAGGTGTGGGGACATGTATCTGTGTGTGTGTGGCATGGGGGAGACTGATGGTCCTTGGGATTATTTGGTTTATCTGTTCCGTTACTAGTTTTGATCCTGAAAGTATAGCTCACTGCCTTCCAGTTAGTGACATATCATTAATATATTTATGAACTGTTTCATCCCGATTAGGGTTTAAACTGAGCAGAGCAGTTTTTCAGCAGAGATACAACCAGAGCCAGTCTCAACTGCTGACACGAACAGTCATTTTTAAAATGCCAAACCCTGGTATTTTATCACCATCTGCTGGTGATAAAGTGCCACTCACTTTAAAAATGTAAATTCGGTCTCAGCATGTACTCAGTATGTAATTCTCTTTATAAAGATTCAGAGGCCTTAAATGCAGCAAAGACTAGTAAGACATCCATGGAACTCGAGTCCCAAAAAGTCATCTGAGGAACAGATTACGTGATCTCCTGTATTCTTCAAATATCCTGCCATTGCTAAAGCTCTCACAGAACCATAGTCAGGTGCTGTCAGATAACACTGACAAAGGCTTCAAGGCTGTTGGTAAATGAAATAAAATTCACAGTACAGACACCAATTTCCTCTCTACCACTTAGCAAAGAACAGGTCATGCAAGGTCAATATGCCAGGCACTTTTTTGCAACCAGACGAGTGATCATCTCTTTCAGCTGCCCAGGGGTTTTAAAACCATTTCCCAAATCTCAAAAATCAGCACTACTAAAAAGTAAACTATATTCTTCCTCCTTCCTGCCTTCTGATGCAACCTAATGCCCTTATGCCTTTCCCCATCTTCTCCTTTCCTCCCTTGTACCACCTATCCAACCTAAACACCAGCACTGTGAGCTGGAGAAGTGACTGGATTCCTCCCACTCAAATTCCCATGTAACTGAGGATCCTCAGTTAAATGGCTGCACTGCCAAGATGTCTTCTCTAAATACTGGCAACAAAGATGTTCTTATAGAGGACAATTTCTGCCTTAGAGGAGCCGCTGTCTAGAAAGAACAGAAGGAAACTGTTTTTAATTTAGGTTCTTCCCTCAGGTTGTTAAGTTGGGTAAGAAGGGCTCAGTACTCTCTTCTGGTCTTGGTGCTCAACCTAGAGGCAGCTACAGACAAACTTCTGCAGCCCTGGTGAGATTTTTTCAGTGTGGACAGAATCTGTGGTGCTACATAAATTTCTCCTGAGCACGTACAAACTGGAATTCTCCAAATATTTCACATCTAGATACAAGTGAGCTTATTCTCACGACACCTTTTCTGACTCAAGACTACCTGCCAACAAATTGCAAGTCTCTCCTCTTACAACATGAGGGACTTAGAGCTTCTGAAAGAACAGGTCATCCAAATTTTAATTTTTTACCTTGAGCAAAACAATGCATTTTTTGACCCATGTCTTGGAAACAACAGAAACATTCTGGCTGAAACTTTTACATCTATAAAAATATAAACTAATGGAAGCACTTACTGAAAAGAACTTTAGTCCTAATGGTTAAAGTATGGAAAAGTTGAGAAGCAGCTAAGCAAAGGTCATAATAGCGGAAAATTATAATGCAAATTAAAATCTTTTAAAACAGAAGAGTGTCACCAATTGCACCTGTGTTCACTGTCTCCAGATTTTGATTGCTTTATGCAGTTATTTGAACATACTCAAGAGAGCATAACTAGTCTGCAGTTAAGTTGGGCACTTTGGCTCTTTTTTCCAGTCTCCAAGTAAATATTCTACCTCCGTAGATTTATCTGGTAACTTTTTCCTGGTCGCCATTTCTGTAAACTTCTGCAAACTTCTTCTCCTCAAAAGGGAGAAGATTAACATTTATGGGTCAACAGCACTAAGGAAAGCAGCTACACAACAAATACAGGCCACTGCTCAGCACGAAGAGAATTAAAATCTCTTTCTAAAGTGACCTTAGAGTCATTGACCCTGAACCACTTGACATTACATTCCTGCATGCTCCATTTAGCCTCGTTCCTCCTCTGTCCCATGAGGCAGCTCCTTCTTCACCACTACATAACCCTGTCCTTCCTATCACACATTTCCACTATCCCAAATGACCTCAGTCCTATTGCTGGTACCCAACAGCAGCTTCATCCAAGCTCTCAAGAAGCTGAGCTCTGAGATTCCTCAGCTACACAGAAGAATCAAATCTTGAAACATCCCAGGCCTGTTAGGTCAGGGGAACAGGTCAAGAGTTCATTCTTCTATATCATCTGATCTCACATGGCCAAAAACGAGAGCTTTACCACCTTCCAGAAATGGGAGAGATGTGCATCTGTGGGCAGATCTGTCCAGTGCCTTCCTGACTGCTGACAGCTAGAACTGGCTGCAGGGCTGACTGCTCCCCTGCAGTGAATCTGGGGGGAATGGACCAAGAAATGACAAGAGTGATCAAAAAATACGGAACAGCTTCTGCACAATAAAAAACTGCATAGGCTACAATTCCTCAGGTTGGACAACACACAATTGACATAAGTTCATTAAATCCTTAACGGCCTGGAGACTAGACAGACAGCAGAAAAATACACTGGCAAACAAAAAGGCGTCCAGGGAAAGAGGAAAAGAGAACTATGAAAAACCCTCCATCCTACCACATGAATATTTTACAAGCTATTGCTGCTTTTGCAACTGTGACTAATGTGAAAAGAAGTAGAAGAAAATTGCTCTTTATTCAGAAAAAAAATTATTTGTCACAGTTCTTGTTCATCTAGCATCCACACCTCGCTGCACCCATGTTCGGACACGTGTAGATGCTGCTGGTCCACGTCCTCAGGTGGGACCTCAGCACATATTCTGGCACATCACCCACCACTGTATGGGTGAAGTTTTGTGTCAGTCCGGACTCAACTTGCCTGAGGTTTCTTCCTCTTACTCCTGCCTTTGCCTCACCCAGGAACAGAATCTTCTTCTCAGAGGTTCTCTACATATCACTGCTTTCTGTGTTGTGCCACTAGGTGTTACTATTGAACAGGAAATATTTGCCCTTACTGCACTCAGGGAACATGCCTGCTCTGTATGACCTTCTTTTACCTAAATTACATTAAGGCATGGATCTCAGTAGGGGTTGGAGTGGACATCTGTGTCACAAGTGAGTTCTAGCGCAACTTCATAAACAGGCTGAGATTAGCTTTTGGCAGGGGGAGCAGCAATGGCTCTGCACAGAAAGCTCAACAAGTTTTAGATAAATAGTAAATAATTAGGTTTAAATTAAAAAAAACCAAAAACAACAAACATGCCTAAGCAACAGTGCATGAGAGCCCTGCTGAGATCAGGCCTGCAAGATGGGGTTGCCCTGAGCCTTTTAGACATGGTGTAATCTCAGAGGTTTGCAGCAAGTTGGCAATCTGAGATGAGCTCTTGCCTAATTAGCAGATTTCTTGTTGTGTCTCAGTGGCTGCACTGCAGAGCTTGGCCACCCTCCACTAATTTGCAATATCTCAAGCTTTAAAACACTTTCTTTCTTTCCAGTTCATCAGGGCCAGCTGGAAAAGCACCTGCCAAGAGGAGAACTCACTTGCAAAGGTTCAAATCCAAAATGAGGCCCGGGACTCAGCAGTTCTGCACTACTGCCTCAACACTTCTTACACCTGGGCTTCCTACTAAATCCAAGAGGTGAATCAGACAGAAATACATATTCCATCCTGCCTGTACAAATAACCATGGGCTAGCATAACGATTTTTAATAGGTCTTGCTCTTGTAATTCCCTCACACTTTCACATTGCAAGGGACAGGTTGGTTACTCCATCTGGTGGCAGGCACTCGGGTCTTCATTTTGTTTAAGTTTTTAGGATTTGGAAAGGCAGCATGATCCTTTGCTAAAACTTAACTACCACAAAGTGGGCAACAAAAGCAACCCTGGGAGCTTCCCCAGTGATGGACCTCTGCCATAAGCCACAAGTGCAGTGCCCAGGGCCTGGGACGGCTGAGGACAGGAGAAGCTGTTCACCAAAGGTGATCCTGGGTGCAGGAAAGACTCTGACATTTCCTACAGAGATGGGCCTAATCACAGGTTTCAGAGTCCATGGCAGCACACTGGCACAGTAAAAGGGGAAAGGTTTCATATAGATTTCTGACTGAAATACTAACACGGGTATGATTGAGATTGAAGCATGAATTAAAACACCTGTGTAAACACCAAAAGACACAACAGAACAAGATTTGAAAGAATGGCTTCTATAGAAAGTGCAGAACACCGTTCCCAGTCAAAGCGAGGAAGGATTTGTTTCTACATAGCCCAGCCAGCCTGTGCTCTGACACCCAGGAGACCACAAGCAATGAAGCACGGGAGCTTCCCTCTGCCAAAAGAACACGGCTGCAGCTTATATTGCAATAACTTGCAAGAGAACCGCCCTGTAAACAGAGATTGAAAAGCAATCTTTGTGTCTTGAGCTGAGGGGAACTTTTGTCATAATTTATGGAGATTTACCAGATGATCTGCTTCTCTTCATCTCCCTGCTCATTTTCTTCCTCTGTTATCTGCTTGATTTCATGCCATGTCTAGACGGCATTATCATGGATCTATTGTAATTCAGCCTAGCTAAAACACAAGGGTAAAGGACTCTGTGGTACGTTTGCTGGGAACATTCCCGCCCACAGCCCCCGAGGCAGCGGCGGGGCTGGCCCGGGCCTGTGCTGGGCAGTGTCGCCTTTCCCCGCCCATCACGCACATTGGTGCGGTTACGCGAAAGAACTACAGCTCCCGTCATGCTCCGCCCCCGCCCGCCCACACCACTGCGCGCGGCTGCGCGTTGCACCGCGGGAGTTGTAGTCGGTGGTGGCGGCGCCGCGGAAGTGACTCGGCGGCGCTGGGGTGAGCGGGGGCGTGTTGACTTTCCGGGGACGGCGCTCATGGAGGCTCGGGAGTAGCGAGGCGTCTGAGGGGGTTCGCCGGCCGCCGCCATGTTCGGCTGCCTGGTGGCGGGCAGGCTGGTGAGCGCTGCCCGGGCCCGGGCGGGGCCCTCAACCCGCTCGGGGCCGGGGTGGAGCTGCCGCAGGGCCCTTCGCCCCCCCCGGGCCCCAGGCAGGGGGCCCCGCCTGCCCGGCGCTCGGCTGGCTCCTGCCCCGCGTCCCCACAGGCAGCTGCCTTGTAGAGCGTCCTTGCCGGGAGGCGCTTGCCATCCCCCTGTCAATGTTGTCTCCTCAGAGACAAGCTGGGAGCTTAAAAGAAGCTTTTTAAGGCTAGATTGTGCCTTGGCTGCAAGGATGTGGCATCTCGGGTAAAGAGGAGGGTATCTTTTGCTCTGGCATTCAGCCATCCTTCTGCTGCCTTTCTCAAGGTCTATTGTATTTCCTATGTGAACAGGTTTCCATGATCCTGGGGTTGTGCCAGCCAGGTGGTCAACAGCCACTTCTTAGTGACTTGGCAACCTCTTCTGCACCCTATTTTCCTCCTACGCACATGGGGAGCGAAGGTATTCTGATCCTGTAGTCCCGGGTGGGATATGTGTTCAGTGCAGGTAGAACAAGACTGTTGTGTCTTTCTGGTAGTATTTTTTGCAGTTGTTCTTCTGCTGTGTTTGACTTTTATCTGGCTATTTGCTCTTTAGGCTAGTACGTTCCTCACCTTTTGTTATGTACCACTTTAGGTGTATTTCTGTGAAAGGAAATTCACAGTTACAGATGAAGATGAAATATGTGTTAATACTAATAAAGGTTTTGTTCTCTTTAGGTACAAGCTGCACCCCAACAAGTGGCTGAAGACAAATTTGTATTTGATTTACCGGACTATGAAAACATCAACCATGTAGTGGTCTTCATGCTGGGAACTATACCATTTCCAGATGGAATGGGAGGATCTGTCTATTTTTGTTACCCAGACCAGAGTGGGATGGCAGTGTGGCAGCTGCTGGGGTTTGTCACTAATGAGAAGCCAAGTGCCATCTTCAAAATTTCTGGTCTGAAATCTGGTAAGACTGGTAGAACATAGCAATTGGGGAAACAGATGTGTTCCTGAATGCATGAGGGAAAAATGTGTGAAGGTTTCTTTGAACAAAAAGCTACTTGAAAAGGCAGCCCACTGTATGTTTTCCGATAGTTCTGAGCAGATGTACTAGAAGCAGCCTGTCAGCTTCATGTAAGTCTGTCTGTGTGTTACTGTTCCTTGTGAAATTTCTCACTTGTCTTCTCTTGTGTGTGGTGTTGATCTGGCGATTCCTTTAAGCAGACTTGACGTGTTTTTATGCTTCTGCATAGAGAACCTGAGGAAAAATGATCCTGTAACTTCCCTACCATGTTTTTAGGCATTTGTCTAGACATGCCAGTAGCATTTTCTTTCAGCATCCTCTGCTAAGCAATTGTATTCCTTGTAGCACAGACAGGTTTTGCAGGGAGTAGAGCCTGGCAGTGATTCCTGACAGCTGGCACTGCCCAGCCAGGGGCAGTTGCTGTAGAGAATTGTCCAATAGAGGATGTCCTCATTGGAAAGCAGCTTTCCAAATGTTTTAACACTTTTGATACATTGAGTAGGGGGATGTCTGTGTGTGTGTTCTCCTGAATATGTGAGGGGTTTGCTGTGTGCATTATAAAAATGATGACACATTCCAATGGCACACCTTTGTCATATGAAAGGGACAGATACATCAGTCAAGCAGCTTAAAGTGTTACAGTGATAAAGTAGTACACATCTTTTTTAGGCTTGGGTGTCGTCTGCATCTTTAACTTAAATCTCTGTTCAATTAAGCATTGAGGTTGCTGTGCTAAAATGTTTTGATTCCTAACATGGCAGGCATGCTTTCTTTTGAGTCAGTCCTGGATGTGGCAGTATGGTATGAGATAAGCTCATTTTGCTCTCAAGCTGCAGAGCAAAATGAATTCTGATCATACACATTCCTCAAAAATTTGGGCTTTCTTCAGAAGAAAGGGAGCAACCACAGGAAGAGTTTGGGGGATGTGGTTTTGTGTATCCCAAAGCTCTGCGGTTAGTGCAACAGTAAAGCATATCACCAGTGCTTTTTGGCATGTGTTTCTCATGCTTGAAAGACTTGCTGATGTGTGCTCTGAGACAGTTTTGGAGGAAAATGCATTTTCAGATGCTTTTTGCATGATTAGCCATAATTTCCCAGTAAGGGCTGCTCTCGAGGAAGAACTCAGTGACATAGCTGAACACATTTGCCGCACCTTGAGGTGCTGCTGTGCTTGATTTGAGCAGCAGAGAGCTCTGCCATTCCCATTGTTGTCTGCAGCTTATCTGACTGTGGACTCAGTCTGAGCTATACAATCTAAGTTTCCATGGCCATAAACAACTTTGAGATGGAGAAGATCATGAAACAGAGAGCTGGAATCTTTGAGAGACATTACTGATACTTGAAGTCTGCATTTTGGGTTTAATACCTTGTTGAGAGGACCAAAGGTGTGTCCCTTTCAGCTCCCTGGGAAGCAGTGGTTGTAGCAGTTTCATTTGTTTATGCATAAAGAAGGGGCTTAGAAATGCTCCCTGCCTTGGAATTGTAAGGTTTTTTAGTGTTCATTTGTGCCTGAAGGAGTGGTAGAATAGGAAACAAACTTTGGACTTGTGTTTTGCACCCTTACTTGGAAGTATGTTCACAGGTGGGATAAGAGTTACAGGATAGCCTTTTCCATGACAGACTTTTCTGCTGTGATGCTGTTTATGCTCTAATATGATGTCTGCATTTGAGGCCCACACATGGGTAAGGGTTTTGTTGTGATTGGGCTCAAAGGTAATGAAGGCTCAGTCATTGAATTAAGGGTTCAGTGAAGGGAAAGAAGTGGGTGGAAAAATATTTTTCTGATAGCAGTTGCTCTGCTGTGATGTAATGTGTCGGAGAGTGTAGGGTCTGAATGCAGAAACCTGAGCTTGTATTTCAGTACTGGTTAACATTCTCTGCATTTATAAGGTTTGGAATGCTAATTGCAAGAGCCAAACATGGAAAATGTGGAGTATATTTCTCCTGGTGTAAGGATGGCAACGGATGCTTTTATTTCACCCTTTTAGGCAGACGTCTTTCCAGGGCCGTGGTTCTGTGAGAGTTCATGCAAAGTGAATGGAATGGATGTGTTTTATTGCTTGGATCATGACTGTCTAAAGTAATCATACATTGTAACAGATGCAACTTACTGTTGCTTGAGGATGTTACATTTTTATTGTAATGTCAGCTTCTCAGGTGAAGACGTTACAAGATGCAAAACTTGTACCAGCTCTGTTGCTATTGGGATTTTTAATAATGAACTTGATACTTGGTTTCTGATAGCTTGTATCAAGCAAGTATCTATCAATAGCAAATGCTGAGATCATACAGCAATGGTATTTCTCAGAAAAGATTCTAAATAGCATTTCAGGAGATGAGCTCTCTTCTTACCTTGTGTTAAAGTAACATTTTAATAGGAGTACTTGACTCGTACGGTGGCACTATATTGCAGTTGTAGGATCTGGAGTGAGGAGTAGCACTTCACTTCAGATGAAAAGGGTACTGAGTTTGTGAATGTACTTTCCATATGGGTTGGCTGTTTGCTTCTTTGTGCCTTGTGTCTCTGCAGAGGAATGGTCAAGTTCCTGATGTCTTCAGTCTTGATCTCAGTTCAACTTGTCAAACTGTTCTTGCTGGCTGAGTGTTTGACTAATTCAGATGGTGCTTTAGATCTTAGTGGAAGTAAGTCAGTGCTTTTGATCTCCATTAGCCTTTCTTGCAGCTCAAGATAGTGCTGACTGGTCTGTAGGACAGCTCTTGATTAGCTTTGCTTTCTCCTGCTAGTAAGAGGTCAGAGAGTGCTGCTGAAACACTGCCTCCGTGTCCAGAGGGTACTTGATTGTTGTGTTCCCACAAACACAGGTGCAGTATTAGGGTTTGTTTACCGATAGCATGGTGGTCCCACAGACCTTTTCCTGCCTTTTCCTTTAGAGATGCTGACAGAAGAGTACATGATTTAAGTGACTCTGAATGTCTGTCCTTGTTTGCAGAGACCTTGGCTGAAGCTGGGACTGAAAGTATGGGTTGAGAAAGGTCAGAAGTGAGGGCAGAGGGCTGGGATGATGCCTGTGTTGAGTGGCATGCAATTTGGGGATGTTTCCTTGTTTTCTCTGTGGCACTTGCAGAGTCAAAGGCCTTTCTGTTCCATGACTATTTCTTTGACTTTTGCTGCTTTTGGTGGGTTTTAGCAGTTCAGAATGAGACCTGGGGCTGCCCAGCCCTCCCTGAGTCAGAGGGATCTTAAACTAGTGTACTCTACTTTTTCAGAGCACAAACAGTGCTAGTGAACCTGTTTGTAATGAGTGAATCAAACAACTTCAGCAGTGCTGCATGTTTCCAGTTTATCTGCAATTGCCAAAATGTGAATTAAAAGCTTGGTTCCTGTAGAGAAAGGTTCTGCTGTCTTTCACTCACTGGTCATATTTCGTCTTGAATCAATTTACTTCATAGGGAGCTTTAAAGTCATGTTTTTCTGTTTTTTAGAAATTTCCTTGTGATCTGTTGTGATTTTAAATGTACTAATCACACTGTTCCATCTGTTGTGCTTGTGTGTATGTGTGCCTGTTTTTCTGTATTTCTGAGATAGGGAGACCCCTCTGGTGGGAGCTGGGGAATACCTTCTGCAGGAGAAACACGGGGGTTTAAGTTACACAGCCTTTACATGTGTGCCAAACCTAACGTGTGCTGTTCGTGGTGCTTTCAGGGAAGGGAAGTCAACATCCCTTTGGTGCCATGAACCTCCCACAGACACCAACAGTGGCTCAGATTGGAATCTCAGTGGAACTGCTGGAGAACCTGGCCCAGCAGACTCCTGTTGCAAGTGCTGCTGTGTCATCAGTAGATTCATTCACAGAGGTAGCCTGGACATTCCATTTTCAGAACTTCTCTGTACTATGAAAGTGTCAAGAACTGAGTCCTCTGAAGGACTAATTGGGGAGTGGGTAGGGGAAGCTGCTGTGGGTGGCAGTAGGATTGTAACCAACTTAGTAATTGTCAAATAATTTGATTGGATGCTTTGATACTGTGAAATGCTTTTTCTTACACTGAAAAACTGTCTCCTGTAAAAGACTGGAATTTGCATGCTCAGTGGCACGAGGCCAAGAAATTCACTTGTGCCAGTGTCACTCTACTGTAAAATTATTTATGATACTTCCCTATAGGAGTAGCTATGACTAAATACATGTAAGAGAGAGTGAATCTTTGGTGATTTGTAGGTGCTGAAGCTTCAGTACATAGACTTGCAAGGATGGTCTAAAATTACTCACAAGTAATGTGGGCATGGATGCAGATAGGTAATCAGGTGTACCACTTTCCCTATAGTAATCTAATGTAGCTCTGCAGAAGTACAGAATTATGCCCTTTCCCACAGAAAGATGATTTTTTTTTTTCCCCAGTGCCTTCCCTGTGGATCAGGCCTTGGGCTACAATATGTGCCATTTTTTAACCCAGCCTGTCCATTAGTTGGAACCTCTGGAAGTTCTCAACCAGCTCTGGCAGTCAGTTGGCAATCTAACAGCAGTCCAAGGCAAGCTAGACCTGCATGGTGGGTCTTGATTTCCCTAACACTGATGGCTCTGGCATTTTCTTTAAACATTTCAGCAGTTGGTGAGGCTTTTCTTCAGGCCTTTTTTATGTTCTCACTTTCCTTCTGGGTGCTTGCTGAGGGAGACTGGTAATTGTACAGTAATCCTGATACTGTAGCTGATGTTCTTTGGCAGTTTATACACATTGTAGCTCTAAATAGGTAATGTCTCTTGGAGAAAGTTACCATGACTAGCATGACTAGGAGTTAACCAACAGCTATTTTTGTATAGTACAGTTAAAAGAGCTTTTCTGGAGTTGTTAGGGGCAAAGGACACCTAAACAATATTCTGATTCCACCAGGTTTTACTACAGCAGTAGTTAAGTTATGAGGATTAACATGCCATGTCAGGTCATTTGCAAGGTGGCTCATGGATTTTTCTGGCAGTAGTATTTAAAAAATAAAAAAAAAACCACCTCATGATTGCATAATATTTTTACAAATGTTATTTTCAGTTAAGTGATTTTTTTCTGTTATAAAAGAGCAGCATCTAACTCTGAGCATCTAACTTAACTGAGATTGTAATTGCCTTCAAGGAATGCAGTTGACCCAAAGGCTGAAGTACTACTTGCTCCTACAGAGAAAATGTGTGAGGTCAGAGTTGAAGGAAACCTTTGAGGGTTTGCAGGGGAAGGGCATATATGACTGGGAGCATATTTGTGAATAACTAATGGCTTTCATTTAATATTTGACATCAGCTCTTTGGAACTGCTACATTATAGCAATAAAAGTATTTTTTTAATGGCAAAATCATATGTTGCTACCCTAAGTCAAGGAGTTCCTCTCCTATTACATTTTTAGTAAGTTTTATGAAGATTTATGATTGAATATGTCTTTTTTATGTATATGAAGTTATAGATAAAAAAGAAGTAGGACAAAACTAGAGTTCTGCATGTGAGTGGGGTGAGACTGAGGGTAGGGTTCTGGGATATCATTTCTTCTGCTCCTTTTGTCAGAGGGGAGCACAGGACTGTGCATATATTAACTCAGGCTCTGTTTTCCTGCATCGTTTCACTGTCTATTAAATTTTACATATGAAAGTTGCTTGTTCTCCCATCAAAACAAGGCATAACCTTTTTTTTTTAAGAATAGAGGAAATAAGGAGGTTCTAATAGACTTGTTTGGGAATGTCCTACAACCTCATCCTCTGCACATAGGGCTTGCTATTTTTTGGCCTCTCTTTCACTCTTTTGCTTTCCTAGTCCCAGAGTTTAGGAGTGCCGTGTGCATCCTTTAGGTGTTTTCCCCACAAGATCTTGTACTAAAAGATGCCAAGACAGCAGCTCTTCTGTGGGGAATGCTGAAGGAGATTGCCCTGTCACTGGAGCCTGATGGGTTGTAACTAGACAGATTGCAGACTTTTCCAATGGTTTAACAACAGCTGTTTTTCTGGGAGCTGGAATGGCAGCTTTGGCCCAGTCTGGAGTTTGTCTGATGTTTTAATTTCAAGGAGAGGGACAGCTCTTGCCACTTCTTTGTCACAAACAGAAAATGTTCTTTCCAGACCTGTTTGTCCAGTTGGATGAAATTGAACAGGGAGGGGGCAAGTGAAGATTCTTAAAATGATTTCTGGATGCTGGATGGATCTGAGGGCAAGAGTGAAACTTAGAATGTTTTGATCAATTTAAAATGGATGTCTCTAGGCCTACTATATCCACTTTCCCACTGTGTTTTAGATGACAATGCTAAAATTACTTCATGTAGGAGCTGTATATCTGTTAAACTTTTGCACAAAAATTCAGATTGGAGAAAGAACTTCCTTAAAATGGCTCCTCTTTTTTTTCAGTTCACTCAGAAGATGTTGGATAACTTCTATAACTTTGCTTCCTCGTTTGCTGTTACTCAGGCACAGATGACCCCAAATCCTTCTGAAGCTTTCATTCCTGCAAATGTAGTTCTGAAATGGTAATGGCAATGATCTCTAGTAATAAGTGTTCTTTTTTTCTAGGCCTTAGACCATCATTTCTAAGCACTGCACTACTGTCATGCTATTCAGTGAGATGATGCAAAAGTGTTTTAAAATTGTTGTTTATTTCTAGTATAGAGAGGTCCTGCGCACTGTTTTTATATTTATTTTTCAGCGCTTTTTTTTGTTAGAAAAGTGCTATGCAACCAATGAAACTTTTTTGGTTCTAAAAAAGTTGCCTTTGACATATGTGCATTTGCACTGTGCTGCTGATAATGCAAATGCTCTGGAGTTGTGGGAAGACAGAACACACTGGTACTTGTCAATTTGTGCTTTTTTGTTTTACTTGGTCTCTTCCTAGACATAGTTCCAGCATAGTTGCCTTACTTAAGAATATGTGAGAGGTGATGAAATAATGTTTCTAACTGACCTGGTTCTGTCACCAAAATCCTTGAGAGTAAATGCACAAGTTCCTCTGAGAGTTGTTTTCCAGGGACTGGTTTACTGTCTGGGGATGCCTGTGTAGTCTGGAGATAAATTGTGAACTGCAGGCAATCCTTTAGGTTATCTGAAAATGTCTTTCCTATCAGTTTGGCCTTATTTATTTAGCCTCTGCAGTATTAACCTGAGCCCTTTTCAAATCAGTATTTTAGGCTATCTGAATACAATTTTATCATTAGTACAGATCTCATGAATGTGCAAGCAGTTGATGTGAGCCATATGTTTTGTTTGGGAGTGTAATTTGATGCAGATCCCTTGTGTTTTGAAGGTAACTACAAACCCCATGAACATGTGTGGGTAAGGTCTCTGATGTGACTTGTCAGTGCCTGGGTGAGGCTGAATTGGTTTAAAACCCTTCAGAGTCTTTTCTCATTTGAGTTGGGCTATGAACTATGAGGTGTAGGAGAACATTTTGTTGTTTCCTTTGTTTCATTGGCAGTACCTTTTGATTCCTTACATTTTGGGTTTGTGAGGATTAAAAGTGGGTTTTTAACTCTTGTGGGTCAAAGCCTATGGGCTTCTCTATTTTCTTTTTCTTTTAGAAAGGCACAGAAATTGTACATTGTGCCTATTTCTTCACTGTATGCCAACAGTGAATTCTGATGCTCAGTTTGTTTATGGTTTGCTTGGTTTTTTGAGTATGGAAAGTGATATTAGGACAGCATGTGTGCATACATATTTGTATTATGTGTTAGAGAATTATATTTCCTCATTTGATTTTACTAAAACATTACCATTCAGCCTCAGATTCACACTTCTACCTGCCCAGACTTTGATTTCCTAGCCCAAAAAATGTTATGCATAAAAAAGCCACTTATAGTTCATAGAATTGTTTAGGTTGGCACAGATCTTTCAGATGGAGTCCAACCATTCACCTCTTGCTGCCAAGTGCACCCCTAACCCAGGGCCAGTAAAACATATCCACACATCTTTTAAACACCACCAAGCATGGTGACTCCACCACTTCCAGTGCTTGACAACCCTTTCAGTGAAGAAATTTTTCCTCATATCCAATCTAAATCAACTTACAACTTTACTATGCTTGAATGAAGTCTCCTCTGGGATACTGCTTTTGAAATGCATCTTGTTGAAATATACAAGTCTAACCATGAATATTCTTGATATGCAAATAGATTTTGGACTTAATAATTTCCTGATGTGAAGTAGATGTAGTTTATCATGTTCTCTGCATAGACTAAATTATTTGTACCCTTTTTAAAAAATACAATTTTATATGCAGTAGCTGTTATTCTTTGGTTGTTTTTTTGTTATTTTTCTAGGTATGAGAACTTCCAGAGACGTCTGACACAGAACCCTCTCTTTTGGAAAACATAAGCTTAAATTCTGTCATTTGGAGCTCTTTCTGAAGTGTTACCTGAAAGATGCATCAAGTAACTCCACTGAAGATTTCTGGGGGGAGGGGAGAAAACCCAAACAACAATTAGTCTAAATGAACAAACTAGTAACTTTTATATTACTCTTGGACAGTATTTAAAATTAAAACCAATGAAAACAACTTGTCTGCATGTTGGCTTATTTAATTGAAGTGTTTGGCTGCAACAAGAAATCACTGTTCCATGTAGAAATACTTTTTTGAAACTGCATTTTGAAACTGGAAAAAATTACAAGATGAAAAATGGCAGCACTTTGTCATACTTGTGTGGTGCTTTGGGGTGTTGTACACAAAAGAAATGCAGATTTTCTTTCTTTACCTCAGTTCAAGAGTGATTAGGCAACTGAATATGCTGATAAGTTTTCCTGCTGGTACTCGCACTGGAAGTTCTTTCTCTTTGTGGACAACCAATATTCCTGTTCCCAGTTCATATAAATGGTACAGCAGTATTTCCTTCTTTGGCAGTAAGACACTATTGAGCTTAATCTTGGAGTGCCTGTCTTTAACTTTTCCTGTATGAAAGTGTAATGAAGAGGAATCTTTGGGAACTTTGGCTGTGCTAGAAGAATTATTCCCAGTAATAAGAGAGTAAAATCTTGTTTCTCTTAAAAACAGATGGGGGGTGTCTGATAATGTTGTCTAGGTTACTGGCCCCAAAGGCTGTCACATTTGCTCATAAATTCATAGGATTTTGGGGTGGTCTGAGTGGTTCTCGTGATGAGGGCAGTTTCTCCTAGTGAGATGGCGTCAGCCACATGTGCCCATGTATCTCATAGGTGAGCTCCAGCTGGCCCTTCTGTTCACTAGAATAGCTTGATCAGAAATACTATTTTGAACAGAAATTGCTTTTTTAAGTTACTTTCTGTAACCAAGGACTAAGACTTGTTCCCAGACCACTGTCATGAAAATAAGTTTATATTGGTTTCATTGACTGGGGAATGAAGCCTTTAAGGAGTCCTTTATCAAGTCAGCCTTAGGTACACTTGTCCTGAAAATGGAAACTCAAACCTTTGAGCCTGCTCAATGACACCCTGTGTCATTTCTGCTTCAGCTTAAAATGGACTCTTCCCTTGCATAAAAGCAGAGGGACTCAAGGAATAAAAGGTATGAGCACAACCTCGGGCCCAGAAGAGGAGGAAAACAGACTGATGAAACCCAGAAAAGCTGTGTAAGAACAGCTTCTGAAAAGTAAAACTGATTCTCTCCCAGGTAATTTATGGAACAAAGCTCAGGGTTATTTCCTAGAAGCTATGGAACAGACCCAAGCCCTGAAAAACTTGGATCTCCTGCTCGACTAAAGGCTTAATTTTCTTAAAGACACAGTTGTAGGCCAAATGTTTGTGGAGAAGCAGCAATGAGAGAAGTTAGCAGAGGCCCAGGCTGAACTCCCTCATCAAAATGTGTCATTAGGATGATTCTGTGTGACCTGTCAAATTCTGCTGTAGGCTAGGGTAGTTTTGTCACCCAGGTGGCCTAGAGCTGGTGATACAAGTGGATGAGAAGAGACAAAGGGACCAAATGGAGGTTGAGAGTGGTCATTGCTCAGCTTCTCACACTTCTAAGGAAGCATCTGCCTAGTGTGGAAGTAAGTAATTAACACTTCATAGGCTTTTGCAAGGTGTCAGGAAATAGGGAGTATGTGCCTGCATGTTTAACAGCCTCACAGCATCAGCACGATTTCATTAACAAAGGAGTGATTTATTTGTAAAAAAAAAGGTGCTATCTGAAACTTCATCTGACTGGTCAGAGCTGCCTTCTGTGAAATAATCCTCGTGTCACTACTTGTTGCAATTTTCTATGGCCCTAACTATCTGACATGGTTTGGTGAAGAGTGAGTCACATATAACTAAAGGTATTTAAACCCAAGGGCCCTGTTTGGGCAGAGGTTGTCTCTCTGCTGCTCAGTCTTCTCTCCTCTAGTTGTAACAAGCTACTCCTGTTCTGACCAAAACTGCATTCCAGTTATTCCAGATGCTGATGGGAGTGTTGTTTGGGCTTCAGGAAGCCAGACACGCCAGACTAGACCATGTGGGTGGGATCAGTAAGTCCAGCATGAGCACTGTGGCTGCTCTTGTCCCAGTTCCAGTCATTAAGGCTGAAAATCAAAATATGTAATTGTATGGGGTTTGACTAATTCAGTAGTGTGGATTAAGAACTCCTCCCAGTGCTGTAGCCACTGCAGGTTCAGCAGGTGCTGTCTCTGAGCTCACTGAATGTGGCACGTGCTTGAGAGCATCGTTGTAAATTACTTTTCTTTCCTGCTGTGACAGCTTACAGATCGGAAATCCATGGAGGGAAGACTCTATCCCCTTTCAGTATCAGTATTTTGCATTTCAAAACTGCTGTGAAAGTAAGAACTGATTCATTTCTATAGGTTGTTTGGATGGCCAGACTGTGCTTCTCAAATGCAAGTGCTTTTTCTTTCTCAGCTTTCAAGTGCAGGATGAGGGTGGTTTACTGCTGATTTTCACTAGCTGTGTGAGATCCTATCCTATGATCACTAGTTAGAATGCTTGAGGAAACAGGCATTCAGTTTGTCTAAGGAAATTCAATGTAAGAAACTCCAGGGTTTTCTAACCTGTCTCGCAACAATACTTTTTACCTCAACACCATGGTTTTAAAATGGGAGAACAGGATTATATAGAAGCAGTTCAGTAATAAATCTGAGGAGAAAAAGATACAATGCATACATTCATCTATTTTGTCTTTAACATTTATATATCCCCTTTTTTCCCCCCACACACCAAATACTAAAATTCCTTTCCCCAGGTATGTCCAGAGATGTAATGCCTGTAATAGTAACAACCTCGATGTAATAGAAATTATTTTGTAATGATCCTCCTACATTTAGAGTATTTTTCCCCTTCCCAGTTTCTAGCTACTAGCGAGTTCAGGTTTTAAAGAAAACCTGTTAAAAAAAAATAAAAAACAAACCCACAAACAGAAACTGCCTACTGATCACTAGGCTTTGAGGCTAAATATACCCTTCCATGCCAGACTCATAACCATGACAGGAGTAGATATATTTCCCTCCATTTTGGGACATTTTCCCAATCGTTTTCCTTTCCAAGCCAACAGGAATTGTTAGTTAGAGTGGGGATTCTTTTCACAAGGGCCCTACCTATTTCTAGGTCTGCCCTCACCTCATCACCATGCCCTGAGAAAAATTTAAAAATACAGGAAGCAACTAAGTGCATGTATTGTTGCTGGCTTATGCAGAAACAGATGCAAAATTCATGGCAAGTAGTCAAAATTCTACTTATGCAGGGGATTTTTATATTTGTTTTTAAAAAGTTGTTTAATTTCTTTATTGTAAATATTTTTCTGACACAGCTCATGGTGACAGTGAAGCATTCTCAGGTGAACCTAAACTTGTCTGCAGCACTTGTAGAGGAAGTTAATTCCTTGACTTTTAGCCATGGAACCAGAGCTCTCCAATACAATCAGTGGTGAAACACGAGCATGACATGCACCAAGGAAAATAAGCATTCCTACCTATACTAAGAAGGGCAATTTCGATCCATATTCGCATAAAATTTTTTGGCTTAACATTAAAAACCTCAAGAAGAACCTGATTTTAAAGTTGCATTGTGGTAACGTTCTTTATTCATTCACCACCAGATGGAGCACCAGCCCAGGAAACAGGACCATACTCGGAGAACAGAGACCTTTTAAGTGAACGACTGATTTAAAAATCAGGAACCTGTTTTATGTTTCTACTTCCAGCTGCGGTACAAACCTTCTTGCTGCCTCTGGGCAAAGTCTCTGCCTGAAAGTTAGAACTTTAGTGCAAGCCTACCATTTATGCAATTTCTAAGTTTCTGAAAGTTGGTAGATTAAGACGAGAGCCTCCAGGTACCTCTTCAGCTTTTTTTTTTTTTTTTTGGTGGTGGAGGGATAAAAGAAGGATCTCTTCAGGGAGATACTCAGTGTGCAATAACTGAGGAAATCAGCAACCTTCAAATTTTATTATGCTCCTCACGCGGAGTTCATAAAGAACAGACATCTGTAACAACACCTGCAGCCTCTGAAACAGTTTCCTGACTCTACTGTACTTACTCATCAGCCTGATTCTACCTCTCCCTCACCTGTCTTGAGATGGGCAACAGAAGCAGTCAATTAGGAAATTTGTCAAAGAACAGACCTAAAGGTGGCCTAAACACCATGGGGAAGAACACATGTTCTTTCAGGCTGTTTTTGGTAGGTTTCTCCAATACTAGGGTTAAACCACACTTCTATTGCTGAAAAATAAAGGCACTGGAGTTCTCAAGGTATGTTTCACAAAAGTATATATTAAAAGGTGAAAAGGTTTTGGAAAATATTAAACTCTTCTTTAAATTCTTTTGCAATGACTATAACTCTACTAGCTCTGTATCTTCCAGAAGACACACAATAATTTTATTCTTTCTCCTTTTTTTTAAGTCTGAAACTAGGCAGCTGTAGGAAGAAAACACCCTAATGAAATAAATACAAAATTTTCATATCCACTTGAGCTTTATCAAAGCTTTTTGACAAAGAGACTTTTTCCCCATGTTGTGTATCTTCAAGATATTATTAATTCTACAAGCAGATGGGGCTGACTGTTATAAAGGAGAATTTTTTCTCCCCATAGCTTGGTTACGGCTCTACTTAAACAAGTTCTTCCCTTCATTAACACTTTTAATCAGATTTCAGCTCCATCCAGGTTTCTCAGGGCAAAGCTGCTGGAACATTTGTCTGCATTTTAAGAGGACAGTCTTCAGCACATTTGTAAGTTAAAACAGAAGTTAAAGCTGACCCTGTGTTAGGCCTCTTTCCAGTCAAGCACCACCCTTCCTTTCCTTCCTCTCAAACAGAGCAGCTCATTTGTCTGAAAGTACCACTTAATGTACCAAAACAACAACCATGGCTGAGAAATCCCTACTGCTTTTGTATCCCACTTCACTCTCAACCCCGACCATGAGACAACACAGAAGAGCCAGTCTAATGGCATGCTACTGTAAAGCATTTGCAAAGGCTAAATGGCACCAGCCTCCAACCCAAGTGTTCTTAGTATAGCTAATTCAATCAAAACTCTTTCCTTGAGCCTGCAGGAAGCCTGAGCACTCCCACTGCCTTTCTGGAGTGCTCTCCCAACCACACCCCAGCCCCGTAATTTTTCAGAGTCTGCCAACCCCACATATTTTCCACAGAATGAACTATGAGGTCTATGGGCCATTGCTGTTGCGTAAAAGCTGGCTCATACTATGCCAGCAGTTCTGTAGATGCAGGAGGTTAAACACCTTCCCCATGCTCCAGCCTCACCTGTCTCCCTCTTCAGCCGATCTGTGTTCAACTCCGCAGGAATTTCCTCCCTCCAGCACTCAGGCTTCTACATGGTTCTGCCCAGCTGTGTGGTTTTACACTCGGCTTCTTGATCATGTCCCCTTGACCAGACACTCATGGGCACAAGAAAGCCCATACTGGCCATTTGGCTTGTGCAAGAAAAACAAGGTCCAAAATCCAGCCCAATTACACCCTAGTTTTGGACAGACCTGTGGTACTACTGCACTTCCCCAGTAGTAAGGACAAGGATTTAAAAGAGGAAAAAGAAAAGGAAAACAATCGTATATTACAGACTAAAATTTGCAAACTACTTGTCAGTTCTGGCCTTCGTTTTTTTCAGGTTCCCAAGGACACAAATCAAAACTGGTTTAGTCATATTACTTCCAGCTGAACAGGTAGTTTATCTAACCAGAGCATTTACAAGCTTCCCAAACTGTAACAAACAGAAAAAAGCAATATCCTGAAAGACAACAAGTCAGATATGCACTTAAGAAGTCATAGCAGACAGGACTACTTAATCTACTGATCAGAAAGGCACCATTATATTGCCAATACTTGTATTTACATCACAATTAAATACACTCTTCTTAAGTAACATGTCATGGTGAAGGATAAAGGCATGGTAGGGAAAAAAAGTATGTTAATGGTTCAGCCTCAATAAATGTTATTTACCTTCTTCCTCATTCAGGTACACACAGCTACTGAGCAATGTCCTGGACCACTTTCTTAACACAGACATGAGCATTTCCACTATCTGCTGGCAAGACAGACACAAGTGTTTTGAACACAGATTATCACTGCTAATAATTTCTGCCATCTTATCCATTTTTCCCCTTTCATTTTTATTAACTGTACACATTTTAAACCTATATGAAATAGTATTGATTTTAGAAACCATTATTCATAAGGGAAGTAAAAACATTGAGAAGGCTATTTGGGAATACTGACAATAGAGGTAATTAAAATGTATTTCCAATAACTAACTTTTAGATAAATGCAGTAACCAGACAGTCAGAATTCGAGCAATGTGATCCACAAAACACAGCCAATAATGTTTTTTCCCCCCTAGTCATTAAGAGAAATCGTGAGAAGCAAATTCCAATTTGAGATTACTAAAAATTAAATTAATTTCAGTCTGCAACTAACTTAAGGAATGAGTTCAAATATTTTTGGAAATTGTTTAACAATTATTTATATTATATTCTTAAGAGTAGCATTTTCTTTGTGTTGTCCCTGAATATTAGCTTCATTGGGTTTTCAGTTACAAAAGGCAGAAAATACAACTGCAAGCATAAATATACAAAATTTCTAGCCAGTTGTCATATATTCATGTGATAGCTCCACACACAGAAATTTCCTAGGCCATAAGTGAAAACTCCTTGTGGGAAATAATTAAAATGGACAATTCAGAAAACTTTACAAAAATACTTCTTTTTATTAAAAGCAGCAATTTCAAGCAGAACAATACACAGAATGTAAACATCACTAAGTCCAGCTCCAGCCTGCCGAACCTTCGAGAAAGTCTACACTAAATGCATCTACTGTACTAGCAAGTTAACAGACTATATTATAATTTGAAAATATATTTTCTACTATGAATTAAGAAAAAGTACTTTATCGTAATCTGTCCCAGCGCCAGATACTGGCATCATCACACACAGCTATAAGGATACTGCTATCTCTGCTAAAACTGGTCTGTCGGATGGCAGCAACACATTTAGGATGAGTAAGAGTCGTACACCTAGGAAGAAAAGAAAATTATTCAGCTGCAATGTTAAATCTTCCTACTACATTACGGAGCACTGTTTCAGCAATCCCTTATTGATGTGACTTAGACGGAATTGAAAGCAACAGGATTATGGCCTTCATGGTGTATTTTGTACTCCAAATGTGGACTTGGGAAAGCAGAGTTTCCTGTTCGCACACAGTTGTTTCTCATCCACCCAATTTTTAGTGAAGCAAAGACTGAAGGCCTATTGAATCACATTATTTAGGACTTGATAATCAGTGTTATTTCCCAAGGCTACGAATAAAATATCAAAACCGGGTGATTAAAGACTGCAGCACTTCCAGGAACTTCATACATTAATGTATTTGTACACACATATTTACATGGATTATATAGATAAATATATAGAGATACGTATAACATATAGGGTATATAAAAATATACTGCATAAAGTATTTATAGACACAGTATATATCAACTTTATATACAATGTGTTTTGGGAGTGGGTTTGTTTAGGGCCTTTTTTTGGGTTAGAGGTTGTTTGCATTTGTATGTTTACACACATACATATATATATACATATATCTAAGAGACATGCTATAAAATTGCCTGGCAACACAGGTAAGGAACTGGAAAGCCACACTGTTTTCTCCACACTGTGCTCATATCTCTCCTTTACACTCTCATTTTTCACTCTGTTCCTGTCACCTATCTCACCTTTGTCATGTGCTACACCCACCTAGCACATCTTCTTCTAACGGCTTTGCAGAATTTCCACCCAATTAGTTTGTAAGCTCTGTGAGAAATGAATTGTCTTTTACTATATCTACACATGGTAGCCAGCACAATCCAACTGGGGACTCTTGGCATTACTATAATATGAATTATAAATCAGTGAGATATAATAAACATTAACCTTTGGGGGCTCAAAATGTTTATTTCCCTAGTAGTTATAATGGAAAGTAAGTAGTACTGTTAAAGAATTTCTCTAGTCATCAGGAAAGGAAAAAGAAAAGTACCCCAACTCCCTGTGTTAGCAAAAACAAAATAAAGTACTCACTTGGCTTTATGTGGATCCTCTATTTCTAAATCCCAAACATAAAGTTTGCCAACCTGATTGCCCAGAGCAAGCATCTTAAAAAGAAAGCAGAGGATAGAGAAGTTTTAAAATACTCCATCAAAGGATAAAGTCAGAATTTTATAAAGGCTCTAGAGCTGATAAATTGTGTGTAAACATTTAAACACGAATGACTTAATGAGTTTGTTGGAGGAGTCAGAAAGGCTGTAGAATTTGCCTCCTTTCTTCCATTTTATCAGTCTCTGCAGAGAGGGGAGGAAGACAACAGTAAACATATTTTTGGTGGAAAACAAATATTAATTTGGTGGAATTTTTTTATACCAGGCAGAACCCACACTGAAAAATCTGGAGCTCCTGCAGGTTCGTATAAAGCCGCTTACAGCAAACCATTGTGTTTCTCAAACATCACATGAACTAAGATTTTTCCTATGCCCATAAATATGGAATCAATTAAAAGCTACACACCTTCCAATACAGCAAAGTCAAAGCTGACACATACCTTTTGCCAGAAATCCATTGAAAATCTCATGTACCATATGTCACACTGGCTATAATCAAATCTCCCAAGAATGGTCACGTTTGACTCACTGGGCTTGATTTTATCTATATCATCTTCCATCTTGCCAGGCTTCCAGCAAACAATGGCATTTTCACAAGACTGGAGTGAAACAATGAAAAAAAACCATCAACTGTAATTTATACTGCAGAATCAGTCTAAACATAAGCAAACATTTAATCTCACAGCTTCCCAAATGACGACATAAAAAGTAGAAATTCTCACTTCTGTCCTTTGATCACAGCCACATCACCAACAATAACCACCACCCATCGCTGGCAACCTGATGCCCTCACAGCTTTGCCAGGTAACGGGACTGCAGGAGCCCTCCCTCACCCACTTCAGATGAAGTCAACCAGATGTGCTCAAACACAATTTCATAAGCAGCTTAAACTTGTCTTGGTTTGAGGATTGTTTACCCAATCCCTTTGACTAAAAGGACCATGCACTCACCAACTGCTGGCATCAAGGCAGTTGGACTGCCTGGTTAGTATCTGCAAGCCAATGTTACTAGTGGACACAACACATTAATGAAAATTACTCCACTATGGTAACCCTCATCGCATTCTTTAGCAACAGGACCCCTCATCAGTATCCATAGATTCCCTTTCTGTATGTTCTGTGCAGATTCTGGGTACCCAGAAACCCTGTATTTTAGCAGAGGTACAGCTGTAGTAAGAATTTTACTTTCTAAGTACAAGCGGCCTACCCACACATCCTGACAGTTGACAAAATTCACAACCCACTCCACAAAATCATTTGACACAAGACAGTAATTTAACCTATGACCCAAATTCTAATAAAAACTTTATTGTTTAGGATCCTCAGGACCAGCAAATAAATGTAATGTAGCTGAAAAAGCTGCAGCATTACCTTGGAAAGAATTAGATCTCCCAGCCACCGTACACAGTCAACATAGTTTCTATGTATGTCTCTTGTAGAAAAGTCAGGAAAGTGAATTTTCTGGGAAACAAAAGGCCTATGGAGGAAATTGCCAAGTGAGGTTCAGAGAAACAAACACAGAAGCACAAGTGTAATTTTTAATAACCAGTTTTAACATATTTCAATCTTAAAAGAACAAGCCCAACCTTTTTAACTGTTTTATAACAAAGTAGATTTTGTATGCAGGTTTTTTTTCTTTTTAATATAATAGGAACAGTCCCTGTTTTCATCCTCATTCCTAAGGAAATAACTAAGTTTCCCATGTACAAGACTGTGCAGAGACAGTGCTGAACAAAACCACTCCTTCAGATGCTGAATACAACTCCTGTCACCAAATACTTCAAGAACTAATTAAAACTCAGTCTTCCTGATGCTGCTTCTGCAACATCTAAATTGTTAAATAGAAATGCACACTTTAAAAAAAAAAATCATCATTTTAAAAAAAAGCACGCTAAAAAAGCATCATTTAATATTTGGTAACATTACCAAAAAAAGCGAGAGTATTTTCACAGCTAGTCTCATTGCTGAACATGTTCACTGTGTTTTAGACTCTTCAATTCTCTCAATGGTTTAACTGGAAGTTAAGATCAAAAAGTTGAAGAACTTCATAAAGGAGGATTTATCTATCATGTATCTAATTGCTATGTTTACTTGATAATTTACTCATATCTAAGGTCAAATCAAAGAATGATGAAAATGAAAGTTATTACTATGTAAATAGTTTTGTCCCCACCCCAAAGTCAAATAATACAGAATAATTAACTACACAATATAAGATTATTTGCCACATGTAGTTACACCAATTTGATTCCCTTCTAGAAATTTTGAGATGAGATGAAGAAAAGATATTGACATCTTGAAATGCATGAAATACGAGCTTTAAGACAATAATTCTAGACATTTTCTAGTCAAGCAAATACAAAATAATTAAGATACTTAAAAATAAAAATCTCGGGACTTTGAATCAGAATTCAACAAAATTCCAGTGAAGCAAACATCAATAAGACCCATAATCTAGTGAGATGCAGTACCCAGCACAACATCCAGGTCACTCACTGTCCCCAAGAACTCCCAATTTGGAAAGAAATTAACCTGGACCGTTGATAGGAGTATTCATGTGTTGCAAAGACAGACAAGGAGATGAAGACTACGTACCTGTTGGTTTTATTTGGGTTGTACTCATAAGACTCTTTGATAGCATTAATCATTCTCTTGGAATTAATTCTCCAGAGTTTTAGAGAGTGATCCATCCCACAGGACATGATTTTTTCACCAAGAAGATCATAATCCTATGTATATAAAATAATTTTGAGCACTCCCACCCTAAGGTCCATTATATCAAATCAGATTTTATTCCATCGTTTCCATCAAAACATCATTTTATGTGTAGAGAATGCAATAAAACTGCATATTTCAAATAGAAAAACACTAAGAATGTAATCCAGCTCACCACAAAGCAGCACAGCATCTTAAAAATTATATTTAGTCTCTCTCAAGAAAAAAGAGACATATTCAACAGCACTGACAGACAGTGAATCTACAGCTAGTTCTCCTCCTTCAGTAAGTTCCCTAGGAGCAACTCTGGCAGAATTCCAGGGCTATGACATGGGTGAATAATAAAGTGTCAGGTTTCCTACAGATGCACCCCTCACCTTTCACAACAGGTCACACAACAGGAATGGAAAGAGTTCTTAAGAACAGCAGATTAAAAGTTAACTATTCTAGTTGATATTTGCTGGGTACCAGTGTCTGTTCACAGCCACTGAAAAACAATTTAAGTCAACTCAAATAACTTCTTTCTTTCACTACCATGTCTCTCAAGGTTTATTTGCTTATGCTGCTTTGACTTGGTAAGACCTCAAGAACTTCCAAAGTGGGACCATCATGAGATGTTTTTACTCTTTCTAGCCCCACTGAGCCCTATTTTGCTCACTTCCAGGCTGCACCCTGAGAAAACCAGCTATTGAAACACAGATCCTGTCTGTAAGAAGTGGCCACATCAATCAAACCACCTGACATTTAAAGTTGTCTATCCCCTTAAAACAGTATTTATGCACTTCCAAATGGTTATTTTTAAGTAGCTATAACATCAAAACAGTGCACAAGAGGATATAAAGTTGCTTACTACCCTTTGTATATCTAAATCACTGCCCCACAGTCTTCCACTTACTGCACTTAACACCTCATCCCTGTGCCCTTCTACTCCTCCAAATATTGCAACCAGCGTGTCTGTCTGGATGTTCCACAGTCTCAATGCATGATCTATAAAGAACAAATAAAATTACATGCTGCTTTTTATATGGACATTTGAATAATATATTTCAGCTTAACCACTTTCAGTAACAGGTGTTTACGCAAACATCAAAAAAGCACTTAATTCTTCTTCTTGTTAGAAACAACAGAACTGCATTAACTAAAATTGCTATTACAACTAACTGTTAAAAGTAATTCTGTAATTGAAAAAGTGTGCCCACCCCCTCCCCTAAGGACAGTTTCTAGCAAAAACACACTTGGATCTTTAGATCATCCAAAAAGCAGAGAAAAGTCTGATCTCAGAAAAATACGCGTTCAGTCAGTCTTAATAACAATTTTATGTATCAAAAAACGCTAGAATTCCTTATTGCCATTCTAACATCAACATCCAGAAAAGTTGTAATTTACCATTTTTTAACCTTTAGATTACTCTTTATGAACCATCGATAGTAAAGAAGGGAAAAACTGTTTATATAAACAATATGCATTCCAAAGTCAATCAGACTAATCAACTTGTTTAAAGGAAGTTCTAACAATTTCTAATAAAGAACCTCTAGTGTACCTCCCATCTGGAAATGGGAACCTCTAGTGTAGTTCCCTTTTGGATTCCACAACTACACTGCACTGAATTACAGCAACACACAAAATCTCAGAAGGGCCACAGGTGGCCATGAAGTCCCAAATATTTTCCTCTTTTTTTATTACTCTCTCAGCCAAGCAGTTCTAACATCCCAACTATTCTCCTGCCTCATGTCTTCTCAGTGATAGTACCTGGTCCAGAGATTGCACATTAAAACTTGTAGTACTATGGCTGATGTCAAAACATTATTACAAAGAGAACCTAAAAAATATACAGAAACTGGGTATTTACAGGCCCACAGCACCAACTTGACAGTTGCAAGCACCAGAGAGCTTCCCAACTCCTTTTCTCATGTAGCTTCATCAGTGAGTCCAAATATAGTAAAGTCAAAAGCCCCTTTCAGTGAATATTTCCAACTCGAGCAGTCCTGAAGGATAGCTCCTTGTGGCAAATCATTCTCTTACTTAACAAAACAGTCAAGATTAGGAAGTCGTGACTGTTAAAACTTTCTGTACAAGCCCATAAGACACCATACCAAAAACTCCCTTCACTAATATGCTTTTTACACAAAGTCCAATTCAAGTTCCCAAGCAAGAGACAATCAAAGTTTTTCCCAATGAACATGATGGTGAATGCTGGCTGCAACATTAAGACGCCCCACTAGATGGCAGTGTAATTCAACAACTGAAAAATATTTAATTCAACGGTCCAAAAGTAAAGAGCAAACCCAAGGCTCATGATTCTTCTTTCCTAATAAGCAGTACTATTCACAATTGCTTTGCACCACAGATGGAGTTACGGTTGTAGGCCATGGATTTAGTAACTATAAAATATATAGCCATGAAAAAGCATAATTTGCTCTCAACTGTCAAGGTGAACTTGTTCAGTATCATTCATAAAAACAATTCATGAGGGTTTTTGGCCACATTCAAGACCAAACTCCAATCCAAAGTGTCCTCATTTATACAAAAACAAAAGAGGTTTTTCCTCACCTTTGCTTACAGATAAAAGAAGATTTGGATCTCTTGGATGGAATTTCAGTTCATTGATTGCATTCCCATGGCCCACGTAGTGCTGGGATAGAATTCAGAGACCAAGTTACCATTTCCCCTCATGTTCACTTGTACTTAGAAGATAAAAGTGTCATGCCTTACTGAAACACAAGCTGTATCTCAAGGTTCTGAACACTCACCTTTATGCACTGCATTGTAATAGGATTAATTATCCTAATAATACCCCTGGATCCTGCCACAGCCAGAAGAGGATGGCTTGTATTGCTATCATATGTCCACGCACAGGTATAGAAATTTTCATCTGCCTACAACGCCTCAAGTTAAGGATCACAGAACAAACAGGAGATTTCTTTTTTTTCTTTTTGTTAAAAAACATTTTACTTTAAGCAAACTTGTTGCTATTTTATCCAAGTGCCCAGGAGTCTCTGCTGGACCCCATAAGAAAAAGACACATAGTCAGTTATACATCTGCAAATACCAGCAACATTCTGTAGATGTTAATTTCCTCACTTCTGCTCCATAACACACAAGGAACACCTTCTCTTTCATGGCATCACCTTTGATTGGGAATAATGAATCACGACTGAGTTCACAAGTTAATGACTTGTGTATTGCAAATGATCAACACAAGTTATTAATGCTTCAGAGCATGAAACGCAGTTCTTACGCTTTAAACCCAGTTCCAATTCACAGGGAAACTGAGACCACTGTAAAGCAGGAAAACATTATACAAATAGTAGTGTTAGGAAGATTAAACTGATGGAGAACCAGTTTTCAAATATTTTAATACAGTCTGGTCAATGAGTCTGCATTTTTAACATTTTTTCAACAGGAGGGATTCTAGGATGTGGAAAAGAGGCAAGACTTGGACCTAACATAAAGAATGCACCACATGAGCAAAGTATTAAATTAGACAGAACATTTATATGCTTTTTCCTACAAAGCCTCTTGATTTTTCATAAAGAGGAAGCAAACACGTGGGTATTTAACTTAAAAGGATACATCAGCATCCACGTAAGACTGCAACAGACGGATTTCTCCTTGGGAATGACATTCATATAAAGTAACCTGGAGACAAAAAACCAAAAATAACTAAGTGGGAGAGACTCCTGCTTAGCTCTGACATATCAAAAGGAAATCACATGCACCCATCTATTGACTGCCTGATGGGGAGAGGTAGAGTGCATCTACAGTTTAGATTTCATCCACCATCTATTTGTTTCCAACAGGTGAAAATGGTTTGATAAAAGAATGCCCACAGCACCTCCGGTAAAGCACTATTCCAGGACTTGTCAGCTGTCCTTCCCAGATACTAAAGTCTATTATTTGAATTGTCTTAATAAGATAAACCCTTGTTGGAATTAATTACTGCAGTCATCTCTAACACGACTTGGTCTTTTAATGAGTCATTGATACCTTACTTAAACTTAGTTTAACGACTCATTGAAACTTTGCTTCAACTTAGTTCAGTACTTTTGGTGACTTGCCAGACAGAACAAACCTAGAAATGAAACACTTCTTATTTATTCACAACACTTGCATAGAACACACTTCAGGAGTTAGTTTCAAGACTGAAATGACATCGATCCTTGATCAGAGGAAGTCTATAAATTCACTCCACACAGGCCATTAATTTAGCTACTGAGCTGGCTGGCGGCATTGCAGACAGCTCTCATCCCGTATGCATGAGTATGTATGAGTACATGACTTCTAGAAAATAATAACATTTATGAAGAGCAGTTTTATTGAGAAGATACATTTATGCACCTCTCTTCCTTATCCCATACGCATATTACTGAAGGACTTTTTTCTTTACTACATAGGTAATTATCAAATAGTTAATATATGACTTCATAGAACAATCCAAAGGATGCAACTCTCCCAGACAACAGATCCTACGCATCTTAGAAATACATCTGTTTATATTAAGTATTGTGTGTCCATACCAAAGACAGGGAAAGGGATTGCTTGAAAACAGTAACACATGCAGAACCACACAGAAGGGCATATGATGAAAAACAGATTACTCACTCTGTTGCTGCCTACAGTGGCAAAAACAAGAGGATCACCTTCTTTACTGTGCCAGTTAAACTGGACTCCAAACAGAGGCTGGCCATGGTCCTCCTATAGGTATAAAGTAAGATTAGAGATAAAAAACCCAACAAAACCTATAGGCATATCATTGCTGTGAAATTCAACAGTTTAATCAACAAGTTTCCCTCCTCAAACTAATGGGTTCACAGCCAGTATCATTTTAGATAGTGAACAGTTAACAATCATAGTTTTGTAACATCGCATTTTAACTTGGCTGTCTTAAAGGGAGGTTAAAGGAATATTCTGATAAACACACCCCTCCCCTTTCTTTCTCCACCAAGCTTTTAAAAAGTAAAGGGGAAGAACTGTTGTCTCAGTTATGGCCAGAAGCTGGCATAACTCCCAAGTTTTATCTGCAACTCTGCTATTTTGTTTTGTAATTTTCAACAAGGCAACTTCTGCATGTAAGGTCATACCTATATGCATTTTCTATTATAATTACTTATATACAAGGATTTGCACCTTCACAGGAAAGAATTACCAGGAGAGAGAAAAATTATATTGGTATAAGAATGGAGAAGGGCCACATTTAACTACTACGTTACAGTTAGGTCTTGTACCTTTGTCACAGACACAAGCAACTCTCTCCAGCATGTCAAAATACTGCTACAAAGTTCGTGTCCACAGAGTGTTTTTAGATCGCCTTTACAAACAGTTACCAGAGAAATGCCAAGTATTATTTTTATACAACTTACATCAGTTTGAGAGAAAAAAAAAAAAAGGCAGATATGTTTATGAATTGTGATGAATATGGTGGTGCTTGTTAATAATTGATAACAGTATTTTGGCCTGTCCTGACAGGATGTTTTCAGCAAGAATAATGCTCATTGAAGTGCCTCCCCACAGGGGACTGTCTGGGACAGTGCAGGCAGGAAGGAAGTGTCTCATGATGGCTGTTAAGCAGCCTTCAAATGGCAGCGCTTCAGAGACAACCCGAGAACTACCAGCCCTGGCAGCTCTGGCCTATCCAAAACCAAAGAATAAATTCGAGGAGGGGGTGCAAGTAGGGAGTCTAACACTTTCAGAAAAAGAAAAGGAAGTCTGGAAAAAAATGAAATAGCATTATTTACTGAGAAAGGCACTATCTGCTATTAACAGAAATATCCAGAAGAGCTAGAAAGAGAAAGCAGAAAATCCTTCAGAGATGAAGGCCCTTCTGCAATTCTTAAGAGAGGTAAAAACTTTCAAAGCTCAGTACAGAATAAAAAGAATTGTTCAAAGTTTAACTCAAAGTGTTACCCATCATAACACAAAAGAACAAACTAGCAGCTTTACGGGATGAGGGGCATGAGATATTAGGAAAGGGTAAAGTAGCAAGGTTATTAGTAATCCCAGGACAGAAGGAAAAAGCAGGTATTCAGTATTTGTAAAGCAATACAGTTGAACTAGAAATGAAGAATGAGGAAAACTGTAAGCCATAAAATCGCATACACAAGGCCATGATTTTTTGTGTGCAATACATTTATTGATTTTACTTTGTAGCAATAAATTTATTAATTTTACTTGGTAGCCTTGATTTTTGAGTGTATTTAAGTCTTGTTTGAAGAGAATGGCTGAGAGATCAAATTCAGAATGCCTAATAAAGTTTTTCCTCTAATAATTACTTGGTTTCAAATTTCTGAAGCAAAATCTGTTTCAAATTTGAGTTCATGCTGGTAAATAGTGAGGGCTTTTAACATATCACATGAAGATAACACAGGTAAAATGCATGGATTCCTACTGCTTTATTACAGAGGCATATTAGCAAGTTTTGCATTTGTTTTTCTGGAATAATCTTGTTTTCTGTCATATGCCCACAAAATACAAAAAGTGAAAAGCAGTATGTTTTTTGCCCTCAAGATAGGATATTTTTCCAGCATAAGTTGCAGTTAGTTTCTGATTTTCTAGGTAGGACCCAGACCAAAGTAATAAGTAAAGATATATAGCAATGCTATACTCTTTCTATATTTTTATATTTGAGTACATACCTGAAGTATTTTGCAAGCTTTTTCAAAGATAACCTATTTCCCTGGAAAAAATTACTCTGCAAGACAAATGTCTTTAGTCTACTTACTTTACCCACACTACATTTCTCACACCAAGTGCTACAATCTCCCAGAGCCTGACCGTATATATTGCAGTTTTGCTGGTGTTTGATGGATGAAGCAGTCAGGCTGAGGCTCTTGCAGGAAGATACCAGTGTATCTGCAGAAGCTCTGCTCCTGTTTAAACTCCCAACAACCTCACTCATCAGGGACAACACATAGCTATTCTGAAAATACCTGTCTGCTCTAATTTTTGTCCCATGTGCTAAACAATGAAGGAGGTTTTCCAAAACACTGTACTTCTAGGTGCTGTACACGATGGTTATGCTCAGATGCCAAGCATGTGACACAAATCTGACACTGGTTTGTACAGACAGAAGTGACCCAGATACCCGTCCAAAAGTAAAATTGTGAAATGCCATCTTGTCCCTGGTATGAATAAAGGGCACAAAACCCAAAGTACTCAGGTTCTTCACGCACCAGAGAAAGAAGGCAGAGGAGAAAACAGACCTATTGCTACAAAAGCAAATAAATAAAACAATCAATGGCAAGTTCCAGCCTTACTCACTCAACGCCAACCCGGGTTCAATTAAAAAGTAATACTAGACCTGTTTTTAGAGACAAAGCAGTGAAGTCAATACGATGCCATCACAAAAAATAATCACCTGCATCAATGCCTTTCAATACATATCACCCACACTGCCAGTGGGGAACCAACTACCCACACATGCATTTCCAGTTCCCAGAAGTGGAAGTACACCATTATGGGCAGTGGGTTTAGTTACATTTAGTCTCCATCACACATCAGCAAGCTAGAATCCTGTGTGGCATTGGATACTGGTTCCCAGGTCAGGGGACAGCAAGTAGAAGCTGAGACAACACCGGGTTGCTTACAACTTAAACACACACCGTAAGCAGAAGCAAATGGTAGGGAAAATAATTGCTTTGCTTTAAAGGGAGCACAACAAAGCAAAATATAGACAGTTTTCTGCCAAAAGATCTATCAGCAAAACATATATGGATATATGAGGATGTGCAACTGTGCTAGCTGTGTTAGCTGTATGCACTCATTTATAAACCCTATTTCCATTCATCCCACAGAAAGGAAAGATTTTTCAGTACATCTTACAGTAACTTAGCATGCCAAAAAGAAAAAAGGCAGCTTTTTATTTCCTGTTGTTTTCCAAGTTGTATTTTTGTTCTCCTGATACTTAAATTTCACCCAAAATAACTTCCTAAGTAGTGTTTAAAAAGCATATTTAGCAAGCACTGAGTTTTTCAGGTTGAGTCATAACCGTTTAACACTCAAAGCAGACAGTAATGGCCATATTTCTTTGTTTCCCCAAGAAAAGAAGTAAAAAGGAAAACAAGAGGGGAAAACCAAGAGTATAAAAGTGGAAAAACACATAATTTATACACCCCTAAAGAATATTACTTTCTATGATATTTACATCATGTTGTCCCTTCATTAACTTCAATATCTGCACCTTACAGCATAGTTCAAAAACATATAAACTAGGGGATATATGATGAGGTACCCAAAGAGTCACAAGTGTCTTTCTAAACCCACATACAACATTCAATCATCAGAGTTTTCTCCAGAGTATCTGCAAAATTAATATGGAATAACAGAAAAGGGAAAGAAGAGAGACTTCCTCAATCATGAAGTAAAACCCCAAATTTGGCTGCTACCTAGTCTTGGTCTTAGCATGTACATCTTGTATTATTAGCATTAATTTCAGACCAAAGAGAAATGGGGAAAAAAGCTAATAAAAATACTCCACCTAATTGAAATCCTACATTTACTCCCTCACAGCTTGATTCCACTTGCACAGGAATCTGTTCCCAGGCCCTGATCCAAATCCATGGAAGTCAGGGATTGCTTAGTTTCATAGCCTGGTCTTTTGGGTCACCCTACAGTGGGGTCTGGATTGACTTTAGGGTGAGGGAATGTTTTGTTTTCCCAGAAGACACTTGGAAAGTACTAATCCTTTTTGTCTATAGACAGAAAACAAGTATGAGTAACAGAGCTCAGAACTTGTTAAAAGTTTGGGTGCCCAAAGGCCTGTGTCTGTGTTTGAAGTATGACTTGAAGCCACAAATAGCACCATCCGCGGGGGCGATTCATGCGAATCACAGGAACTGCTGCCTACCTTGGTGAAATGAAACAACTTCCCTTCCTCCTACACCCTCAAAGGACTGGAGATAATTTTTATACCTCAAGAACACAATAAGATCAATTTGCTTCCCAGATACTTTTGTCAGTGTAACTTCATATCACAATTTCTCCAGTGGCAAAGCTCATTTAGAAGGTTTCCATGCTCCAAACCTTTTATCCCCTCCCACTCAGTACCCCAGTGTTTCAGTGAGGCAGCCTGAAGACAAAGTTCAGAAAGAGCCACATCAGCACAGCTCCACAGTTAAGCATCAGGGAATGACAAAATACTCTTAGAGCAATTCTGCAGAAAATATCCACTACTGAGCTACACATATCCTCACGCCAAATAAATACAGAGTTTAACAAAACTCCCATCTTGTTCCAGACACAATCATTTATTTAGAAATCTTCTAAAAATCAAATCCTAAGGCTTACTTACAGCTTTTGCTACATAAATATCCCACACAAGGCTGAGGAATGAGAAAAAGAAGAACATCCTGACAGCCTAAAATAGTCATGAAAGAGAAAACTCATTCATTCCACCATAGTCCGTCACCAGTGCAGAAGGAAACAGCACTACACAAAATAGCGGAACAGAGAGTACAGACCATGAATCCACATCTTTTAAAATCATCAGGTGTTATACGGGAAGATACATAATAACTAAATCAGGTGCTAATACATGATCCCAACACTCACAATAAATTAACCAAATTGCACCACGTAGTAGTTATGATACTGCCAGAGGACAGAAAATACCTGATCTGGTAAGTGTTAGGAAAAAGGTACTCTAAGATTGTTGGGTTGATTTGTTTGGGGTTTTTTTTCAACATGATGAAAAATCTGTGCAGGTTCTGCACTTCACATGGAGTTGTCACAGGTTTTTAGTTCAGTTTGTTTATCTGACTTCTTTATTTATCTCTAGCATCTACAACTTCAACGAAATACATAATTATAGCATCACACATAACTCTGCAAACCATACAAAAAGGGGGCTAATTGCAGCACTATCTACTGTTTCCTATTTCTCAGTATCCCTTTTCTTCAAAACTTTGGCTATTCCAAGTAAGAAAGGTATTTGCTTCAAATCAGCAGGGAACATAATTGTTTAAAGATATTTAAAAGTATCTAGCTTGATGCTGTCTCACAGCCAGCATTAACACTGCCGCCAGCAAGTGGTGCCCAGCATTCCCTAAAGCCCACACATACCTACCTTTAGGCTATTTACACATTTGAAGGAATATTTGCACTTCTTTGACTTCCATTTTCCTTTCCCCCAGCTTTTTCTTCCTGGTGCATTAGGAGTGTTTGTCGGTGTGTCAGGGCGTTCCGTGTTAGTACCGCTCTCAATACTAACAGCATCATCCTGAAAACATTCAAAATTATATAGAATGTCACAAAGACATCATTAACTGCTGTATAAATTCAACTAATCTTGCAGCACTTGGCCTTTTCACTTTTTCTTCTCATCCATAAGAAGAGATCTCCCAGGACTTGGTGTTATTTAGATTCATGTATTTAAATCTAATGCCAACATAATAGCATGCCTCTCTAGAAACAGAATATGAATCACATGAGGATTAATCCAAGAGGGAGAGATATGAACTGTGATCCAGTGAAGTTTCTTCAGAATATTGGTAGCTGCTCTTAAAAAATGTCTACAGATAAAGCAGCTGCTTCCCCTAGAAAACATCTTTGATCCAGATAAGTGAGTACTTCTGAAGTACGGAAGAAGAGTTGTTTGTGTAGGAACATGAGGCTTGACCTTACCAAGAACCAAGCCCTTCTGAGGCTTCTGTACACCCTCAGCAGCACCAGTCACAGCACAGTTCTGCAGCGGGTCAGCATCGACATCAGAAGACAAAGTCCCACCTCTCCCTCCTGCTCTTTCCCACAGACACTTACTTGTTTCCACTAAAAGCTAAATTCTGATCAACTAACTAATCCAACTGGCCCTCCAACCATTAGCATAAGATAAGAATGGGGAAAACTGAAAAAAAAAGGGATACACAAAACACCCCATCCAGCCGTGCAGAGATTTTAAATTGGCTTTGGGCAATCAGCAGAAACTACAATTTCATGTGTGCTCTTACTGCAGGGCACTGTTTAAAAGGACATGTCCCTGCATCACCCATCACAGAGCACTTCACCTTCACCTGCACTGGACCTGCCAACCCTGTGCTTCCATATGAGTATGCTCAGCTTGTTAAAAATCAACTTATCCCATTTTTTCTGGCAAGACAGTCTGTTCACTTTCCATCAGAGTAGTCGGGGGAAAACAACTCATCCCAGGCCAGGTAATTTCTAGAGCTGAACTAAGGGAGACAGAGGCAAACAACAGTCTGTCACTGGAGGAGATTCAAGAAGCTGCATTAGGAACTCCACTAGGAATATGGAATGAGGTCAACTATAAACATTAATACACCAATTCCCACCAAGCATTTATTTTTTGTCCCAGTTTCATGTGTGTATTATCAGAAGCCTGTAGAGGTGTACTGGTCTTTGTCTGCCCAACAACTCTGAAAAACAGGACATTCAGAGGAGAAAAAGGAGGAAAGATACCCCACAAACCCATAAGTGTACTGCCCAAATCTGGAGTCATTCCCTTCACATTGCACCCCTAAAAGAGCCAACCCTCCACTAATACGCATAACCAAGTTTAACAATTTTTACATTTTCCTGTTTCTTCTCCTTTACCCTAAAAAAATTTCAGAGTTTGCTGAATTCTCACATCCCAAGCGCACTTGCCAGAATTTTAATACTTGACAAGACTGAAGTTTTCTCGGGACTAGCTCCATATTGTCAATGTGAGAACACCAAGCACCTAGCGTGCTGCAACTACACCAGGTACCTGCAACTACCACATAACCAACAAACCTGCACACAGGACACCTGTGGAACAAAACACACCCCTTCTCCAAATCAACACTATTATGTAAACTTTTAAACAGAATCCCCCATCTTGCAAGAGTAGTGGAGTCCAGTAACAAACTCTTGAAAAAGGGATCCCTTCATTACTGAGGCAACCCACAAAGAGAATCAGAGAATCATAAAATCATAGAGTGGTTTGGGTTGGAAGGGACTTTAAAGATCATCTGGTCTAATCCATGTGCAGGGACACCTTTCACTAGACCAGATTGCCTAGGAGCCACATCCAGCCTGGCCTCAAACACCTCCAAGGATGGGGCATCCACAGCTTTTCTGGGCAATCTGTTCCATGGTTACTGGTAGCATACAACTGACAGCAAAGCAAGCCTGAATGTCTGTCACCAAATTACCAAAAAATCGACAAATGCTGCTGAGCAGTGCCACAAGAGCAGTGGCATGAAACATCTCGAACCTGCCTGTCACCTCACAAACACCACTTCCAAAAGTTGTGGAGGATGTGGTCCAGATCCCTCACTTGCTGGGTAAGTGCAGAAAAAAAACTTCCACGCTCTATAAAACGCACACACAAATAACCCCCTCCACACTAGTAACTACATAAAGTGACTGCTCGATACCTTAGTTTAAGTTTACCATTCAGATATAAAGTTATTCTACATCGATCACATTACCTTTGCTCTGAACACTAGAATTTCAACTAACTTAAGAGATCACAGACCCCATCCCTGCTGCCTTCTGCTGCCAGTAGCTTACGAGCACCATCTCCTACTTCTCATTCGCCACGAGGCTGCACACATAAACTTCTGCTGCATGTTACTCTACAACGTGACAGTGAAGACACACGATGTAAAACTGCAAGAAAGATGGAAAATTCTGCTGGTTTGCCGAGGGAAAAAAAATAAATAAAGTCCGACGTTTTAAAGCAGAGTTCGAGACAGAGCCCGCTCACAGTTTGGGCCTCAAATCCACCTTCACCCACGTGGAGGCAAAGCGAGAGTCTCTCCCCCAGACCCTTCTCGGTCTCTCCCACCGGGGCCTCCATCCAGCGGCCCCGAGGGGCGGCCACCGAGCCGAGACGGGTGGGCTGAGACCCCTTTTCCCTCTCCCCCCTCATCCCCTTTCCCGTCCGGGATACACCCGAGGGGGTCTCGGTGGGCGNTCTCCGGACAGATCCCCGGGGTTACTGTTCTCGTCGCTGCTCAGCTTCTGCTTCTTCGCCGGCATCTCTCCCGCCGGTGCCGCCGCCGCCGGGGCTTCTCCCCGCTCAGACATCTTCCCCGCCCCCCACCCACCGCCACGCAGCCGCAAAGCGCGGACGGGGAGGTCGGAACGGCTGTGCCGTAAAGCGGCCCCGCTGGCCAGGCCGGAGCCGCTGTGCCGCCGCAGGAGCGCCTTTCCCGCCGCTGGAAAAGCGCCCTTCCCGCCGCCGCCGGGGCTGAGCGGGCGGCGGGAACCCCTCTCGGCATGGGGGGCTCAGCCGAGAATTAGCGCGCGTGTTCGCAGCACGGCAGCGTGGTGGCCCTTGCCCAGCGCTGCCTGCAGCCCGAGCACGCGTGTGATGGAGAAGCAAACAGCCCCTTTCGCCACGGGTGTCGCCGACCCCTCTGTCGGTCTTTTCTTGTGCCCTAAGCGTTTGTTGGGACTTTTTTTGTCTTCTCTTACTTCACAAAAGTCCTTCAGTCTGCAAATAAAGTTTCCGCATAAGAAAGACAGGCTCTTCTCTGCTTCCTACTTCTGTACTCCTTGGCGAGCTCCTTCTGCAGCTATAAATTAAGTAGCTGCAGTTGCCAGGTTTTTATTTATTTATTTATTCACAAACCACAGGTCCAAGAGTCATAATAATTACGAACAGAAAAAAAACCCAAAAAACTTCTAACAAAGGAGAAAAGTAATGTGCCTACAGGCATAGCATCTTATCTGCTATTCTTGTAGAGGCAGAAACAAGTCTTTTCTCCCTGAGGGAGACATTCCAGTCTCGAAAAAGCTTTGAGGGCAGTGACGGAAGTGAGCCGTGCCTTGTATATAAAATTTAATCTCGCATGAACTTCAGAGATAAAGAGGAAGAGATACACTTCAAATGGTGCGTGTACTATAGTGGTTTTAGCAATAAACAGTCTCTCTTCTGCAGAACTGTAGGCTCCATGAAGCATTACACAACATAGAGCAAAAGGTGATAGTTTACAGCTAAAAGCCCTGCCTAGGTCTGTGCTGTAAGATTGAGGTTTTGATAGAAATGTTTGTGGGAAAATATACAGGCTTGTTTCTAAAATATGACAGGATGTTTTTTTAGGCTGATGCCTTGTAATTCACACTAAATCACGACTGTGTTGTGGATTTGTTGAAAGAAGGGCAGGCACGAAGTTTTCGGCAGGGAGAGTTTTTAACTTCTCCCCGTGGGTGCCCTTGAGCTGCTGGGGAGGGCACAGCTCCCTTTCGTCCTGCAGCTGTGAGCTGACACGCTCCCGATGGCCACCTGAGCTGCACGTTCAACTCCACCGCCTTTCACCAGCCCACGACGAAAGTGGAAGCCTCAGCTAGCCTGGGCTTCATGGCCAGCGTACAGAAAGGTTCCTCGCCCACTCCAGAATCTATCAGTTCGTCTCCCTCACAAACTGCTGTGTCCTGGCAGGTCTGTGCCTTCTCCTGTCTTCCAGATGCTGGAGAACTTCCTTCACCAGGTGATAGCTCTGCTTCCCTCTTGAGGCGCTTTTTAGTCTAAACCACTTTTCTTGGAAGACGTGAAAGGCTGGTGTACCAGGGGAGCCCAGTTTCCAAATGTCATGGTACATTTCACCAAGCTTCTATTTAAAGAATTAGTTGTGTGGTTAAACACGAGCTTGAAAGTTCAGGGAATTTGCTTCAATTTGTGCTCTGCTGAGATTCTCTTTGGAAAGCCTCCATGCTTTTCTCTGCCTCAGTTTCTCAACAGTGTTACAGGAGAAGCATTTCTTACATCCCAGAGAGTTATTATGAAAAAATATATTATAGTTCATTATTTTTTTAATTAGTATAAGACTGCTATATAAATACCACACACATATTAACTAAGAAGTAATAGGGCTCTTGATATAGTCTGTAGAGGATAACAGGAGAACAATAAAATATTTTTTAAAAATTGGCAGTCAGTTTTAAGCAGTGATTTAATGGTATTTTAAAAGCACATGGTGGGTACTTGGGAATCTGGCTTTAATATGTATGCAAAGATTTTGCCAAATATGAGCTTGCTTTTGTTTTGCCAGGTCCAGCAAGACATCTCCTCTGGCATCTTTCTTCCTTGATATGCTTCAGGTAGTCCACATACCTTCTGTCTTCTAGTGGTGATTTTGGCAATCAGCTGCTCCAGGTAGCTCAGAACTTTTGTGTCCAGGAGTAGGCAGTAGAGGATATGTAAGAAAGAATGTAAGAGATAGTGGTGTTCTAAAGAGTCTTAGAATTAGCTCAGGGCTTCTAAATATGTAGGTAGCTCTTAATTTTGCCGTTTTAAAGATGAAGGGACTGTGCTGTGCTGGGAAAGGAGGATATATGGAATAGTGAGCTGGTGGGCAGACATCAAAGAGTAGAGGCCTGGAAAACAAACTTCTTGTTCCCACTGACACAAGGAGCATGGAGAGGTATTTTGCCTAGGCAATGTGTGTTTTCTTCCAACCTCTCCTGTTACTCATTGAAGCATCTGAGTCTGGCTCTTTAGAGCTCCTGCATTAACAGAGGGGCCTTGGCCTTTGTGCTGCCCCAATACTACGCTGCCTTAGGTAGCAGTTATTTTACCTATGTGCAGAGATAGCCCCACAGGTAAATTACCTGATACCAGCATCTGCTCTATAAAAAGTGCTTCCTATTATTGTTACTAACTGTTTTCTATGTGTCTGTCGATCAGAATTACTGAATTAACTGGAAAAAAGTAATTCTTTAAATTCTATTAGCTCGATGGGAAAACATAGCCATGGCAACTGAGGTGGATTCTGTTCTGCTCCCTGTATAGTCAATAGCCCTGTCAGTCCATCCCCAGTTACAGAGGCTGTTTTACTGGTATTTTTATTAAGAGTCTGAAAACATGGCTGGATTTTCAGAACACCAGTTGAGTTTTTAAGTCTGACAGCTAACACAGTTTTTGCGTTATGAAAACAACAGCATTAGAAACCGGTTGGAAAAGCATCCACACAGAAAACCATAGCATCCCTTTTGTGTAATGGGAGTGCAACAGCCAGAAAAGGCTGCAGTCTTTCCCCCCCTCTCACTTTTGAAAGATTAATGGGTCAAACCTTCGGCTGACTCATACTCTGAAAGCAAGGAACAGCTCACACATTTAAATCTTGCTGCAGAAGTTCAAGATGATATGGATAAAACTTACATACGTTATCCATCTGCTAGAGCTAACAACCTGCATAAAAATGGAAGATGTATCTGAATCAGAAGACGAGACAGCTGAGTTGATCTGACAGCTCAGTGATACTGAAGGAAGGATATCTCACCCACCCCCCTTTCCAAACCTTCTTCATGTTCCTAATTCTGGTTTTCTACCACTGCTCTTCCATGGGCTTTGCTTTTCAAAACACTCTCAATGAGCCAGTTCAGCTCACTAACCCAGAAGAAAATTGATCAAGCACAAAGTAACTTGATCCTTTGTCTTTAGCTAATGGGCAAAACCAGACAAATGCAAATTCTCTGATGACCACCAGAAAGGAAGCTGCAGCCAGGAGTGAAAGATGGCAGAGAAATAAGATCTCATCCTGATGGTAGTGGTGAGCTGCAGCTCAGCAATGTCCTGAAATCTCCCTGTATGCCATATCAGTTCATGGTTTATCTTCAATGTTGAAAGGGTTTGACCCAAGGTGTAGGATTCTCTATGCTGCTCTAACAGTTCTGTTACCATAATGACAGAGGGGCAACGTGCAGTTGTGTGTCAGTAAAGTATCATCTCAGTCTGTGGCTTCATGATCAGCAACAGCGTGGCTCAGACAGTCCCATCCCACCCAATCCGCCTAATTTCTCTTGCTTCCCCCTGCCCTTCTGTTCTCTACCAAGGAGTGATTTACATAGCTGTGTAAAGAGTCACACAAGTCAAGTGAATTGGCAGAAGAAAGCAAGGAGCACATCTCTATTCTGTTGTATTAGATCAGTTGCCTTGTTTGTTCACGAAGTAGTACGCAAACAGCTCTGCTGTCACAGTGCAGGGAGTGGCACAAGAACAACTGGTGGGAAGAGAGGGAGGAGGCAGGAAAAAAGCCAGAATTACTTAAGCCAGTATTGTCACCAAATAAATCCTCATGGACACACAGCTCATGTGAACAGAGCCTTTAGTCTAGTTTAAAGTGACCTTTCTTCCAGAATAGCTTGTTCTGTATGTGAAGGAGCTCTCACTGAACCAGACAGGCACATTACAGTACATGAAGCATATTTGCAAAGGACTTGAGAGCCCAGTTTATAGAAGAAATGGGGGAATCTGCAGCCCCACACACTGGCTCAGTGACAAAGTACAATAAACATTCTGTTATGCAACCTCTGCCATCAACAGGAATTCAGCTGCTGGTGTGGCCTGTAACAGCAGCAGTTAAAAATGTCCTAAATGCTAAGGGCTGCTGTCCATCCTATTGGCCATCCCAGAACTAGTCCATAGAAGTGTGAGTATTAAAGCACTAGATCACCATAACAGGAAAGAATCTGAAAGGCCAGGATAAGAAACTAACATTCAGATAAACTGTATTTCACTTGCCATCTGTAGAGTGAGCAGAAGTATGTGCAGCTGCCTCCCTAGGATTTTCTCCCCATCTTCCCTAAAACACTACAAGGATGATCCCTGCAAAGATTTGCATTCACCTTGGGAAAGACACAAAAGGTCAGGAGCATCCAGGGAAGCCCCATGCTTCCGTTACCACTTGGAGCCCCTGTGGCAGGCAGTTCTTGGCCTGGCTGTCTCCTTAACACCAGGGAATACTCTTAGAGAAATCACCTTGCTACACAGCCAGTCTGTAGGGAAGACAGTACAGACTCGAGCCTTGTGCTACGTTGTCTGTTCTGTGACAGCATCACTCACCAAAGGAGCAGCTAATGCAAAAAATATATGGATAAATGAATAAAATTTTCCAAAATGCAGCTTTTGCCTTTGCCTCTGTATGTACTTTTGCCTTTTTTCCCATGCCACACCCTAGTTTTTTCTATGTAGTTCACCATGGCAATACACTTTCCCTTAAATATTTTTCTGTTGAAATAGCCATGCACAAGGCTTAGCCCAAGTGTTTTCCACTGAAACACACACAGTCACGATGACTGTGTTGACATCATCTTCAGAAGCTACTCATAGTGCTAAAACTTCAGCACAATGATTCGCTGCAGCAAAATATGATGATTTAGAAATGTCTTAGAGACAGTTATGCATTGTAATTCAGGCTTTCTTTAGCTGCATGGTGCAGGAGTTGTTTGCTGGGGAAAATGGTCCAACACCTGTGGTTAATCTGTATTTAAATATGTGTTATTCTCTCAGCTCGTATTTCAGTTTCATTTTCCAGTAGTTGTACTGGAAAAACTCCAAAGTAACTGTGAAACCTCGTAACTGGGTGAGGGCAGATTTGCCAGCAGTGCTTAAGAGGGCGACAGTCCCCACCAGCAGCTGCTGGAACAGCTCCTGTGTCCTATCACCTCATCGCTTTTCTCTTGCGCCTTCTTTTCCCAAGAACTCTGTTCCCCAGGATCTGCCTGTCTCTGTGGTGACAGGCAGCTTTCAGTGCCGGAACTATTCCTCTGGTCACACCAGTTCATGTAAACTTGTTCTATCTCTACAAAGAGGAAAGTCCTGGGTATTAATGTTTATTTCTTCCCTTAGAGTATGATTTCACTCTGTTCCAGTGCAATGCAGCTGCCATTCCACTGTCATTTTCTGTCTTGCCTCAGCTGTCTGTTCCCTCCCCTCCATTGCACGTGATGGCAAACCCATCAGCTAGAACCAATCTTTTAAACTGCATGGAGCTGCACTCTTCCCTGCACAATGCTGCAGAACTGATATAGGAGGTGGCGTTGCTAGAGCAAGGGGGCTGTTGGGGGGATTCCTGCCTTACAAGCCTTTCCTTTGACCCACACAGGGTGTGGTGACAAGTTCACGTGCACAAAGACTTATTAGTGGGGCTCAAGGCCGAGAGCATACATTGAAACTAAGAGTGAAAAAAATAACTAGAGAGATTGAGAATGAGAAAGGAAAGGCAGAGCTCTTCTACGTGGACATTTTAAAAAAAAGTGAGGAGAGGCTCCTCAGAAAGCATCTTCTCCTGGACTTCTCTCCAGGCTTCCCTGTAGTGCTTTTACCATAGCAATGATATAAGGGTTCTTGGGACCCACTCAAATGCTATTGGTTGAAACCACTTACATTGTGGATACCACACGCTGGCTGGTTGTTAAGCTTTGTGCCCCCTGAAATGTAAACCAGAAGCAAAAGCGTAGGAAGAGGGGGAAAGGAGGGGTGATTCCCGT
Organism: Falcunculus frontatus; assembly: GCA_013398115.1. Lineage (NCBI taxonomy): Eukaryota > Metazoa > Chordata > Aves > Passeriformes > Falcunculus > Falcunculus frontatus. The sequence goes on from VZRV01010299.1 coordinate 162,124, forward strand.
GGTGGTGGCAATTGCTTCTCATGAGAACCTGCCGAGAACACTATCGGGGGCTTGCAGGTGCAAGGTCATGAGAATAACAGCGTGAGAACAGAGTTAAGAGCATGAGAACAACAGTCTGAGAAAAACAAGGGAAAGATAGTGCCCCAGGAGCTCTGAGGAACATTGCCAAGGCAGCCAGGGTGAGAGGACACAGAGCTTGGAGGCAGGTTTGGAGACGCAGATGGAAGGTCCTTAGCAATACCGAAGGCTCAGGCACCGAAGGTATGGGTGCAACAGCCCAGGACACACTGCTGATGCTTGCTGTGCCCTTTTGTCAGTCACACAGCCTCACGCTGAGTTGGTGAAAGGCAAGTAAAGAAAATGCTTCTGGGCCAAAACATCACTTTAGCTCGATGAAAGCCAGTCACGAAGCTACATTTTCAGGAGCCTCTCTCCTATGTCCAGTGCCTGTCTTGTGGTCAGCCAGATCAGGAATCCAACCAGAGTGAAAATTAACCAAAACAAAAAGGACAGAATATTTTGAAATATTACAGCCAGCATCAGAGGAAAAGCAAGAGCAGAGAAGTGCATGGGCAATTTCTCCAAGTAGCAGCAAGAGCTGAGTCTTTCTCAAACCCAGTGTGAGCATACGCTTCCAGCCATGCTTTCCTGTCCCTTTCCTTGTGTGGGTACAATCTCCACAGTGACCTGGTTCAGAGTAGGCATCTATGCGTGAGCTATGGTTCTTCTATTTTTGATGTCTTAGTTGTCCCCCAACCTGGTTTACCACTTGGCCACTCAAATAGTTGTGTTGGCCCCACAGAAAAGGGTGTGCAGGGTACAAGTGCCAAAGGGAAAGTAGGAAACAGAAAACATAAACTTTTTCTGCTTTAAAACATAGCAGGTTAAACTATGGCCCAAGATAGCTTTGCATCACTTTTCCACTTGAAGACTTTAAAAGGTCGGAGAAGGAAAACTTGGTCTATCTCTGTGTTGGGTATTACCAGACTAGGACAGTGCTGTCACAGTTGCATTGCACTGTTCCTTGCTGTCATCCTTTATTAGTGTAGCAGCATTACCAAGTGGAACTCTCTCTCGTTAAGTCTTTTTCAATCTATTCAATAGTAGTTTAGCTGCTGGAATGGAAAATGGGCACATTCCACATGGAAACGACAAAGAGGTGGGAGGGGACTGAAAATACACTGGGGTATAGGATTAGAATTCCAAAAGCTCTTGACATATTTATAAAAGGGTCTGAAAATAGCTTTTTAATGGAAGTAAATTTGACATACTGCACTTAGGCAGAAATGTTCAACTGCACAAGCATGGGACAGACAACACAGAGGTAAAGACCAGGCCTCAAGAAGGAGGCTGAGGGGATTATAACAGACAAAAACTTGAATAATGTCAACTACTTCAGCTAAGGTCTTATCTGTATATCCAGTTCCAGGCACTACACTTCAAGAATAATTTGGCTCTATGGAGAGTGTCCAGAGAAGAACCGTCAGGAATTATGATAGGTTTGAAACCATGATCTGCAGTGGAAAAAGAGAAAAAACTGGAACTTCTTACCCTAAATAACAGAAAACTGAGAAGAGAGATGATAACAGACATGAAAAAAGGGAAAGTTCAGTGAAGAAATAAATTCTTTTCTACAGGAGAAGAAGCAATGGGTTTTAATTGCAGTAAAGAAGATTCAGTTTATGTATAGGAAAAATATACTAATAGATAATTAATAGGAATATATTGTTGTGGAGGATAGTATATGGAACCTTTAACTTTAGAGAAATGTCAGTCAGGAATATTTTAGGCATAACTGATCCTATATAAGGCCAATAAGGCAAATGGCCTCTTGAACTCCCTTCTATACAGACATGTTCCAGATGCAGGGCAGACAAGGAGAAAGCACAGAATTAACAGGGATTAGTAGAGAACAAAATAATCTAACAGATTACATTGCAGCAGAATCAGAGGAAAGTCTTGTTGGCCTGTTTCCTTCACCCTTAGTGCCAAGGTAAGATTTGAGCTCAGGGTAGCTACATATTTCTGATAATCCTTGAGAAACTGAAGAGTTAATGTGCTTCATGTACATTCCACAGCGTGCATGTTGGCTTATTGCTGGGAAGTGGTTTCTAAAGTTGGCTGGTAGGAAAAAAAATTACTGCGAAAGCTGTGGAGCCTTCAAGTTCCTTTCTGTGTACCATGGCCTGTGCTTGGCTATTTGCTGTGACTCCTTCATGGGTGACAACAGTGTTGTAATATTGTAAAACAGTGATAGAAGTTTTAGTTCATCCTCAGACCGAAGGCTTGCTTTTAAGTGCACAGACAGTCCAAGTGTGTACAAGCTAACTGTTCCTAATCATGATTCCATGTAAATATGTGGGTGGCACACAGGCACCAGCTTTGTGCATGCAGAGCAGCTGTACAGTTGTGTGCTGAATTTCAGGCTGAGCACCAGGCACTTTACATCTTCTCCTTTCCCACCTGGTATCTCTCATTTGCCATTGAGATGCACATTACTCACGCTGCTGGCTATGGATTGATTCTGAACATCTTAACTGCATCTAAAGAAGATGTTAAATGGATGGAAATGTCACTCCAGAGGGTACCAGAAATGCTTATAGCTTTAGCTATATATTATCTGTCGTGTGACTGTATTTGATGGAAATAATCAGATCCAACTATGAGCAAGAGCATCCCATAGCCCACTTCCTTCAGGATTATTATCAGGACAGCCACAGAAAAACCCTTAAGGAAAATATATTTGGTTTCTTGCAATAAAATAAAGATATTTGTATACTTCTAATCTTGTCAGACACTTGTCTGAGATACAGACAGCAGGATCACCCTCACTAGTTTCTGACTAGCTATGGACAACTCACTTTTTTTCATTCCCATCTATAAATCTGAAGAAACTAATAATGATGATTTCCTTATGAATGGACTTTGGAACCTATTGAGGAAAAGTTCACTTTTAAGTATTGTTTTACTACTTTCAGGAGGAAAGAAAACTGAGCTTTTTAACGACTTTTGAGATGAGTTGCTGAGAAAATTGCAGATTTAAGACTGCATGAAAAAATTGTTACTCAGACTTCATTCATATGTAGCATCTGTTGTATCTAACTAAATTAGCTTCTTTCTATTTACCTGTCACATGGTACTAAAGCATACTTCTTTTTCCCATAATATTGTAGTCCTGCTTTTATGTAACACAACGTGAACTAGACACAAAGAACATTGAATTGGAGATAATCATAGCTGAAGGGCTTCAGACAGAGACAGGCTGACCTCAGAGGAGGGTTAAGCAGGAGCAAGATGCTGTCCTGGACACCAGAGGCTGCAATATTCCTGCCAAAACATTGCCAGTGAGAAGGAAAGCATAGGAATGTGTTCCCTAACCAGTTCCATAGTGGAGTTCAATAGCTGTTTCATTTACACTTCATTGATTTTTAAGAGTAGAAAGGGTATTATATCATCCAGCTTGACCTCCTGTTTAATAAGCACAACTGAGTTTTACTGAATTAGTTAGTGTTGGGCCCAAAATCTCATGTTTATTAAAAGTATTTTCCACAAAGGCATCCAGTCCTGAGCTGAAGACTTGAAGAAATGGAAAATCTGCTGCTTCCCATGGTAGTCTGTTCCACTGGTTAATCACTCTCACAGTTGAACAATTGTGCCTTATTTCTCTTGTGAAATGTGCCTGGCTCCAGCTCTTAGTGACATTAAATGGCACCTGGTACTTCTTCCCTGTAAGAATAAGCCACCTCCTAATCTATCTTTGTTTTTTATGGGGATTTTTTTGGTTTTGTTTTGGGTTGGTTTTTTTTTATTATTTTGGTTTAGTTTATTTTTATTTTTTAAAGATAAAACATAGCAGATTTTGAAGTGTAGAAACCAGCATACCTATGGTAAACAGCCATGACCACAGGAGTACTTGCTGCCAGTATGCTGTGTGCCCAGCCCATCACACCTCTTGCCATGTTTCTCCTCTGGAGCTGACTGTCTCTTTCTGCTGTCAGACTTGTCTCCCAGCCCACTTCAGGCACAAATAATTTGATTTCTTAATTACTTTAATGGGAAGTGTCCTGGCTCACTGTGACCCAACAGGGCAGCCTTACAAGCTGATGTCAGGCAGCAGCGCCATGTGTTGGGAGGAGGAGTCTGGAAGCAGCAGCAAACACGGCTGAGCACAGCAAAGGATCTCCATCCGCAGGTGTGGTTGCCCACCTTTGGTCACAATTAGGTGACAACTTAAACCAGCTTGATTAGTCCCTGGCCATATCATCCCATATTGTTCCTAGTGCCAATTCCCATGTTTATATGACTTTCGAGGACCCCACTCCAAGGCAATAAATCCACAGAAAACTTTCACTTATTTCCACTAAAGTAGTTTCCTAGCATTTTGGTGCCCAGAACCAGCTCATCAAGGGACTGGACAAATTCCAGTGCCAGCGCAATGGAGGACACTGAAATCTGTGTTCATGTTATAGATGTCAGCCCCTACAGCTGTTTTTCATCTGCCTGTGACCATGAGTCACAACCCAAAGTTTCTCTGACCTCATAGCAAAACGCCATGGTTAACACCATCCTCACAATTCATCTGTAGACCTAAAACCACCTCAAAGCTGACCATCTTACACATAAAGTCAAGTTTCCAAACAATACAGACACATGGAAGAGGTACTATTAGGAGTGCATTCTGAAATTGTCGTTGGAATGAGCCCTGCCTACATCTCGGGCTATAGACCGCAAAGAAAGCTGAAGATCAGCTTATTTTTGAGCTCCCTGGAGATACTCACTGGAATGCAGTCACTGTGTTAAATACATGAGCAGGAGACCAGAGGTTTAGGGAGAAGGTCCCAGTCAGCAACCTTGATTAAATCTTCAGCTGCTGCACATCAGGATAATGTATAGGCTTCTTCAGAATAACGTTCTTTTACTCTTGGCTCAACAATGAGATGTTTAAATACTGGAAAAGAGAAGAAAAAGTGCCTTGTTTTTGTTTAAGACTTGTTACAATGGTGATCACTTAATCTAGCCTTTGTTTTGTTTTACCTAGGGACACATTTAAAGAAAATTTAATATCTTAATGATACTCATGCTCATACATAGATTCCCACAGCAGCTAAACAGGCACTGGCCATCAGGCTGCTGGTTATGATCATCGCCCTGTGCACGTTCATTTCATATTCACTGTAGTTCTGGTTCATTGCAGTTTGTAAAGTAATAAATTCCTTACCAAAAACTGATGTCACATGTTCCAGAAGGAGAAGTCTCAAAAGGTGTTGAGTAAAAAAAAATCATTTGCATATCTCTGTTTTCTAATCTAATCTCAGGAATTATTAAAGCTCATATTGGCATGGCTTTATTTTTTAAATAGGTGTTGGAATACAGGCAGCTGCCACAAACAAAACAGAGTTACTTACCTTGTTTCAGTTTCACTTACAGTTTGGCTACATTCATGCCATGGAATTTTAGAGTTTATATCTCTTACATACCACAGTTTCATCTCTATTCCTTTAAATGGGAATATTTCCATTTTTCATGAGAATACACAGAAAATACTAATAAAAAAATTAGAAAATACTCTTTTAAGACCACCTAATCTCTCACTCTAATACCTTGTAACTCAGTGGGGGTTGTACAGTGTTTGAAATAACATTTCCCTCCTTCCTTTCATGCTCACTGCTATTCTGTTTCAGTGAATGGCTTCTTGTGCAAAGCACATGAATGGAAGACTCCCATTGTGCCTCTTTTAAGTGTTCGTTTCATGCGATTCATCATAGTCTCCCCTCCTTGTCCTGCTTCTAAAATTAAGCATTTTTCCTGTAATACCCATGGTTTTCCATTCTTATGTGAGTCTTACTGACCATCTCTCAACCTTTTTCTTTTAACTATATCCTTTATTAGACCCAGTGGCCAAGCCGAGCACATTGTTTCAGAATATTCCTTCAGAAACTCTCTGCTCTGTCTCCAGGTCTTTCCTTCCTTAAGTAACACTGACTAGGCTGCAGGTTTTGCCTTCCTACTTCTCACCTCTTTCCGGATCAGAAGTGAACATTCATAAATATATCCATGGTCACCACTTCAAACAAGGAATATAATATGAGTAGCCCCCAGATGGCAATTTTACGGGTAATAATACAAGTTGTTTTTCTTACTAGGTAAGCAAGACTTTAATATGTATAGAAAATTTTTTTATTGAAGTGTGTTTTATGATGCTTTTCCTTTGGAAGAATCATGGCAAGTAGAAAGAGCATTTTTTCTTTCATTTAATCCTTCTCCCCAGAAGAGATCTGGGGATAGCATTGCTTCTGGCATTTGTGACAGAATAGGTGACACTGTCCCCAGTATCATTGCCAGCTCTGTATAACACATAATCACAGGAAAGGTGCTGTAGGACACCAAGGTGCCAGGACTGGGATGTCGCCTGCCCATTTGGCAGTGTGGCAAGGCCATGCTGAGTATTGCAGCTTCTACTCCAAACTTTTGGCTACTCTGTGTTAGCTCTTGTCTATGATGAACATGGGTGGAGTAATTACTTATGTATCTCATCTCTGGCCTCTGATGGTATTTTGCTTCTCTTGGACAGCTTAACTATTCCTTCTTCAAAGGCTCATTCAAGTCCAACTTTCTGTCTCCTGATTCTTCCTGATCCACTTTACTGATGGATTTAGAGTACTATAGTGTAAAGGTGAGACATAAATTTCCTTTTCAAAAGATGCCTAAGGGTTTGTCATATTGGCATCATCTTTCTAGCTTGTCATTCTGTTCTGAATTGTAGCTTAACCAGTATCCCAGACACCGAAGCACGGTTTCACTACTAGCTGTGTACATCAGTAGTTTTCTGGGTAGCACAGTTTCAGTCTGTGAGCTGATACCTTCCTCTAGAATCAGCTGTGACATTGGAAGAAATTATCAGTTCCAAATTTTCTTTGTTGCCTCTCTTCCATGTATTCCTGACCCTCATATCTGTCAGATGAGTTGTTTATGTAAGCACTTCCAAACCCATCTCTCTGGCAAAGTGACCTAGATTGTAAAAATGAATTATTTAAACTTTTTAAGCCAAGTTGTCCCTTTTTCACTCAAGTGAGTCAGGAAGTATTCCCACTGCTTCACTGGGAAAAACCCATGGAGTTGGTATTTGAAAAGAGAAGAAAGAATAGCCACCTGGGTGGGGAGACGTGATGACACAGGCAGCAGTGGCCCCTTCTTCCACCACCAGCTGGCTCCAGCAGAGAACATTTTTCTACTTCTGCTTTCTGCTTGCAGGGCATCTGCTCCAGAAAGATTACAGTGGATAAGACCAGGAACATCTTTGCTATGTGGATTTGCCCGTATGAATCAGCACTTCCTAAAGGATGTTCTATACTGTGCTCATCTGCACGATACAGACATTCAGGAGGAGACTGTGAGCTGGAAGAGCTTCATTTAAATCCAGCCAGGATCTTCTACTAGAGCAACCACTGGGCTGTTCTACACCTAAGAGAGCAGTGAAAGGTTAGATGAAGAACATACTGCCGATGTTCCTTTTCAGAGACCAGTATTGAAGTTTCCAGGCATAAAATAAACTTTAATTCCCCTGTCCTCTCAACACTAAAACACTGGATGAACATTCAAGTGTGCTATATAGTTTTATTGGTGTCTTATTGAATCTTGAACACTTTCAAAGCTCTACAGTGAATATACATAGCTTTTGAGTCATGTCACCATTTATTCTACATTCCTGTAACTTCCTTCCTTAATCTTTGCTGATAACCTCATTTTTTTCTCCCATTCTCTGCCATTTTCCAGCACATTTTCAGAAGGAAACTGATGCTAAAAAATAACCTTATTTCTCTGCACTGTCTTCTCATCCTTTACTGCACCATGAACAGGATTCACAGGCAATTTAACATTACATTTCCTATATGTCCTACGCAAAACATCATGTATATAGGCTGGAAAGCTAAGCAGATGCCTGATGGAAGGTTGTCCTAATTTCTCCTCCCTGTAAAATCATCTTATACCCTGTTTTGTGGGACAAAATAGCCTGTGATGGTGTAGATAAAGATGTAATCTGAACGTATATGCTCTAGTTGAACAACTTGTACCCATATTCCTTAGGTTTTCAGGGATGAAGAAACAAATATTGCACACGTGGAACCAGTGTGAAATTTCATCTCTCTGCTTGACTGCTCAGGCTGCTTGAGCTATAGGGACAAACTATATTCATTGGCAGTACAAAGAGGCAATTGTCCTAAAGAAACTGTCATCCTTCGCACTCTGTGTTGGAACACAGTTACTTGAATGCTTTCAGGTATTTTCAGGCAAGTTAGATGGGCTTCATCGCCCCCAGTGCCCCAAGCCCATAGCAGAGGTGACTCTGTCTCAGCTAATCCCCTTGCAGTCCACATGCAGTCAGTGAAGGAGGCAGCACCATTTATCCACTCTGGTTTAGACATTTAATTTAGGATGTCCTGATTTTGGTCCTGTGTGCCTGGCTGTGCTGGCCTGTAGTAAAGGGATGCAATGCAATCCAAGACTAATCTTAGAACTGGAAAAGAAAAGAAGAAAAGGTTAACCAAGGGCTCAATATTACAGTCTTTAGTGTCTCTCAGGCCCCTTTCATACCTGATGTGAACAGGCCCCTGTTGAGTGGATCCTATTAAATAAAGCCTGAAAGTTTCAAGTATAAATTGAAAAAGATTTGCTTTTTGGAATACTGCTGTGTTACATAAAGGTGACAAATTTCACAGTGTTGCACAGACACTGTACCAAATCAAGACATTGGTGAAGAGAAGGAAAGTGACAGTCCTGGAGCTGTAATAGAGAAAATCATGTACAGATGTTGCCAAAATGTCAGGATCAACAGACTTGAAGCAGCAGCAATCTCTGCAATCAAATGTCTTAACATCAGATAAGTTCATTGCCTCTTGTAAAAGTTACTTATGTGGATGATAAATCACCAAGGTGAAGATCAGGTGCTCCTCACAGACTAAATAATGGGTAGAGCTCGTGCTGAGCAATATTAAACACTTCCCTTGTCTGTGAGAAAAGGAGGGTTATTTCCATTCCACTAGATACTCTCCTCTCTTTTTCTTGAGAATTTATATTCTTGCATCTGCAGCCCTTTCTTTATCAGAACAAAACATTCCTGCCCATCTGCAAAACCTTTCAGGCACCATGCCAGATCAACAGCATTTCCCAGCACATAAGGCATGTTTAGCACAGAGCAGAAAACAGTTATCCAGAGGAACAGGACACACACAAGATAAGGCAAAGCTGTTGAGGTGCCTCAGAAAGCTTGGCAGATTTCAGGAGGAATGCTGACTGATTCCACTGAGACGGAGTTTTGGACGGACTTCTATTCCTGATGAAACACCTATAGCCATCTATATCCATTTCTGGGCAGCCCCATTCAGCTAGTCTGTGTGGTCAAATGCTTTAACAAGGCATAAATAATGCTTAATGGTGACAGGCACATGAGCTAGTTCCCCAAATAACTGGTTTTTCCTCCTGAGAGTGACTAGCTTTCATACATTTTGGAAAACCAAGTTCAATGTATTCATAATTCTTGTGTCTCAGAGACATTTGTGTTATTATTAATTACAGACATGCAGTAGTTTAATTCTTCCACCTGTTATCACCTGACTGAGATTTCACTGGATGTAACACAGAAATGAGACACCACACAGAGCAGAAGACCTGAAGAAACTGTATCTCTGTAAATGACACCCTGGTACCAAAGGTGAGGGCTGTTTGAGGGAAGGATAGGAGGTCTAGAAGAACATTTTCAAAGAAGGATATTTATCTCCTAAAACTGCAATCACAGCTGTAACTGCTCTCTGTGGATTCCAGGCTAGGACAGCTTTTGTCAGCTACTCCACAGAGCCAGTGGAGGTTTTCTTTCTGTTCTGAAGTAATTCCTTATGAGGTGTTTAAACACCTATTTCCAAACACTCCGTCTAGTTAAGTAGAATGGTATCCTTTGGTAAAACAAATCCTTACATTATTGATGTAGCATTGATTGTGCTCTTTCTAGACCAAGTGAGGTGGTATCTCAGGACTTGGCTGTATATTACACCTTTCCTAGTGTGTTTTACCTGTTTCTTGTTTCTATAGCATGAGGTATGTTAGACACTTTATATACATTAAGTTTTGGGACATCCAAAGGGCTTATATTTTTGAAAATTGTCTGATTTTTCAAACTATACCAGCTGATCCAACAAAAGACTACCAATAAATCTTGTCTCACCAATGTCTGCTTGAAGTACAACCCTTTCTGTCTGAGCAGCAGATGGTAGAAACCTGCTACAGCCAGGAAGGTTTCTGCCTTACTTGAGCAAAACAGTGGTGATCTTTTATTCTAAAATGTGGTATTTTACAGACACAAACAAAATACAAGAATTTTACCAAAGGAGTGCATGCTTGCAACAAAGTGTTGGCTTCAGAACCTTCAGAAGCTTTTTGACATTGAAGCATGAAAGAATCAAAACCAGAAGAATGAAGAACTTCTAACAAAGGAAGCACAGAGTTAGTGTTTACGAAAGAGGAGAATGGAAATCTCCACTGAAAAGCTTTTGTGAAATGTTATTTACCCTTAATTTTTCAAAATTTGTCTCATTGTTATTATTTTCTTGCTATACTAGGGTAGCTCAGCAAAAGTTGAGCTCAGTACTGTGTACACATGGGCAAATAGCTTTAGAATCTAAATCCAAGACAAAATACAATAGACCTATATGGAGAGTGAGGAAGCGATGCATCTGCATTAGCCAGCCAGACAGCAGGTATTGCCAAGTATTTTCTAAGCATCAGGGCCAAGGAGAGCTGCAAGAAGGAATCTGAATTAGAACAATGAATGGGTCTGATAGATCATTAATAGGAATACTTTGGATTTTCATTTAAATATGGCAAATATGTGGCAGAAGCAGGAGTCACTCTCTCAGTATGGATGATAGGAAGAGATAGGACAGAAAAGCTGTTAACCTCAATGAAGGTGAAGAGATAACAGTTGAGTTTTGATGAACAGAGAAGGGGAAGCCAGTAAAACAGTATAGATGTGGCTATGCATATAGAGTGTGGGCTGTACATAAGAATTGCACAGCTAAGAGTTATCCATATTCTGAGTAAAGTTTCATACTCTTAAGTAGCTTAATTTTAGACAATATCTCCACCTTGCTCATGCAAAAGACATAAAACTTGAGCAGAATTTTTGCCAGTGAGATGCATAGGAAGGACTTATCTTAGAGGAACCTAAACAATTGAGACAGTCAGTATTTAAATGAATTCAAAAGAGGTCAAAGAAGTAAAAACTGATACCCAATGTATGGGTGTGACTGACAAGCAAGATAATGTACAGTACACAGTGCTGAGAAGAGTGAAAATGAGGTTTTGGTAGTGAAGGCTGAAACATCTTCCTTAGTCAGATGGAATATAAACCCATTACACATCCACTGAAGATGTCAAATCAATATGAGGTTTTACTTTGAACAGAAAGGACAGGGCTCAGATGTCATTATAACATATATGTATACATCTGAGCCAGTCACCCAAGCTTCCTTTATGGACAGTAAAGATTCACTAAATGGATTTCAGGACAAAATCAATTTCATCTAGGTTAAATATCTAACACAGACAAGTTTTGAATAAAAAGGTCCCTAACCTTGGTCCCTGCAAGTGCCTTTTTCTGTCCACTGACTACAAAAAGCAATTCAGATGCCTGGTTTAGCTGAAGACATATGTGCTACAGATGCCTAATGTTAGTTGAGATGACTGAACCATTGAGGCAGATCTGGAGCAGGACTCTAAGTCTCCAGAACAGAGGTGGTAGATTATTACACATGTGAGTGTGAGGCTTCTCAGTGATAAAGTGCAAAGAGAACAAAAGTCTGTATGCTTTTGTGTGTAAGTGCTGCTCATCAATCCATCATGTATGGAATTGTTACTTTCAGAAAGAATGGAAAGCTTCCTGCTCTGAAGGAGGAGGAGGATAGAGCTCAAACTGCATAGCATGTTGGCTATGCTAGCATAAGGAAAGCAACAAAGTGATTTCCCTAATGATTACAGTTAAGTCTAGTTCCAAGAATACTGTCTGTGTATCCAGCAAACTCTCTTGGACATGTACATTTCCTTTGGCTCTAAAGCACTAGGCTACAAAATACCATATAAGTGCATGAAATGTCCAGATTTTTTTCCATGAAAAGAAAGCTTTCAGCATTGCAAAGCCGAGTGCAGACATTACTATACATCTTTTTTATTGCTGGCAAAGAGCAGGTGGGTGTTCTGTGTACATGGCACATCTGCAAATAAAGCAGGTCTGGCATGCAGTTCTAGGTTGTCTCTTATTTCTCACTCAGATATCTTGCAGCTGCAAATGAAGGGTATTTGGTGATAAGCATGTTTGGAAAATAATACCTTTGATAAAGAAAGCCAAAGCTCAATATTTAAATTAGAATCTCACCACTGCAACAAACTGAACTGTGCCAGGATGATCCTTTGAATGGTTAAATAAGAATTCTGTGGATAAATAAAATAATAAATGCTGCAAGGCAATGAATCTAAACTCTGTGGTCTCATGGTAAATCACTGTATTGTGCCTATATGCAGGGAAAGGATAGAAAACACTTTGTGACATGACATTTGGCCTCTACAAATAAATATTCATAAGTTACAAGCAAAGGGGAGAAACAAGAAACAAAAAAAAAAAAAAAAAAAAGGTTTGTAGCTGCACTAATTCCTGTGGTTAGAAAGTATTTGGATAATGATGGGATATCAATGATAACCAGGAAGCAGAACAACAAACAACATAAAATAGCAAACTTGAAGGCAGTCAGCCCAGAGTTTTCCATCAAAGTCAGCTCAAAAAAAAAAAAAAAAAAAGACAGATTTTAAATAACTATTGTGGATGAACTCACCACTGTGTTTCTACAGGCTGATGACATGATGACTGCTTTGATTTCAATGTGATGTAAAGCCAACCAGCACGCTGTTGACATAGACCCATTGTCTCATACTAACAGAAACACTGTTCAGTTAATGGGACAGGTCCTGACTGATTCAGACCAGAATCTGAGATTGGAATAAGCCAATTGAAGCAGATTATTTGATCCTAGTGGAGAACTTTTAGCTTGTCTCATCCCCAGGCCATAGGTAAAACAAGTGTCAGGTAGCCTACACCGTGAAGTACCAGAGCAACGAGTGGCCCACGGAGGTTGTAATGAAATCCCTGAGGTCCATAGAATTTTCTCTTGAGCAGAGAGAATATAGGTTCCATCTATATCAGTCCTGCAGGATCTATCATGTAAGGTCAGAAGGCTAAATTTGTGCTGATGACAGTGCAGGGCCAGGGTGAAGCAGTGTGCTATAGCAACCAAACGTGCAGGTCATGTAGCTGCAGTGGGGATGGCAACACATGATAATGCAGGCAGAGACAATGGATGGTATCTCATCAAGGGATCCCCTGTGCCAAGACTCTTGTCAGTGATGTCACACCCTTGGCAGAGAGAGCTATGTAGGATCTCTCAAATGTCTGTTTGGGGATGCAGACCACAGCTTTGGCCTGAATTGCCTTCAGTTCCACAGGGTCACGAAAATGCCTTCAGACAAAAGAGGTGTTTCATTGCAGCACAGGGGCTGCCCATCTCCACCCAAGAGGGTGCTGTATAGCAGTAGCCCTGCTTATGCCACATCCCTTCATCAGCTTCTTGAAACAGAAAAGCCCCACATACTTACAAATGGTTGTATTTATTCTGTTAGAATAGCAGATCCCCCTTGTTGCTTATATTTAAGTACCTACCTATGAATTTGGAAAAATCGTAGCAATCTGCCTATACATGAAATCCTACCAACAGGGGTTTCTTGTCGCATTACTGCCAGTCATCTCTGCCCTTAGTCTGAAGCTTGAAGACATTGGATTCAATACAGCATTATTATTTGTGTATTCTCCTGTATCAAGGCCACTAGCAGGCTATATAAGTACCTAAATTAAGCTCATTAGCAGCTTCAACATATTACTGAATTAACATAAAGTAAAATATATTCTGTGTTCAACTGCAATAGCCCAGCATCAGAAATAGGATGGTTCTCCCTGTGCTTACTAGGAGAGTGCTAGGTCCCTTTCAGAAAAGAAAGCTAAATTCCTCCTGAGCATCATTTGGATGTCTGAGAAAAGGTTTAGTAACATGTCTAGCCAAGCCGCAGAACTTTTTCGCATCTGGATGTGTCCCATGTGCTAAACTGCCTCAGTCTGTGAACAATTCCAAAATACACTCAGCTTTATTATTGTAAAAGAATGTAATGTTATATAACCAAACGTGAAAGCACATATTGTGGGATATTTCAGAAAGAACAACATGTTAAAACTGCACTTTTAAAACAAGGTTGGAATTTAATGGAGAAAATGGCCTCAACTGGTCTGCACATGTCAAGAGTTTATTTTACGTAATCGGCTGAAGGCAGAGAAGCCTGCCAGGAGAACTGCTTTTAAAAATAAAATCACACTGGTGAAACGGGCTTTCTTCAGAGTGGAGGTGGGCCTCAGCTGCAAATATCATATCTGGCTTGTTCAGAAGTTTGAAGCACTTAAATCCCAAGGTATTGCCCCACTATGTCTTTGAAACAGATTTAGAAGTTATCCTCAAGGAATTACGAATGTGTCTCTCTTTATACTATGCAAAGAAATCCTGAAAGGTTATAAAAATAAGATCTTGGGATGAGGTGGATTTCCTATGAAATATTAGCAATGTCAAGATGGACTTTTTCCTGGTTTTATTGAATGGCTCTTTAGGGTCAGAAAATCATCCCGAGTTCTTCTTCATCATTTATTTAGTTGTGGGCTGCCAAAATGACAACCAAGCTCATTTCAGGCCCAGATATGGACATCCCAGCTGTGTTAGGAAGGAGATTGTGGTGCAGTGGGAAAATGCCAGCCCAGACGTTCCAGAGACCCTTAGGAAAGGCCTGTCTCAGATTCCTGCTTATAAAAGAGAGGACTTCAGAACAGTACTATGGGAATATGTGAGAAATATGCCTTTGCTTGCAAACGGCACCACTTATTGACAAGACACCACGGCAGAGAAAGGCATTAAAGATTTTCTTACTCGTGGATAAGCAAAAGGTTTAATGTAAAAGAGAGGAGTGGAACTCCAGAGTGGACTTCTTTTTAATTCTTCAGGGTTACTGTTATGTATCATAAAGATGGGCCACCTACAGGTTGTTTGTTCCTCTGTAGTTTTTGTCCTTTATTATGCTGCAGAATTGCTGAGTTTGATCAGCTAATCATAGTCCTCTCTGTCACTTCTGAAGCTTGATAAAAATAACCTGTGTTTTCTGGGTAAAGAATGGACAATGAACAACGCTCAGGATGACACCACTCCCTATTTCTGCACTGCTGTTATCCAGGGAGAATAACAGCACGCTTAATAAACTGGGGGCAAAGCCTGCCTCGTGGGTGTGCAACTTCTCTTGAGTGCCTCAAAGAGTGTGGATGTAGTTCAGCTTGTGCACATATCCCTCGCTAGCTGCATTTCAGCAGCAGGCGATCTCTGTGGGGGAAACACAGCAGTCTTTCCCATTCTGTGCCACCAGGATTACACAAAGGAAGGGAAGTGAGGAATACGTCATCCAGCTGAAACTACAGAGAAAATTCAGGAAGAAAGAAAAACATCTGAGCTGGAACTTAGCCACGTCTCAGAGGTTAACATCCTACTTCTGTGAAAAGTGCCGTAGTCATAACGATAAAATAGTGGTCAAGGCCTCATGTTTCATACAAAGGAAGGTTTTGCAGTTCAATTTCCATTTTAAAAACCCAAAATTCAGAGCAATGCTGTTCTTTCTAGGCACTCTAAAGTTCTGGGTAAAATCTGCCAAAATTAGGATGCCTTTTTTGGTTAGGAAATCTTAAAAAATGTGGTATGTGTCAGAATCCAGTGAGTAAATCAATTAATAACTCTCAGTTTATGGCTTATCTGTGAATCATTTCTTTGCATACTTTACTATCCATTACTCATACTGTGTGGTCGATTCCTTTAGGGTTTGTCTTCACTGTGAAAGGGATCCATTCTTCACTATGACCTACCTGGGCCAGATCAGCTTTGCTCTCTGCAGCTGCATTTTTCTTTGAGTTTCCATAGACGGAAACTGCTGAGCCTTGCCTCCATTAGGGTTTAAAGTGGGATAGTCAGTTGGAGAAAGACAGCAATTTTAATGGAAAAAAACCACTGAGCTTGTTTCGGGTTTTGTTTGCTTTGCAGCGAACATGTCATTTTTGTCCAAGACATTGTTTCAGCTCCCTAATTGAATGACGGAAATTTTTTAAGCAGAACAATGAAATGGCCTTTTTGTGAAAAAAATTCTGGTTGCAATCCAACTATTTGCAAATAATTCCAATTGTAGAAGTCAGAGTAAAACAAACTGACTAAATTATTTGTTAATACATTTGTATTTTGTATTTTTTCAATAGATTCTGCTTACTATCACACTTGGGCATTGCTTTGTGAAGAGAAGGGGATCTTATTTCCTGTCCAGCATCACCAATTTCTCACCCATTTGATCCTACTCAGTATACTAAGTCATGTACCACATCAGCTCAGCTTTCCTCCATCTTATGCTCCATGAAGCTTTAACTCACTCTGATAAGAAACAAGATATCTAGAGGTAAGCAGGAAGGCCTAGCTAAAAATATAACTGAATTAAAAGCTCACTTTTTGAATGCCTTTTTTGTTACTCAAGATCTGCTTGTCAAGTGAGGTGACATTCAGCATGAACTGGATCTCAGAATCTCAGCCTTAGTCATTTCTGCTTAATGCAATAACATCTTGAATGAAATAGTTTATTTCCTGGCAAAGGGCTTAACAGCAAAATTAGACTGTGTTCTGGCATGGCACTTAAATTGGCTTCCAGAAAGCTTGTGATTATCATCTGAAGCTGCCTGAGCCAAGAGTCTGTTCTTTATCAGTGCTTCTTGGTCTGTTCTGTCCTTTTCATTTGAGGTGCGGCCTCACCAGTGCCGAGTACAGGGGGACAATCACTGCCCTGGTCCTGCTGGCCACACTGTTGCTGATACAGGCCAGGATGTCACTGGCCTTCTTGGCCACCTGGGTACACTCTGGTTCAGGGTCAGCTGCTGTTGACAAACACCCCCAGGTCCTTTTCAGCTGGGGAGCTTTCCAGCCATTCTTCTCCAAGCCAGTAGCGCTGCCCAGGGTTGTTGTGACCCAAGGGCAGGACTCAGCACTCTGCTTTTTTGAATCTCTTACAATTGGCCTTGGCCCATCAATCCAGCCTGTCCAGATCCCTCTGCAGAGCCTTCCTGCCCTCCAGCAGCTCAACACTGCCACCCAGCTTGGTGTCATCTGCAAACTGCCCGAGGGTGCACTCAACCCCCTTGTCCAGATCATCAGTAAAGATGTTAAAAAGGACTGGCCCTAACACTGAGCCCTGGGGAACACCACTGGTGACTGGCTGCCAACTGCATGTAACTCCATTTCCCACCACTCTGGGCCATCCAGACAGTTTTTAATGCACAGTGCACCCATCCAAGCCAAGAGTAGCCAGTTTCTCTAGGAGAATGCTGTGGGAAATGGTGTCAAAGGCTTTACTAAAGAATAAATGTGATGGAAGAGATGTTAAAGCTTCCATTGCTGCTGGTTATGCAGTTCTTGTTTCTAGAATATCTAAAAAGATTCATTATTCTGTAAACATGAATTTACGAGATCGACAGCCTGGCCATGTAAAAGAGAAAGCAACTTTCATTATCAAGATAATAAATCAATCACAAAGACCTATAAAATTACTTTCTTCTGTCCTTGAGACAAATCCTCCACATATAAAAGAGTAGGTCATCTACACACCTTTCATTTTTCAGTCTATTACCATGGATATGTGCACAGATTTATAGAAAACACCATGTGATCTGAGGCTTGTGACAGACATTCCCATGTAGGGAAATGGGACTGCAAGTGTGAAACATTCGTCAGTGTGGCACTGGCCAGTCTTGAAATCATTACAACCTGCAGCCTAGAAGTGAATCCCTAGGAGGTGAATAACTTCAAATCCCTTTTTATTAATCCTTTGACCTGTTTATGCCCTTTCCTCTCTTGGGCATGAATGAAAAAATTAATTTTCTAGAATGCTTTAAACAACATCTAAGTCTTTTTGCACATGCAGGCAAAACATGCAAAACCATTAAAGCAACAACAGAGAAGTCCAGAAGAATGTGAGCTATTTAAATTTAGGCCGTTTGCTAGAGAAAAAGACCCTGGTTATGGTTTGTTCCATGTTTCTGGAGAACTCTACAACAAGAATACAAACCTGTTTCATTCTGGAGAGTGATCAATATAGGACAAAGTTCATACGAACTTTTGTTCTGTTGATTAGAATCATGGAATTGTCTAGGTTGGAAAAGACCTCTAAAATTGTAGAGTCCAACCATTAACCCAGTACCACCATGTTCACCATGAAATGTTGTCCCCAAGTGCCACGTCCAAATGCCTTTTGAATACTTCCAGGGATGGATATTCCACCACTTCCCTGGGCAGCCTGTTCCAATGCCTGACACAGGATTAACAATAGCGTATTTAGTTAAGGGAAGAAAATGGCAGGAAACACTGCTTGTATGGTGTCATAAGAAAGATGCTTCAATTTTGATCTGAATTGCTGACAACTCCCAAAAAGTTCAGGTGTGGCTGGTTCCAAAGCTGAAGTCTACAGAGAAGTTACTGGCAGCGTGCCGGGAACTTAATCCCCTCTCCCTTGCTTTCCAGCCAATAAATTGCTTTAAAGGAGAACCTAAAAACACATCAAATGCTTCCTGATAAATAATTTTCCACATACATACACCATTTCTGTACTTGTCATAGGGCTGTTATGAGAGTGAAATGTTCCACCAGCCACTCTCTCTCTGCTAAGGTGCCCAGCACATAATGACTGTGTTTGAGAGTCTGGGATTTGAATGTCAGTACATCCAAAGCAGAGGAAACCCATAGAACTTCATAGCTCTAACTGGGATGGGGAAAAGCTTCCTGGTTTAAAAAAGTAATAATAATAATAAAAAAGCCTGTGAAAACTGGTAACTTCACATTTTTGCCTGGTGTTATGTGATCCTTCCTCCCTTTGAGGTACAGAGGATACCTTGTTCTACCTTCCGAAAACATCCGGCTCAGTGGAAGGAGGATGTTTGTTCTGTTCTTCTGAAGAAGTTTGAAGCAGAGCCCAGTCCGGGGCCCCTGATGAAAGGCTTCATGATGCCACACTCCCTTGAGGAGATTTTGAAGGAACCTAATTTGCTGTGAGATACAAATGAAACTGTTTACAATGAACAGGTTTTGCCCTTTTGTGTGTAATGCAATCCTCCTTTCAAGCTGGATTCCTGTCGTCCAGTTTTGCTGAGGCACACGCTGACTTGTTGTGCATATCCAGTTATAATGTTAAAAATACTGAGAGCCCTAACTAGCATGGCTGTGTTATTTACAATTACAAATGACCACAATTCTCAAATTTGGTGGGCAAAATTTTGGTTTTAGCAAGATGTTTCTCAGCTGATAATCTAGGCAGAGATTTCTAAGCCTGATATCATTCTTTGTTTCTTCATGATGACTGCAGAAGATTTAAAAAGTTTATCTGGTTTACATTTATCCTGGAAAAGAGATTGGAGAACTTGCATAAGTCTTACATAAAGTAAACAAAAAATGGGTCTTAACCCATTTTTTAAAGTATTTTGTTCACCATTTAAGGTAGAATTTTCATTTATTTCAGTTGTTGCTACCCATTAACTCCAATTTCTGACACATATCCTGAAGGAAACCATATCTGTTCAAGATCACATGCCTTATATTTATTTTGCCAAAACTGCTGAAAAATTCTCTGCTGGAACAAAGGAGAAAGCCGATTTCCAGATTTTTAAAAGACAAACAACAATCAAACAAATTCCCAAACCAATAGATTGTGATGCCTCTAAAAATACACAAATTAAACCATCTCTGTCTCAGATGCCAGGTTCCTGTACTGTTAAAACCACTACAGTTTATCTTTCTACACTGCACCACTGTGAGAAGATCAGTGGTGCTGCGTGTGTGTCAAAATCCCTCAAAACTGCAATCTTGTCTTCTTTATCTAGTAACTAGCCAGCTGAGGCCATGCTTAGCTGCTGTTGACATCAGTGATTCTGCTGAAGAAACTAAATAAACAGTTAAACTCCCAAAAGTGCTCACCCACGGCAAAATATCCCAACAGTCAGGATTACTTCAGCTTTACCACAGCAGAAACAGGGTCAGAGACTTGTCCCATATCATTCTCATCCTGCTAATGATGAGTTCACTGAAGATGGCAGCCTCTGACTCTAAATGCAGAATAGAAATAAAACAGGTATCTAGACTCCCAAGGTTTTTTCAGATTGTGTTTGGCTTGTAGTGATGGTTTCCACATCTATACTCCACTCTGGTAAGACCATACCTGGAGTACTGCATCCAGCCCTGGAGTCATCAGTGGAGGAGAGGCATGGACCTGTTGGAGCGGGTCAAGAGAAGGGCCACAAAAGTGATCAGAGGGCTGGAGTACATATCCTGTGAGGAAAGGCTGAGAGAAGAGGTTTTTCAGCTGGGAGAAGACAAGCCTTCAGAAAGACCTTTTTGTAGCCTTCCAGTAAAAGGGGGCTTACAAGAAAGATTGAGAGAGACTTTTGACAGGGGCATGCAGCGCAGCACAAGAAGAAACGGCTTTGAACTGAAGTAGGGCAGGTTTAGATTAGATATTAGGAAGAAATTCTTTATTATGAGGGTGGTGAGACACTGGCACAGAGAAGTGGTAGATTCCCCATCCTTAGAAACATTCAAGGCCAGGCTGGATGGGACTCTGAGCAACTTGATCTAGTGGAAGATGCCCGTGCTCGTGGCAGGGAGGTTGGAACAAGATGAGACCTTCAAAGGTCCCTTCCCACCCATTCTATGGTTCTATGCTTCTATGACCTGTTCAGCAGGCGCCAAACCCACTGCCTAGAAAAAAGTCAAACTGTCACCATGCTCCACCAGTGCAGCCTACACCGGTAAAGCCACTTTGGAGCAATCTAGTATCTACCACAGAGCTAAAAAGGCTTAAGAGCATTTTTATCAACCAAACTCCTTGTTTGTGAAGTAGAAAATGAAGTGGACCAGATTTTTTTGGTTCCAGCTCCAGCGGGTACAGCCGTTATTTGATCTTGGCATGTCCTTTTCAAGCCTGGCTGTGTCAAAGTGGTGATTTTTTTGTTGTTGTTGTTTATTTGCAAAGAGCCCTTTTGAATATATCCACTTCTTTATTTGTGTGTAATTTCACAGTGTTCAAATACTTTAGTTTTTAATCCTTCTCTCAATGCAGCATGGAAAGCTACAGAAAGCTAGCTTCACTCCTGGCATATCAAGCAGGAGCAGTCCACATCTGGGTCTGACTCCTTTTGATGACATTCAAGAAATTGCATTGCTCAAGGAGTTCTGCAAGGAAATGGATAAAAAACTCAACATTACATAATGCCTTTGTCTGGATGTCTCGGACCAGGGGACCTAGTCAGAAATACTGTGTTTGTTATACACAACATACTCAGAGTCCTTGAGTTCCACTGAATTTTGGACCGACAGGGGTGACACAGATGCATCTTCTCTAAAAATCTCAAGCCCAAAAGCAACTACAGCCAGTTTGGCCTCAATAATAGTATAAATAGTATAAATTAAAGGGAACTCAGAGAGACATCAGCTCTGCTGCATATTACTACAGCAGTACAACCTTAGAAGCAAATTTCAAATTTGCCTTTAAAAGAGTATTTATAAAGAGCTTAATCTCATTCAAGTGGTGTAAGAACATCTTGATAATAGCCTCTATACATTCTATAGGATGAAAACACCTGATTAAATACCTTACATAAACATGCTCTTAGCTTTGTGGCTTATCCATTGCAGTAGTAAAAAAGATGCTATGCAAAAATTCACTTTAAATATTTCATTAACCTTCTTAACTCTGACCCAGCATCATGATACATGCTGAGGCACTAACAATGTATTTCACATAGCAAATGTATGTCTCTGTCCCAGTAATTTCTGAGCACAGAATAAATAAATGTTGATTTTCCAGCCGTACCAGCTGAGGAAATTACAGACCCTCCTCAGTAAAACAATTAGCATCTTGTTAATTTGAATAGCTCTGAGGGAAGGCTTTAAGCAGAATAAATGACCCTTTCCCTTAACAAGAAGAAAGGGGCAGCAAATGGGCAAATTTGCATATGGAAAATACTTACTATTCACCTGCACTAAATGTTTCCTGTTTGAACCGGCAACAGAGAAGTATCTAATTCTCTATAATGTTTTATTGAGGAGCTAGAAAGTTAATGGGAGAGGGAAGATACTACTCATGTTTACCTCAGGAAATAAGCTAAAGTCAGCGTTGATAATTCTGCTGAAGTGCTCCCAATTTCCATATTAAATAGCTTCTTATTTGCTTGCTTAAATACACATCTAAATAAGACACGTCTGAGGAGGCTTCAGGATTAATGCTGGTAGATTCTAATAGTACAAACAAGTTTGCAAGGTCTTTTAAAACATCCATAATAACTATAAGCTCAAAGAATAACTTAGCCAAGATTTTTAAAAGTGTCTATGATTTTTGTTATGGCCCATTTACCCTGTGACAACTGAGAAAGGCTCAATTTCACAGAAGAAGAGCAAAGTTTTTCCAAAAACAGACTTTCTGAGGTATTTTGTGGAGGCCACTCAGATATTAAAGATGTTAGTGCATTCAAATCATCCGTATCTTTGGAAAATCTTAGCCACAAGGGAACTGGCTTCTCAACAACGTTGCAAGCTGTATGAGATAACCAGCTTGGCTTTAGTTTTCTGGCTAGCTCATAATGCAGCCCCTTCTGAAAACAAGCTATGAAAACACAGTTTGCTTGAAGTATTGCAAGAGGCTATACCATTAGGGAAGCAGAAAAATCTTATATTCCCCTCACTGTGTGACAAAATCCAACCGATAATTCAGATGTCCTCTTTAAGCGACCTAAGAGAAGCTGCCTCACCATTTTGGCAGCCATCCAGAGCATGTATTTTGTGTCCAAAGTTGGGGGAAAAAAGGCCATAGAAGACTGTTGCAGGAAGACTGACACACAAAAAAAAGCAGTCAGAGTATTTTTAACAGAAGCAAATGTTTCACACATTTTACCTTCAAAGGCCTGGCTGCAGCTCTTGTTTTGTTTCCTTTGTACTTGGCTAGATCCCAGTGTATGATTTGTAGAACATGATCTGCCTTTCCTGTACCTGTGAGTTTTTTGGTAGCTCAGGATTAGCATCTATTGAAAAAAGCATTTTGGAGATCTCAAAGCAGCATATTCAACTGCACTCACCAAAATCTATGTTAACAAGATCAATAGCAGTGTGTGAGTTTTATGACCCACGGAACAGCTCATCTTGGGCACCTCATCAGTCATTAGCAGTCACTGGAAAAGCCATAGGATTCCAACAGTGACTGCAGGTACATATCAAATTTAATTGCAGCCAGAATTAAGTGTTTTAGGTTGGCGGGCTTTTGTTTAAACAGCTCTGTAAATGGCACAATACTGGCCCATTACAGCTACATAGCTGTTTCACATGGAGCACTGCATGTAAAAAATACCATAAAGGAAACCTTATCACTCTCTACAGCTGCCTGAAAAGAGGTTGTAGTGAGATGCGGGTGGGTCTCTTCTCCCAGGTAGCAAGTGACAGGCGGAAATGGCCTCAGGGAAGGTTCAGATTGGATATTAAGAATTTATTTTTTTTATCTAAAGGGTTAAAAAGACATATAGATGTGGCACTTGTGGACATGGCTTAGTGTTGGGCTTGGCAGTGCTGGGTTAATGGGTGGACTCATTGAGTTTTCCCACCTTAGTGACTCTATGATTCTGTAAAAGTAAATTCTCTTCCTCTCAGCTGCTCAGGTTCCCTCCCCAGTGCGTGCTGGCTGCCCTATTCCAGCAATGCACAGCAGCCACAAATCCACTGGGATGGCCAGTGTGACATGAAGAGCAAGCACAAGGCAGCAAGAATGTGCTGTCTGAAAGTCTGACTCAGAAAAAGAGGGCATATGTGCATGTATAAGGGATGTGAAGAGAGGCTGTAGCTTGGTTTAAGTGCTGTGCGCTTAAATATGCAGAGAAAGCATCTCTGCATATTTACATGCAGCATTGTGTAAGGAGTTGGAAATTCCACTATCACTACATCATCACCATTCCATCTGTGTCAGCAGAAGCATCCTACTGCACTGGACAGACAATATGGCCTTGGTGGGGAGAGAGGTGGAGAAGAATGAAGCTGTGAATGGAGTGCAGAGATGAAGAAAACATCTTCATGTCATCCACACCTCTGATTTTTATTTGAGCATTGTCTTTATTCCCTCCCTGCATTCCACAAAAGCTTCATATTGTTGTGTTCTCAGCAAGGGAACTGTTCTACACTGACTCTTCAGCCTAAATCACACAAGGCCTGACAGCTCCCCAAAGCCTTCCTATAGCTTCTGTGTGACGCCGAACGGACAAACTCTTTAGGCCACTATCCCTTTCAGGGCAAGAGCACGGGTCATGAGGTGAAACCAGGAGAGGCCATGTGTGAAACAAACAACAGGAGATGGCTCTTCATTTAATGGTTTGGCCACTGTCCCTTTTGTCCCTGCATCTTAGGGATGGGGACTAGACCATCTCTGAAACACCACCAAAGCACTCCCTCAGAAACTAAGAGGGGATGAAAAAAGAAAGGAGGCAGAGGAAAGGAGAAGCCAAATGACTATAGGGAACAGTGACTGAAAAGAAGGGAAGAGATGGTAACAAATGGTTAAAAAATTAGAAGTAAGGAACCGGAGAGGGTAAAAGAGCAAAGGACTCCCGACAGCTCCAGCACCCTGGTAAGCTGCTGGAACAGCAGTGCTGTTCTGTCCAGGGGCAGAAGGACAAAAGAAAAGAAACCTCACAATTTTGGGGATCACTGAAGCTCAATCCTCCTGTTAATACAACTGGATGCCTTGGCCAAGGCCAAAAGGAGGTAGGTGAGGAGGTCCAACACTGTGGTGTAGTCTTAGTTGGGACAAAGGTAAATAAAAATATGAAGGGAAAAATGCAGCTGTAGGAAGAGATTCTGTGGGAGCAGAAAGAGGGAACACAGTCTGCTGAGCCTTATCTAAATGTTTGATAGCCCTCATCTTGCAGAAAAGGCATAATTCTGCTTATGAGCTGCTCTATGAACACATTTCTGTAATAGAACCATAGAATAATAAAATGGTTTGTGTTGGAAGCGACCTCTGAAGAACCTCTAGTCCAAACCCCCTGCCACGGGCAGAGGCATGTCCCACTAGACTCAGTTGCTAAAAGCCCCATCCAACCTGGCCTCTAACACTTCCAGAGATGGGGCATCCAAAACCTCTCTGGGCAACGTGTGCCAGTGCCTCACCACCATTACTGTAAAAAAAACGCACTGCCTGAGTGGGGTTTTTCTACTTTTCGTCCGTGGTGATCAGAGAGATTATATCAAAATATAAACTGAAAGACTGGATACCAGGCTAAATAAAATCAGTGAAGAAAACAGGAAGACAAGAAGAAATACCATTCTCAGGACAGAACATTTGGGCTAATGACTCTCCTGGATATAGGGAGTGAAGGCACAGAGCTACATGAATGATGACTGGACTCTCTTTGCATTGACTGGACTTTTCTTTGCATTTGCTTTGAAAACTCTCTGTTTTCAACAGAGCTTGACACTGTTACCAGTACAGTTCTGGGAGTGCTGAGAAGTCAGGGATCATGGCTGGGATCAGGGCTGTGTGTGCTGTATATGCCAGTAGGTTTTATTTCTCAAGTCTGAACACAAGAAACAAGAAGAGACAGTAAACAGACAGGGACACTTTAAAAGAAAATGATAGGTTAAGGAGGGAACACCTATCTATCTTGTCATTGACATTTAGAAGACATCTATCACCCTGTTTTCTAAATCCCAAACAAACTTACAGAATTACAGAGTTCAGAGGAACCATGTATTTCTCTCTGTTCTTCTGGAATGACAGTGGTAGGTCAACTGAATCTTAAATAGATGATGTGTAGAGGCATCTCCTTCCTTTTCCAGAGTTTGGATCCCTTACTGAGACAGTCAACTGGATGGAGGAAGACTAGTTTGTGGCATAAATTTAAGTGCAAGAACACAGACTTTCTTCCATGTACCCGTTAGACATTTGTTCAGTTGGTTTTTTAGGTACAGGAGTTCTTCATCTAACATAGAATTCATCATTCTCTTGGAGAATCCTATCCAGATCCCACAAGCAATGCATTGTCCTAAGGAGGTGGAGACGATAGCTCTCTATCACTCTGACATTCCCACTAGGATATAAGTTGGAGGCCCTGTTTTGGCCCCCACCATACTTGGATAGTATATCTTGTTCACTAGGAGTTACAGTCTTTGCAAATGCATTCCAAATTGTGCTTGATTTAATCAGTGCAATTTTCTTTTTCCTGATGGATTGGCCTTTCCCTCTGCAAGCCAGGAACAATTCAGCTGCAGCAGGAGCAGGGAGGGCTCACTGGTGTCACAGAAAACCTTCCACCATCCTGCTTTTCATGGTGTTTGTTCCCAGTTCTGTAACAGCAGCCCCTCCTCTGAAGGTCCACTTCAGTTCAGTGAACTCTGAAGCCCTGTCACTTCTCACAGCCACCTCAGTGCTCCTGTAAATACAGGCTCCTTATAAACTGTGTCTCTGCAGTGACAAACTGCAACCTTCAACTCAGAGTGATGGGAAATTTATATCATCACAAAGCTCCCTCTTACCTCTTTTTGTCATCTCCAGGACCTCCCAGAGACCTCATCTTCAAAGGTTGTGGCAGAACTGCTTTTAACAGGCTTCAAGGAATGGGCGGAGTTTGTCCCAGACCAGTCCCCACATCTTGACTTTCCTCCCCCACTTTCAGCCAGAATTTAATAAATTTGGCTCTTTTCCAAGAACAGAAACAAAGGAGAGACTATTGCCTTTAATCTCCATGTCTTGCTTTCTCTGTCAGTAAAGGAAGGGTAATAAAACACATTTGCACAGCTCTGAGGGGGATTGTGAGGGATGAATTAGTCTATAACGTATCCGTAATTGCTCAAAATGCTATAACAAAAAGTGTGAACAGCATGTAAAAAAGGCATCACCTTTAGAGCCCAAGTGATGCTGAGCTGAAGCCTTACAGCAATAATCATTTTAAGAATAAGAGTGCTATGTACTGAGCTCACTTTTAATGCTGATGAGAACACTGTATTGAGAAAAGTGGGGAAAAGCCACCACCTCTGAGATATGCCATCCACATTGGCCTAAAGCTCTTCCTTTACTTGGAAGGAAAATAACTAATTGTGGAGGTGCAAGCAGTGCCTACCTGACATGACTTTTGAGATGTAAGCAGGTATCAGGAAACCTGTTGTACTACTATTAAACACTGTGCACTGGGTCTATGACCAGATGTGAAAGAGTTTGTGGGACTATGCAAAGGACATTATAAGAGGCACTGTCAGCAGCCCAGATCTTAAAACAACATGAATCATATTTCATTACCATGAAATTTGCTTAAAAATCTCACCATTTCCTATAGGTAGCAATTATGGAGCAGGGTTCCCTTTTCTCCTAACTTCTGAGCCCTGAATTCAGAAGTCCTTTCTTTGCAAACCCGAACACTAGAAACCTTCCAAAGGAATAAACAAAAGTTGAATTTCTCACATAACCACTCAATTCCAGAAGCTGGGCTTTAATGTAAAATGCAAAGAATTAAAAATGCTAACAACAGAGCTATCAGCTTGGCAAAGTATCCTCTGTTCTTGGCAAAGGCTTCCTACAGGCGGCAAGTTTGAACTCCGGTCTGTCTGTGTCTCACAAGGCAGAAAGGAGCAGGTTGAGGGAAGGGCACCTGTCACAACATGATCCCTCAGGTGCAGCAGGGGCTATTGTAAGGTATAAAAGCTGCATTAGTCTGTACTAATTTGCTGAGCAAGTGACTTCAGAAATGGGTATGGCTTCTATCTGTCCTCACATTTTTTTGAGTCATTAGACAGCAAGGGTTTCGTGCTACATCGAGAGCAATGTTTACTGCACCCAGATATAGACTGAGGAGGGGAGACACTCCATCAGTATGAAAGTCAAAGAGCTTAGCCACTTCCATAATTATGGTTTAAAGTACCTGCAGTCATATCTGGAGAGCAAAGCAGGATATGTATTCTCCTCCCCCTTCCTCCTCCTTTCCATGTGAAAGGTATGGCGCTATGATGTACTGTCCAAGGGCTAAAGTCATGTTTGCTTTGATCTGATAACAAATTGTATAATAATAGCTGGTTAGCATTCAAGGAAAAAACCTGCTTGTTTTAACTTGTGGTTTATCATCAGAAGTGGAAACAAAGATTACTTCTTTTCAGGGACATACCAAGTGAAGGACAATTTGCAGGAGACAAATTCCAGACAACCGGTCCACTGTGCAGACACAACTTAATAAACTCCAGCTTTTAATATAGCTTCCAGCTACCTCTCGGACAGGAAATTCTGATAGTTGTGAGCTGGCATGGGCTTGAATCCCAGCAAGACCCACTATCTATTCTTACTTCTGCTACAAGTTTGCTTTTCAATGGCTTATTAGTTTCTAGAGGGAAACTGAAGAGCTTAAACTTACTTAAAATAAATTCCAGGGTATATCACCTTTGGCAAGCTTCTGTACGGAGATAATAGTGTTTACTCCTTAGCTTTATGAGGGTATTTGAGATGTTATTACAACTGTAGTACTTTGACCATGTAAATGCTACGTTGTCATAATATTCTCTCCTTCGCTCTGCTATGTCTAAACCAGGACTTTGAGATTTATAGGTCTCTCAGTCATCATTCTTTCCTGGGTGTCAAAGACATCAGGAAATCATGCTCTCCTGTGACAAAAGCTTGTGAGTCAATATTAAATACAGCTGAGGTTTTGACTCCTTGTTATTACATCACTAGGAGAACAGGTAATGTAGCTAGAAGCCATAGATCAAGGATGCATAATATATCACCTGCTCTTTGGGTACCAATGGCACTCAGAGAATCATCTTCTTGGAAAAGCTGGCCCTCTGACACTGTTGAGTATATTTCAGAGCCAGTGTTATGCACAAACCATTATTTCCTCCTTCAGAGGCAGATTTTTACTGCAAAAAAATATGCTTCAAATTGTCATCTTCAGAATCGTAACTCATATTTTACTGTTTGGAATAAAAATGTTATTTTCAGCATTAATAACTTAACTAAGTCAAAGTGTTCATTTACTTTTTGGCTACAAACTCTCTCCAGTGCCAGTATAGAACTCCTATTCAACCCCTTATATATGGTCAGAAATTCTGATATATAAAACACTTCTTCAATGAAAAGGTTGCTTAGGAATCCTGCCTTTTAAATGTTTCAACTCTTTCTCGCTGTTTGAAACCCCCTAAAGCCTTAAATCTAGATCACTCTCTTTCTTCCTGAGCAGAAGTCCTGCTGCCTTTCTTAGGCATTTTGAAAGGCTGAATTCTCACGATTTCATTTAAGAATGGAGGAAAAAGCAGTGGAGTATTCTCTCTTGCATTTGCAAAATACATAAGTGAGATGTTCAGCCACTGGGGAGGGAGGAGGGCTGGCAGATAAATCACAGTGGAAATTCAGTAACTGTGTTTCTCTTTTAAAATAGGCTTGCTATAGTTTCAAAGGCATTATTTATAGAGCACCACATGCAGTAAGTGCTTAACAGGCAAGGCAGACAGAAGGTATCAGTCCAAAAGCATGGTTCAATATTCATTCACTGGACACCAAAGATCCATGGTTTTCACATCCCTGAACTCCCACTCTGAACATTCCCACCTCTCACTGCCTTTACTCTGCTGACAGACTTTGGAGCCACATCACAAATTGGAACAGGGAACTCTGATCCAACTGAAAAGGTAATACTGCAAAAAAGGCCTGATAAACACCAGCCATATTTTTCAGTCAGGCAAATTCCCTGGTCAGATTCATCACCCAGCTGCACAAGCACTGCATGAACAAGGGTGGTGCAGGAGGAAGGGGTGGCCATAGCAGGAGAAGAAGAGGAGGCCCATGGTGTCTGTTTAAACAATGCAAACAGGGTGATTATTAAACTGGTCCTCTGGTGCCTTCACCCCAATGGTTTGACGACAGGCTTCACTTCGGACATGGTGAGTCACTCCCTTCGCTAAATGGCACTATTCACAGCAAAGAAAGCCTAAGGTTGTCCCCTGTTCTTGTGATCTTTGTGGGAGCCTGGAGTCATGTTAGCCATGTGAGAATCTCAGCATCCCTTTGGAAAGGTCAGTTTAACTTGAATCCCTCCTGACTGTAGAGGAAAAAGTCATGAAAGTCAGATCCTAACAGCTCAAAATGTAGAAAGCAAAGAGAAGAATCTCCCATAACAGCAAAAATGTAATGGCTCCATAGCCCTTGCTATGCCAAATTATATGATAATGCTCAGATACCCTCTTTAAGTGACCGAAGGGAAGCTGCCTCACCGTTTTGGGATCGTAGCTAGATATTCACATGTTCTGACCAATGGAACTGTTTAATTATGCAGAGTTGCTTCAACATGATGCTGTGCAAACTTCACTCTCAATCATCAAAGCTTGTTCTGTTCCTGTGCTACAGCAAATGCCCTCGCTGCTTCTTAGGGCTCAGAGAAGTGTCAGCACAGCTCTAAGGCAAAGCATGTGACTTCTGAGACTTGTGTCCTGCATGGGATGAAAGTTCTGTCAAAAGCCCCTGTACTCATGGGAAATCCTCTTCATAATTAACATTTATGTAACGACTCCTTCACGGGCCAAACATATGTTTACATTCCTCCAGTCTGTTTATTTAAGAGACAGTGCTGGCCAGATGTTTTTGCAAGAGCACTGGAATTAAGTCTTTGTTTTCAGCTCTGCTCCATCTACCCATGCAATGTCTCTAAGTCTCTAAAGGGACAAATGCTCCCACACATCCCTTTGTTTACCAAAGAACATGGATGCATTCTGCTTTTCTTGAGAATATGTATCACGGAGAAGTGACAAAGAGCCTGTGGAGTGACTGAGTCATCCTACCTCCTCCCACCAAAGGAGTATGGGTTCGGTGTAGAAAAGAGATCTGAGGAACTTCGAAGAATGATGCCCAAAATCGTGTCTCACCCAAAGAGGTCACAGCTCTTTGGAATGTGCTGCAAAGTGAATCAGTGGCCGTGACTTGGGGAAAGGCGTGATTTCTGCCTCACCCTCTAATCTTCGGGGCCTTTCTTGTCTTTGTGCCTCCTGTCTTGGTGTTTATTGTCTGTGAAATGGGTGGGCTATTATCATCCTCACCCACTGTGACTATAGAATATGTCTCACAGATATCTGAAAGATGGAAGCTGGTAAAAGAGTAAGGTGCAGTCCAGTTGGCTTTTGAGTAACTCCTCATTGCAAGTTCCCCTTCAGACTGGCTCACAGCCCTGGGACTATCCAACTTAATTTTGCCTGTAATCACAACCTTGCTCAGGACTACTACAAACTCATGAATGGTCAGAACCCCAATTTGGGGAACTATTGCCTAAGGGTGCTCATGTTATACTGTGGTTTCTGAAGCAAAGTTTTTTAACAGGCAAACCGTCCTGCAAGGGAAACTCAGTCCTCTGAAAGGATGAGCTGTACTTTCTAGGAAACAAAATTATCTGGATTAGAGAAACACCAAGGGATGTGGTCTGTGAGGCAATTTAGAAAAGTTCTCCAGGTAGCTGTTTCTTCTAAAACCATGAAATGTTATATCTGGGAATAAGGCAGTCTTCATAATAAAACTCTTGAAGAAAAAAACCAATTTCTAAAGACAGAAAAGGGCGCTGAAAGTAAATTTGGTAGCTGTCTGCACATAGCCCTTTCATACAAGGGCCAGCATTACTCCCAAGTTGAGCTGGGCTGTCTACAGAAAAGTGAATGGGGAGAGCAGCTGCCACATGAACTAATTTAATGAATATCCCCCTCACCTTACTAGCAGGAATTTGAACTGCAATTTAAAACAGTAAAGCTTTGCAGGGAGGGTAGCAATGTCCCTCCTCAAGGAATTTTTCTGGATTCAGTCCTCACGGCCTCAGGAAAAATCAGTTTTACCTTTCTCTAACAGGACTGTTTTGAAAGCCGCATCTGATTTCATCAGAGGTTTTCTAATTGGGTTTTTCATAAGTTTTTCACGAGACTTTCTTCGCTTAAGGATGTGGATCTAAGAATGACAGAATTCTGCTCTAAAATTTCTACAAGAAAGTATCTGCTTTCTAGGACACTGAAGTTCCATCATACACAGGCAGGCACTACAACTAGTCTAGATTTTGTAAGCACTAATGATGTTTACTCAGTTGATGTTTGTTTCTGTTTAAGAAAGAATTTATCCCAATCATAATATTACACCTCTAACCTCATCAAAACCCATTTTATGCAGATGGGAACATAGAAATTAAAAAGTGGTGGGTTTTAACATCTTGACAATGGAAAATGTGCACTCCAGTTGAAACACCTTGAGATTTCATTTGCCGTAAAAGACTGGATTCCCAAATGAACAGAACTGTTTACAGGGGATGCTGTTACTCTCTGCAAGTAAGAACATCAGGGTTTGGCCAAAGGACCCTACTGATTTCAATATGTGAGTAGTTTTCTTCAATATTTTCATGTCACTGATAATCACTTTCTCTAGATTTTGTTTCTTTCAGTAACCCACAACTTCAAAACTGTGCTCTTCTGTTCTGTTAAAATATGTGGGCTAATCTCTGGTAAGCCACCATATTTGATTTAGTTGAATATGTTTTGGTAACATTTTAAGTTAGCACAATTAGTTCATATGCCAAGTATTACATTTTTGCATTCCCCACAAAATCAGGACAAACTGTACGTCTCCCGCTGTGTCCGAAGCCGATTTGGCTAACTTTCAGCTATGTTAATTAAAGAATACAGCAATCCTATTTTTATCTGATTTTAAAATACTACAGATACACTGCAGGCAATTTCACTTGTTTTGATGCAAAATTACTTGACTGCAAAAAAAAAGTTCAGTAGTTTGTTTTATGCTATTCATTTTCACATCCATGCACAGATACCTGCTATAATGCTGAGAGCTGTCAAACAATTAGAAGGACTTATCAAATCCACTTTCAGGATAAGGTTTAAGAATATAGATTTGGATAAACTTTGCTAAAGGGAATATCATGGAACAGAGGAGGAGGTAAAAAGAGAATACCAATGAGAAGGTTTAAAGATCTTAATTGAACAAAACTTGCTGCAGTACCAAGAAGTTCTAGTTTGAAAAGAATGTTTCTAATGCTTCTGAAAACTTGGGTTAACTATTTAAAAAACTACTTACTAAAGAAAAGTTTATTAGCAGTAATCACTTCAGCCAATGGACCGTAAAATATTGTGGACCAAAAAAAATAATGATTGATATAATGTTTTAAGAGTAATAGGGTTTTGTTAATTTGAAAATAAAAGGATTAAGATCAGGCAGGCACTAAATTTTCAGCACCAACTCCCTACTCTTCACCTACTCGATTTATTTGTATTCTGCATTAGTATTGCTGGCCATACTCATAGCTTAGAGGGACAAAACCTATTCTGTTTGAAGTCAGTGGGCATTTTGCCATAGATTCAATAGGAACAGAATTTGGCATCTGAAAGCATACTGCCATGTGATGAAATATGGACCCGCGAAGTATTTGATCTGTGGTTTTACCTGCCTACACTACTGTTTTCTTTACAACTGTTCTTAATAAAACATTCTTTTAGGCATCTGATCTTTCAGGTCAACAAGATGTTGCACAAACTACTTATCTTCTCTTTCCTCCAACTGTGTTATCTAATCTGAATAAGTTCAATGCGTTTGATATCAATTTTTGCTCTTTGTCATTCGCTGGTTTTTGGTTGTAAGGGTTAAAAAACACAGGTGTGCAGAACGTTCATCAGCATCTTGCTTTTGTAGCTCTTCCTAAGTTTCAGCTGCTGTTGCAATGCACAAAGTCTTCAGCAATGAGCAGGCTCTCTTGAAGAATGTTAGAAGTGAATACCAACACATGCAGGGCTACTGTTTGACTCGACAATATCCCAGCGCAATTTGAGAGACTATAATACCTTCTTTTGGATCATTATTCCTTCTTTACTCCTCCAGTAGCAAGCACTGCCAACATGTCTAGATTTCCATTGAAAAAAGATGCTGTATGAAAGGCAAGGGAGGGCTTAACAGACTCCTGAAAGCACACAGAAGTGGTCCAAAGAGAAGAACTGGGTAGGTGGATGCATTAAAAACACAGATCCTCTACTACTCTTTGCTCCTGCCTTCAGAAAAAAAGTGACCAGTAAAAACTGTGGTGATTTTGTGATCCACAGAAAGTGAATTTGTTGGCCTGCAGCCAGTTGCCAGTGGAGATAACCACATCAAACAGCTTTCAACACAGTAGGTGACTTATGATCTGAAGTCACAGAAGTTTGTTGCCAGATTCACTTGTAGCTTTAAACTGATACGATTTTTTTGGGAGGCTACCAAGGAAATTTTAGCCTTCTTGTAGCCCCTCTCCCACTCCACTGGTGAAGTGCTAGCCATCCCCTTGTTCCCAGCATATCATCTTATCCCCTCTCTGGCACCTCAACACTACTCACAAGCAGTGGGGAGTTGTAGAGAAAGCACAACCTGAGTTAGAACTGTGAGTATATGTTCTGCATTTGGCCATCCCCTGTGGGATCTCCTCGAGGCCATTGAGCTGTCAGAAAGGCCCAATATAGAGTTGTGAAGGGAGTGCTATGGCCCTGACATTCACATCTGGCCTGCATCTGTCCCTGGTTTCAGTGGAGAAGACAAGCAAAACATGTAATCCAATCACTTCTAGACAAGGCTCACGGCTGACGTACATTATCAAGACAAGCCTGCTGCACCACTGCTGCTAAGAAAGTATTGCTTTTTGAGTTCTAAGAAATAAAACTAAGAAACACAGGATGACAGAGAAAGTGAGAACATTCATTCCAATATTACTCGCAATTCTTTGCTTCTCAGATCCTGAAAAAGAAAGCGATTTTAAATTCCCATTAATTTCTTTTTTTATGCATTTCCCCAATTTTACTAAACAGAAAGCATGTACTTGTGTGTAGTGGAATGAATTAGGACAAATCCTCTACGGGTTTTAAGATTCAAAATAGCTTATACACCATCAGAATGTTAGAAGGCATTTAGTTAATGTTCTTTTCAGTGCAGTAGTTTGATTTAATCAGCATGAAGTCTGCCCACATGTAAATGCAGTCACTGACCCCTGAAGCACAGAGCCAAACACCGATAGCCTGACTCACTCCAGTGGGCAAGATTCATATCTCACATAAAGACCAGGGAGTGGGACCTACCCGGTCAAGGCTTGAAACCAACTCATTGGCATAAATGGATTTATTTGTTTGAGGAAGGAAACCAAGATTTACTGCACAGACTTGATCACGAGAATACTTTTCACATGTAGGTTTTCTTCGGGGTGAGAAGCCCCATTCAAGTCAGCATTGGCAGGCCCCAGCTATTTACTCTCTATAGTTGGCATTGCCAGCATCAACATTTTTGTTTCAGCTCCACATCAAAATTCATGTGGGTGTAAAGCTTTCCCAGACACAGAGCATGAGCACATGAGCCTCAACATTAATGAGGGAATTGATTAAGCTCTGCTGCACGTATGTGTGTGCAAGAGTGTGAGCATAAGTACCAATTTTAGCTTGGCAGCAGACTGAAGTGGCTGTTCCATTGATACCCTGCCTGTTTGTTTGCTTATAACTTTCCTTAAAAATATTCCTTTGGGGCTGGAGTGTGTTCTGCTTGCTTTTGGCTCAAAGGTGACTGAAGAAAATGATAGGGGCTGCTTCCAAGTTACAGGAGCCCAAAAGGAATGCAGTTCCTCCTGCACTTGCGCTGCTGGATTGGTGTTTGTGAACTGGCAGGGGAGTGAAATGAATGACAGTGCCTTCTCAGAGGTGCCCAGAGAAGGATTCTTATCAAGTGCTGTCTCCTGCCAAGTCTCACAAACACTGCCAGCCTGCAATGATGGGGAGAAGCATTTGGCAGCAAGGCCCTAGGTTTTCAACATCAGGCTAGGGGGAAGGGATGAGGACAAGTGTCACTAGCTGGGACAGGGCCACTTTTTCTCCTGCATGATAGATGGTCTCCAGAATTTTAGGGGAAGTGTATAGGTGCACTTACCATGCTGGTGAGGCTGCATTGTAAGGTTTGCTTTTCCTTGTTCAGTGTTTGAGTGAGTTACTGTGAGAGTGCCCGCTGCCTAGAAAGGATGTGTAAAAAACCACAGTAGGAAAGAGCAGCAGTAGGAGTGCATTAGGAATGTTTGCTGATGGGCAGTGCATAGTAGATGCAGAGGACAGCAGGCCTCTTGCTCTTCAGAGGTGTCAGTGTTTGACACATCCACTGGGAAGTGTGAACAAAATGTAAGGGCGCTTGCTTCCTTTCTCCCTCACACTCAAAGACATTACTATGTGCATTTGTTGGCCAGGTGGGAATCCTGCTTATAGCATTAATGACAGAATCAATCTTGCAGTGTGCAAGTTTCATGTCAGGACAAGGAGAGAAAGGTGTCAGAACACACAACAGGATTCAGAAGCATCATATTTGTTTTCCACCTCTACTTAGGTACTCACATGAGGCATGGGAGCTCCTACCCAGATATCCTGCTCCTAAGTGAATACAGTAAAATTAGTTCTGACTGCTCCCCTCCTGTGCAATGGTACTGACTCACTTTTCTCCCTTCCTATGTGCTTTCCTCATGTCAAAATTACGTTAGCTTTTGGGCAGCTGCTTTCTTCCTTGACAAAGTCGGCTTTCTTTCAGGGAACAGCACTGCAAGGGACATTGACTACTAGATAAAAATGGAGTTGCATGAGAAGGTGACACAAGCTGCAGAGCTTAGAATACTGTGTATGAGGAAGGAAGTTGGATATTTGCCTTATAGAGAGAAGCACAAAAGAGGAAATACAAAAAGAACAAAAGAAACATGAAAGCTGTCACTATTTCCAGAAAGAGGGAAGAGAATTGGGAAAGAGATCTCTGATGCACTATGGACTTGAGGAAGTTGTCTTTGTATGGAGTGAGTTGGAATAAATTTGAGGATAGATAGATTTGGAATAGATGTGAGGACAGTGTGGAGCTCAAAGAAAAACAGGTGATAATAAGAGGAATGCAGAGCAAGAGCTGAATGCTCCCGTTCCAGCAGGAAAATTCTGGATAGACTCAGGGTGGATATTTGGATGGATAAGGGTGATTGATGTATTTGAAACAGGAATGACCATAAAATAATCATCATTAGGAAAGGAAGGAGCTGAGTACTAAAAGTCTGAAGGATCAGAAATGTCATTCCGTACAAACTGGATACAAGAGAAGCAAGAGGAAAACCTGTGAACAAGCACATTTGGAGTAGTGAAGAGGGGTATCAGTTTAAAAAGTACCCCATCTCCACTGTGTTTTGTGATTATTTTGCAATATTCCAGATGTCCTCAATGATCTTGTTGCCTTCTTCCCCCTAGCCATGCAATGTGGCCACCTTGCCTACCTCTGTTGGCTTGTGGTCTTGTTGGCAGCATGAATGAGTGACAAGAACCACACTCCTGGCCTACTTCATTTCACTGTGCCACTAACAAGTGTTATTTTAACCGTAATTTTTCTTTGTTCCAGTTTCTTTATCTTCTTAGAGGTGTTGCTGGAAAAAATTCATTATTGTCCATAAAATTATTTGATGAAGTTGCTATGGTGATGCAAATTATATTGAATTCTAACTACAGCCGCAGAAAAACAACATTGGGTAAATCTTTGACAAACTCTTTGAACGTGGTTTTGAAATTATTACACTGGAGTTAAACGGGCAGAGTTCTACCAGGCTGGGCAAAATTAGGCTACTCAGAAGTGCATCACCAACTATAAATTGCTGCATATGGTCAGTGAGTTGCCTGGTTCTAGCTGTGCAGCTGCTCTGGAGTTCTCTGTTGCCAGAGGTGCACAAAAAATGGACCATATGGAGGCCATAGACATGGACAAACGTCATAGAGAGCTACATTTGGGAAGCTGGTGTTTCTATTTCCTATAGTCTATTCTATATCTTATGTCTACTCAAATGGATGCTGAATTCCCAGGGCTGACATCAAAATCACCTCCCCTGAAAAGCTGGGGAAAATACTGTAACCCTTAACAGCAATGAAACCACAGTGATCCTTTAAATGGGTCACGTGAAACATCTGGATTGTAACTTGTTTCCAGATCATTTATACAACACTGATAGGGCATTTCCCAACCTTATGCAGGTGGCTTTGCTGCCTCTGCTTTTCCTCCCGATTGCCTCCTTGCCCCATCCCTCTTACCATTCCCTTCAGCTGTTCCAATGCCCAGCCCTATTTCAAACTTAATCCCTCTCTTCAACTTCTCTTCACTAGCCCCCTTAGCTTCCCAAATTATGGTTGATAGGGCTTTTTTTGTTGCTGTTAACAGATATGCCCTCAAATCCTTGGTAATGAGCCTGCAACAGTTTATCAGCATGTGCTCAGCTTTGTTCCTCACTAGTTTTGTGCCTCAGATGGGCTGACTTCTAATACACCTGAAATTCAGCAAGAACACCTGGTTTAGATCTGAAGCTATTTTTGATTAATAGTGCCCCCAACCCACGGCTCTCCTAATAATGTACAGTAATATGAAGCAAGGAGGAAGGGCATGGATGCCAGCAGTGCTGGGAGCACCACATCACCCTGGAAGACAGCAGGCATTACAGTGTGGCAGGCACCTCACAGAGTGGAAATGACACTGTTGCAAGAAAATGATAAACATAATAAATTACAGAGGTCATGCTGAGACAAGCTTTTCAGCACTATACAATACACATGGGAAGAAACAGATCTGTTAGCTTGTTTGTCCTTCCAGGATAGCTGAATACCAGCGAAATACTGACAATTTTGGGGAGCTTGTGAATGCAAGATACAACATTTTCACAGGAGCTAGATCCAGATACTGGAAGAGCTTTTCACAAGAGAAAAGAATGTTGTTTAGGTTTGCTGCTTCACTAAATATAGGACTCCTATCTCTGCAGTAGTTTCTCTTTAGATATGTGCTCCTTTCTCCTTTCATTCTCAAGCACACCCCGGCACACAAACAAAAACAAATGAGTTATAAACTAATCAAACTTGTTTTCTTCAGGTTGGAAAGGAAAAGAGATAATATTTTGATTTCAATTTCCAAATCTTTGGGAGGTGCTCAGATATTATCTATCATGGTGCTTCAAGCTTCTTGCTGTAATGGTATCGAGTGGCTCCCAAGCAATTAAAAAGCAACAAACAATTATCAAAATATATTTTGCCATCAGTTCTCTCACCCATTTCTGCTTATGAACAAGCATTACAAGCAGAATTTTTAACTGTGGAGTAAAACTGTGAGCTTTCTGTGAGCAAGAAGAGCTGTAAAAAAAGGCAACATTTATTTTTGGTTTTGGACCTCTAAGATCGAGGTCACTTTTTGTTCCCTTAGGAATGAGATATTTTGTCCAAATCTGGTCTTAGTAACTCCTAGAGCCACAAGCTTCCTCTGTTTGGATAGCTCCACTGTTCCTGGAGAAAGTGACAGGCGTCATCAGAGAAGAACTGATGGAGCCTAATTTACTCAGGCCAGTTCCATGGAATTTCTCCAAAAGCAGCTTGAAATAGGGTGTTGAAATCCAGGTCCTAGCTGAAGTTAGCATAAATACCAATGTGTGTTGCTGTATCAGTAGCCTATAGCAGCCTCTGTGTTTTCATGGTATGAAGCTTTATGCTAAAGCTGTCTTATGCCAGAGTCTGCTGCTATATACATCAGTGGTTTATTTCCCCAGCATGGATATTTGGGACTCCTAAAGCAGTACAGAAGGAGCCAAGAAATACAAATGCAACAGTATCCTCAAAGAGCTTGCCATTATGAAGAAAGCAAGTTCTACGTGTTGCAAGCGTTCTTCACACACACACACACACAAATGGCATTATTTGGGTTCAGCTTTCACCAGATGTTCTTCCTCTGACACCAATTTTCCTTATGCATTATAAACAGATAATCCTACTTACACATCCCATCAAGCAGACAGAGCCGAGTGTCGTTTGTATACTGCTTCTCTTTAAGTTGCCCAATAAATATTTCAGTGGATTCATGGATGGGGGACACTTACAAGACAGCTCCTCAGGAGGCACTTCTGGGAGAGGAAGAACTTTGTCTGCTGGAATCCTGTGGTTTTGCTGTATTATTCACTGCTGTGTGCTTGGGGAGGAGGAGAAGAGCCCTGTCGCAAGGAGTAATGGAAGTTGCAGATTGCTGGGAGGCTGGGACAGCACTTTGGCAATGGGCGGCAGGAGGTAAGGACGCCAAGTAGCTGCTCCTCACTGGCTGCCAGTGGGATACAGGTAACCGCGTTTACAGCTCTAGATACCAGGCTGGGAGAAGGCACCTTAAGGAACAGTTTCTAACTTTCATGAACAGAAACCAAGTAACTTCGTACAAAATCCCAGGCTGCCAAGGACAGAGCCACCGACTAAAGTCCAAGAAGCACTGGCTGAGCAGCAGAACAGTGGGAGGCTAATCACGAAAGACCTGAAAACCACCAGTGTTTTTATGCTGGCCGTGATGTACATTCGAGAAATTTTTGGCGAGCTTTCAAATAAAAGTAACTCCGGGGAGAAGCCCGACTGCAGCAACCAGCCGGCTCTGAAACCCTCACTGCCTGCGAACACGTTTTTTTTTTCCCTTTGCGCTTTCCCTAGCCGAAGGTGACACCAAAGGAGTTTCCACAAAAACTTTCCAGGCTGAGAAATACAAAATTACTTCCTTCATGGGCGGAGACACCCCCACTCGCTCCACGGAGACTTTACACGGCGCTCAACCCAAACAGGGGCCCACCGAATCTCCCGAGGGGAGCCTGCCCAGGGGAACGGGAGGCTGCCCAAGGGGAAGAGACCCCAGGGGAGGGGAAGCTGCCCAAGGCGAGGGGATCCCGGTGGAAGCGATCCCGGCCTGAGGCGAGGCTCCCGCCCCCTGCCCCCGCCCCGCGCCGCTGAGGGGGGCGGTGCGTGTCACGGGGGCGGGGCGCCGGCCTGTCACGTGACGAGGGAGAGGCCCGGCAAGGCCCGAGGAGGAGCTCGGCCGCCGCCATTTTCCTGCGGCGCCCAGTGCGTGTCCCTGTCCCCGGCCGGGCGGGCGCGCAGGGGNCGTCCCTGAGGGCGGAGCGGGGGCCGCCTGCGGCACGGCGGGGTGAGGAGCCCGCGCAGCTCCATCCCCCCGGCGACTCCTCCCGTCCCGGCCCCTGAGGAGGGAGCGGAGTCGCACTCGGTTCCAGCGCCGCCAGCGAACCCGCCATGTCCGGCCAAAGCCTCACCGACCGCATCACGGCGGCGCAGCACAGTGTGACCGGCTCGGCCGTCGCCAAGGCTGTGTGCAAGGCGACGACCCACGAGGTGATGGGCCCCAAGAAGAAGCACCTGGACTGTGAGTACCGGGAGGGGACGGCGGCCCGACGCCTCTCCCCGAGCTTCCCGCCGAGGAGCGGGATTGCCCGGCCTGTCGCGGGGTCCCGCTGCGGGGCTGCCGCCCATCCCACCGGCCTCGTGGGGATGGGAAGCCTCCTCAGGCGGAGAAGCTCAGGGTTTCAGCGTAGGGCATTCCCGGAGGGCGGGGGCGTAGGGTCGGGGACGTGGCGATGGAGAGCTTGGGAGAGGCTGTTGAGTGTATCTGCTCTCCAAAAGGGGCCTTGCCAGCTCTTCCCTATGCACAGGGCCCCGGACAATGTGAGCTTCTGAAGGACGGGACTTGCCCCATACCTCTTTCTTCGGGAGAGAGAGAACCAGGGAGGCCAAGCAGAGGAGTGGGCTGCAATTTCCTTACTAATTGATCTCATTTGCGTCTTGCTAGAGCAGCACTCCCTTATTCTCTAGAGGAGGTGCAGGAGTTTCAGGAAGGAATAGCTGATCAGTTATCTTAATTATTTTCCAGGTAGTCTCCTAGGAAAAAAAAAAAAATCCTTCTTTAACAATCATGTAACTCTTCCATGTAGGAAAATGCGTGAAATGAGTGTTCGAGGGGCAAATCTCTCTCAGTAAGGATGTTCTTAGTCTTCTTTCTAGTCTGTCTCCTTCAGTTGGGAAGATGTGTCTAAGAGGACTTCTTTAGAACTTCATTACCTGATCTTAACATACCATACAGGGGCAGGCCGTTTTTCAGCTTCTATTGAGAAGAGATCAAAGGTGGGAAGGCTTAAAAGGTTTTCTATCAACTCTGATCCATCCAGGTGATTATGAAGAGAATGATGAGCACCAAAGTTCACATTAGTGTGTCTCTCACTGAGCTGTAAGGTCACAGGACTGAGGAAATTCTTGGTCTGAATACCTGATTGTCTTGCATCTCTTTATTCTAGGCCTTTTAAGGACAACCCCTCCACTCCCTTTCACTTTCTCAAATATGTAATGAAAGATACTGGAGAGATTTGTGTGTCTGTGCCTTCTATGTGTGTGCTTTCTCCCTTCCTCCCACCCACGTCTGTGAGGAGAAGGTTGAGTCTTCATGTGTCTTGAGTTTGTGCCTTCTGAATTGCTTTTGTATCCAAATGAGAACACCAGATGATAGCAGTAGGATTAATTGTACTGTAGTTCTTTCTTCTTTCCACCAAAACATGTCCATGTTAAAGGTTTAAGAAATTCTTGTTCCGCAAGTACCTGAGAGAGATGTGATCGATGTTTTAGGGTAGCCTCAGAACAGCTGCCTCTGTCTCTTTTTGGTATTCCCTCACTTATGTCATCTTTTGCAGGAAGATGATAATAACTGAGTGGCCTTGTTATTTTTGGTTAGCTAAGGGTGTCAGAACACTGAGGAAATCTTTGGGCTTTGAGTAACTTATTGGCAGGTAGAGAAAACACCTTGTCATAGGGCATATGTATGAAATTGTGATGCTATTGGATTTCACACAGAAGTGAGGCTTTCTGGAAAACAAACTTTGTCAGATTTAGCCTGTAATAGTGCTAAAAGTACAGCTTCAGTAATAAGGCATTTAGGAGCTGAATTATTTTGTGGTATAAGCTTTACTGAAAAGAATATTGAGCTGGCCAGAAAATTGCTCTTCGTGTATGTGTGTAAAAGGGTGATGTTCTGAACAGGGTTGCTGGGAGACAACCTAATGGAGACCTCCAGGGTGCCGGACTTCCTTAGAAAGCTGTCTGGTAGTTGCTGGATGAGAAGACCATTTCTGTGTTTTCTTCTACTCTAGACTGTCAGGAGTTTTAGTTCCTGCCTCTAAGAATTCTCTTATTAGAGCAAAGCAAACTTTTTTTTTTTTTTAAATTAGTCCCTCTTTTTAATGGTTAAAATACATCGTGGTTAGATGTTTTGTATGCTACCCTAATATGTTTGTTAGAAGTCTCTGTTCTTGGCATCAGGAAATGACACATGGTCTTGTATTTTGAACATTTTCTTTGTTCATACCCTGTATGGTTGTATGCTTTAAAATAAATATTTTTTACACAAGCTGTGACTCAAGGCCCACTTCTGAACTATTTGTACATATCTTCCTTTTACAACAAACAGTTTAACTAGATAAGTCCTATGAACTGACATCTCATTGCGATTAACAATTAATATACCAGTCTTCATAGGCAGCATGCTGCCTTAATATTTTTCTGATTATTGTTTATTATGATAATACAGTTAAAACTTACTTTGCTATAGGCTGTGTCCTGGGTGAGTGGATAAGTTCGAGTTTTCCTACGTTGTCCTGTAACGAAATCGAGTTTTGTAGCATGTTCTGTGACCATGACATACATTCTTGTTAATGTGGTCTCTGTATTTCTTGTACAGATCTCAAGATTTCTGACTGTCTTGTTACTGAAATTCTTTCTTCATTAAGCTTGAGCTGTCATGAACAGATTTAACTAGTTCAGCCTCATGTTAACTCATAATAATGGAGG
Source organism: Falcunculus frontatus (assembly GCA_013398115.1). Lineage (NCBI taxonomy): Eukaryota > Metazoa > Chordata > Aves > Passeriformes > Falcunculus > Falcunculus frontatus. The sequence continues at coordinate 206,049 of VZRV01010299.1, forward strand.
GAAATTCGACATAGATGCTAGTGAACATGATTATTCCTGTACTTACTCATCTTGCTTCTGACTGTGTATGGAGTTTCAAAACTGAAGTGTTCTTCATCCTAGGTTACCTCTGTATTTCCCTCAGTGATGGTTATCTTGATCAAGGAAGGTAAAAAGGCATTCTTTTCTTAGGCCATGATGATTAAAATATAATCTACTTCAAAGAATCCTCTTTCTCTCCCACTACAAAGCTTAGTTGTTTGGTTTGAGGGAGAAAGACTTCTAATTTACGAGTGGACGTGGCTTATAATAGGTAGTAACATCATCTTGAGGCTATATACTTGAATCCCTGATACTGTTTTTTTCTTCTGTTTTGAAGGTCCAGCCTTAGAGCTGGGTTAAGGATTCTGTTTGGTAATCTGAATGCTGCTTTTGTTATGATGCATTACTTGTTCTACAGAAATCAGACAGGTTTAATAGCATAGGAACCCTCAGCGCATAGTTCATGAATTTCTTTTGTGGAAAACCTGGTTTCACTAGGACTTTGTCCCGGGTTTTACACCTATCTGAGCAGTGGAAGCTGTAAACTGGTTTGTGGTTTTAACTTGCACGCTGAGATTGGTACAACACTTTCTTTCTGGTTAGCTTTTTGTCCCCATGTTGAGTGCTGGATAGTGATGCTAAGAACAAGTGCTTTAGGTTGCTTGAATATAAGTGGTACCGGGAAACTTGTTGCCAGATTTCACTCGTTTACGTGATTCTGAGGAGGAGGTGTGCTTGTGTATCTATGTGTGGTGGATAAATAATACTAGGAATACCTGAAGATACATTAATATTAGGAATACGTGAAGTTAATGCCAAATAGATTTCACTGGGTTGGTTCAGTGAAACTGCTGTAGCAGTGGCAGCTCAGTAGCATAAAAATGTTTGTGTGCATGTGCATGTTGTGGAGCATACTTAAAACAGCTTTGTTGTGATACACATTTAGGGTTGGCCTCTTGAATGAGCGTGGCATAGTTACCCTATCTGCTTGTAGCTAATGGAGTAGCACTCTTTAAAGGAGAATGTGGATGGATGACTTGGAAGGAAGTTGTGATGCTGTAATTATCCATTGTTAACAGGAAATATCTCTATAATTAAGCCAGAGTGTAATTTCCTTGATTTCTTCTTGTGAAAGAAAATGTGTATTTTTAAGAAAGACAGTAACCCAAACCCCTGCCCTGTCTTGGGTAGATGGCTATGAGAAGCTGTGTGAGTGAAAGTAAACTTGAAGGAGCTTATTGCGAACTTAATTCCTAAGTCCCTAGTGTCAGCTGCTTTGGTTTTGTCTAGACACTACTACTAGGACAGAGAAAAGTGCGGCTAAAGACTTGCTTCATGTCTGTGCTGGGGACAGCTTCTGTTTCAAAATGAGATGGTACAAAGAGGGTAAGTTGTAGAACTGAGGGACAAGGATCATTGCTTTTCCCTGTATCACCCAAGAGATTTGTAGGAAATCTGGGAAAACCGGCGTTTTAAGTGTTCACTTGCCTTTACGTGCCAAAACGTAACTGAGTGATGAGGTGAATTAACTCTAGTTCTGTGGATACTTCTGTGTTCTCCAGTAGAAACAGATTATCCATGTTCCTTTTATGATATTGCTGTGCTTCAACAAACTCATATTTTGTCTCTAGTTTTGGCAGAATCACCTGAAGTTTCTTGCGGCTTTGCTTCCCGTTCTATAATTGAGTTAAATTTCTGGAGGCAATCCATTGTTATTTTTGCTTAGAAATGTTCTTTGTAACTGTAATTACTTCAAATACAGATAATTGCATTATTACAACTTTCTTTTAAAGTATTCGGTTTTCTCTCTGAGTTTTTCTGTGATTCCTTCATCATTTCTTTCTTCAGCCAACTTTCTTACTTTTTACTAGAATTCCTTTGGAATATTTGTTCGTGTCTTTTAGTAGAGTATGAGAACTATCACACTCCTCCTGGCTGCCAGAGGGACAATTTTCTACCACAGCTGCTCATTTGCAGAAAGAATAGCCATGTAGTCGTGCAGCTGTTGTTTTATTTTGCTTAGCCTGAAGCAATATTCTACTTCAGATGAAGTAAGAGACAGAAGCTAAGGAGGAGAAGCTGTAGGACACCTGCAATCAGCTTCCTATGAATCTTCATACCGCCATTGTTTCCCATTAGCTGTGATTATTCTGGTGTCATGTAACTTTAGGCTATAGCTCTAGTTGAGATATTTGGTTTTTAATGGGGGTTTTTTTGATGGTTCTATAATCTTTTGCATCTTCTGAAAGTGATGCTTGGGAGAAGCATTCTTTTGCAGTTCAGCCTGTGACCTAATGATCTATTTCAGTCTTCGGTTCCTAATCCTAAAATCAGTTTTTGATTTGTAGACGTGAAACTTTTTAAGTTGTCCCTAATGACTTGGCTCACAAAGTGATGGTAGTTTGCATAATAATATGAGAGATGACTTATCCAACGTGGAATTTAAAGCTTCCCGGTTTTTGCGTATGTTGCCTTATGTAAAGTACATGATCTATTGATGATGGTAGAATTCTGGGAAAGTTCACTTATAAAATGTTACTGACATCTTGCTCCCCCTGGAAAATGCAACACTGTTTCTGAAGCAGACACCTTTTGTATTTGAAAGCTTAATTTTTTAAACAGCTCTCTTAAATTCAAATTTCTCAATGCCATTAAGATATTTTCACTCTAAACATCTCACATATCAATTAATGCTTGAAAAATAGCACATTGCTTTACTACTGGTAGGATATGTGCACTTTTCTGTAAACTGTGAGGTAGCTGTTTCTCAAGCATTATAGAAGAATTGTAAATGACTTGTTTATAAAGCCTTGAAGTCCTCTACTGGGGCAGTTACTTAATATTTTCAAATAGTTTGCAATATAAGTTTAAAGAAATAATCTCAAGTATGTGTTCTTACTTTTGAGTATTTTAGCAAACTCCTCTGCTGCAAACTTTGCTTTTTGTTCATGAGTATGTGGATTTAACCATTTAGACTTTCTGCCAGTCAAAATCTTAACTCTGGGAGTAGTTGTAATTTCGACCTTAATGTTATCTTGCAAAGACTTGGGTATGAGAGAGATTTTATTACTGATTATATCTGCAGCCGATTAGAAGTATCTAAGAAGTAACTAGGAAAAAAAAGAATGCAGTCAAGTGGAAAGAAGCTTTTGTTGCTATAAAATTGTTGGGTTTGATGTTTTGCTTGCTCTTCTAGCCATTTTCTCCATTGTGAAATATGATCGTGAGTGGGCAGGTTATGAACTCTTAGTAAGTTCAAAATAACTGTATACTTCAAAACTTGAAGTAGTAGTGTTCTATTTTGTATTTCACCCCTAGCTTATATCAGAGCTTTATCAATTGGCTGGTAGTTTCTAAACCTAAAAATAATGTTAGTAAATTCAGTGCTAAAGTGTGGTGGTCTTAAGTCTACTAACAGTAAATCCAAGTTATGAGTAATGTGTGACAAATCGGGTATTGAGATTTTAGAAATTAGGGAACTAAGCTGTATTTAACTGTGTGAGAATAACCTAATGAAGTTAAGCGTTTCATACAGATTTAGCAAATACACTGGATTTTCTGATTGTGACTAAACATCTCCTGTGCTATTTTGCTAAAGGAGCTTTATTAAAGTAATGCTTATCTGGATCATTTGCAATATTATACAAGGCTAAATTAGGCTTTCACAGGTTTTACCGCAAAAGAGAGGGTGGAAATTGACAAGATCTACACCAAAATTTGAATTGGGCATGTTAATTCACAGAATGAAGCATAAGAGAATTTACTGAAATGAACAGTGTTGGTATAAAGTGAAATCCTGAGATTTTATGCAGGTCATGACATAAGTAATCTAAATTAAATAAGAAAACCTCACAAAGTGGGGATTATACTTGTTCTGAGCTCTCCTATATACTTCCATTCATACCTATGTTAATTTACAGAGCAGTTCTTCACATCAACTCCTTTTTCATTTTCTCCTGAAAAACACTTTTGAAATCTTCACTTGCTGTCCTTTATTGCTTCCTCCCAAGCAAGCAGTTCCTCAGTCACAGCATTCGTATGTTCCAGCAGTGGTGCCGTTCTAGCAGGAGTGATTCTTTCACTGACAGGGATAGTGAGATGTTTGCATGGATTGAAACTACTCTGGTATTTCACATATTTACTCTAAATATGGTGCTTGCAGTAGCTCAGCTATTCCAGTTGCTGGCTGTGTGTTATGACATCAACAAAGTGTCTGTATTGTTTGTAACGTTTCTTAATTTTTTGAGTAGTTAATTTAATAAAATTTAAAGCACAAATTGTGAATCCTTAATAGCACTGTTTCCTAGTTAAATAATTAGTGTATAAACAATTTTTTGATGTTAATAACTTGTAAAAAAGGATATTTTTAATCCATTTTTAAAAAGGTGATAATGAGGTTCATATCATTCCTTAATTACTTTTGTTCAAAAAAAAAAAAAGAAAAAGAACCCAACAAAACCAAACCAACCCTCTGGTATTCATCTGCACAGCATAAGTTTCTAAAGTTACCATAGTAAACTAGATTTCAGGCTCAGAGTGGGTAACACACAAAGTTTTAAATTAAACTCAGGGTACAAAACTAGAGACAGAAGTAAACATGTTTCAAATTCTTATTTTTAATTAAAAGAAAAATTTCTTTGCCTTCAATCTGGCAGTAAATTCATTCAGAGCAGCTTTGCTTGTCTGAGATTTCTTACTCTATCTGCCAGATGAGAAGGTTGAATTCCTTGGCTGTCAAAAGGTAAAAGTAGGTGTCTTCATGTTCTTTGGTGTTCTTAAGGGCTGCTTGTAACTCGCTTTGCTGTCAGTGGTGTTTGGGTTTTTCTCGGGTGGATACTGAACTGTAAAGTGACATGGAAGTGTTTCTATATCTGTCTTTTGCTGTCCACATATGTGCTTTTTGTCTTGGGTTTACTTTTGTAATGTAGCATGTCCCTCTCTTCCCCACTTCTTCCCATATGTTCACAAGTTGCATCACCATTTCACCTACATTTGCTTGCAGTTGCATTTGGTTTATTTGGCTGATATCTCCACTCTTGCTGATAAATGGGTCGATATTTAATTGGAAATGGGGTCACACTCGAATTTGATTTATCCCCTTTCCTTCTCTCTCTGCCCAGTATTACCATAATTGTTTCAGCCATCATTGCAACCTATTTGAAACTTGATGAATTTTTCTGATCAACAACTGTTTCTTCTGGATCTGACCTTATTTTTTATGTGAAGTGTAAAATCTTGATTGAACTGTTGTAATGGTTAAGTCTCCATACAAGGGAATAGTGGTGTTATTTGATCAGGTTTAATTTTGTCCCCTTTTCTGTTTGCCAGAAGCCATTGGTGATCATAATTCAGCATGTATAGTGTTATAGAGAGATTAAAAATAACTTTCATTTAAAAAGCAGTTTGTGAGGAATGTTTACTTGACTGTGTATTGCAGCCTCATACAGTTGTAGTTCACAAAGCAATTCTTCGTTTCTGGGTTGATGTGAAGCTGGCTTCATCGAGTCTTGCTTACTCATGAAATGCCTTCATTCTTCTGTCTTACAAGGGGCACTTAAGTTTAATATTTTCATAAGTGGTTATGTCAATTTGTAAGTTCTAGGGCTGAAATTCAGATGTTTTACTTGCAATTACTTTTTATTCATCACGAACCACAACTAGTTCAAATCCTAGTTGCAGATAAAAAAGTGTCTTTTTGAACAATATCCTTGTGTTCTTTTTTTCTCTTGAGAAATGCAGTTTCTTTACTGTTTAGAAATATGTTGGAATCCTTTGGTAGATTTTAATTTTGAATTAGTTCCTTGTATGTCCCTGTCCCTTAGCTTTCATTGATATAGCCATGCTCTGATCAGCTGGTTTTTAGTCAAATGTCTGAATTTGGATTTATTATCCTTTAAATCAGTTTTTCTGTTATATTTTAATAACCTGTCTTAAATTCATTAGGGATTATTTGTCCCTAGAGTGTTTGCATTTCAGTCATGAGTGTTATAGTACAGCACTGCAGAATAAGATTTAGAATATCAAAAATACATGTGAAGTGGATTTTAATCATAGGAATAAAATAAAGAAATCAATGGAAACCAAATATGACCACCTCTGCATTTGTGGACTGTAGTTATTTCTAATAAGGATATGTAATGCGTAGTAAGTTGTCACATTTGATTAGCAGTTGAATGGAAAAGCTCAGGATGCACAACTCTTAGCTGTAAGCTGTTTGACACACAGGGGCTAGCACACTGGGCTTTGAGGAAAAAGGGTTGTCTGGATACAGACTTTTCTTTTTAGGTTCTTGATAGTTGAAAAGGAGCTAGCCCAAACTTTTTTCCTGACCTGTTCAGTTGAAATGCTTTGCCGCTGTGAGCAAACATACACATTTAAGCCTGTCAAATGTAACGTAAATTTCCAAGCAGGTTACTTGGCCTTAAAAATCTGGGAATATATGAAGTTTTTTTCATGCTGAATTTGGTGTGGAACTCCAAAGGAGTTTTTGTGTTAGTTCTCTAATATAGGGAGCAGTACGGTTACTTTAACCTCTAATGCTTGGAATTTCATTATTATGAATATGAAGCTCGTGCATTTCTATGGGCTGATTTTTCTCTCTTGTTTTGCTGGGGCTTTTTGCTTTTTGTTTACATGCAGTTAGTTTATGAGACTTTCTTCATATTTAATGATCTGTAAGTAAAATACAGTGAGTTGGAGGAGATGCTTTGGCCTTATTTTAAACTGTTAATGAGGAGTCTTTTTGTAGACAGGAATGTGGTCAGTCTTTTGGTGTATACTAGGGCTGACACAAGATGTCTTAACACTTAGTTTTACTATAGCTCCTTATTTCTTTTAGCTCTCTGAGGTTTTAGCCAATTAACAAACCTTACTTTGAAGCAAATGGAACAACTAATTTTTGGGGTTTTTTGAGCTTTTCTTATGAAACAGTTTATTTTAAGGATAGAATCTGGCTGAAGGTATCTTTCCTTTTACTGAAAACCAAAAGGCCGATGTTATTTACTTCTTCTCTTGGCTTTAGTTTATCTTAGACGCCGTTTGTGATAAGGATGTGTCTTTGTTCATGGTAAATAGAGAAATTCCCAGCTGAAGGCTGTGGATGCTGAGGAGTTCTTTCCGTATACAATTTCCCTTACCCATCCAGTTTCGGACTTAAGAGTTTCAAACTCCATGTTGGCTCTGAAACTTTGTGAAACTTGGTGACCCCATGTTCACTAATGAAGGACTCAGGAACAGTCTCTGAGGAGTGAGGGAAAGAACTGATTTGGATTTATGAAACTCAGACGTAACAGCGTTGCTGTAAAGAGGGTGTGTTCCTCTTTGTAAGGTCCTCTGCTTTATCTACTGAAAATTGGTAAAACTTAGTGTGTGGTCCTGGAAAAATTCAGCTTCCTTTTTACTCTGTGTGTTAAATGAAGATTGTTCCTGCACCATCCTAACCTCTGTCACAGTACATTTAAAAATTTTTACTCTGAGCAGCTTTGACATGGTCTGTAAGAGATGGTTTTGTTGTGCCCTTCAATGTTGTGCATTGAACATGTACTTAGGATGAGCCAGGGTGAGGCTTGTTTGGTCAGAGAGCTCCAAATATCTCAAGGGACATGTTAGTCTAAATTGAAAAAGGAAGTAAAAGCTAAATTAGGCAGGCATTTCCAACATTTCTATTAATAGAATGGAAGAATTTAGCTGTACTTTTGCTTGACTGCCTCCCTTCATGGAAGAGCTGTGCACTCACAGTACGAGTGTCAGTTGAAACAATTTTGTGGTGATACCTCTGTTTTTATGGGAAGAGAGGTAATTTTTTTTTTTAAGCTCTTGTGCTCTGCTTTATCCAGTTTTCTAACAGTTCATGTCAAAATCTGATCCTGTTTTGGTCAAAAGAAAAGGTATAAAAGTGGCTGTCTGTAACGGATCTCCTTTAATGAGTTCACCTACTTTTAAGTGCGAAAAGTGAAATAGACTGTATGGAATTGATGGAGCTTGCATTAAAATGGCTGTAAGAAGTGCTCTAAATCCATGTATCACGAACTTTCCTTGTTACTTAAAAAATGGTAGTTTATAAAGTAGTGAGACTTTTTTAACCAAAATGACTAGAATTTTTCATGTCACCAAATACATTGACATGGAAGGACGAGTTCCATGGTTTTTGTTATGCTTCTTTCTCCTATTCCTGATGGGAAAAAATGAAGATTAGTCTCACTTAGGAGTAGACAGAAGTCATATAAAAATGTCTGGTGTGCAGAATATTTTTTTTTGTTTTTCAGTATAGAGAAAGATAAATCTCAGACACATTGTGCAAAACTGTGTGTTCAGACTGTTTCATATAACACCAGGGAGTACAGAATTTAGCCTATTTGATCTCTGAGATACCAGCTCAAGTACCCAACTGTGTAAACCTGTGCTGGTTTGTGTGATTTTCTGCCAGTCACTTTGTAGAAGGATGGTGTTTGATTTTTCACTGAATGATAAATATTTGAAATTTGAGGATTTGCTGCTTTGATCATTCAGATAATTCAGGTACTTTGTCAGGAGTTGTTGTTTTTTTTTTTCTTTAAGAAAATTCATTATATGATATAATAGGCAAGTAGTCTAAACTGCATTCCTCCTTGGTCTGTTAACTGAGATTCGGTAAGGAAATTTTTGCAGCAACCTTTGGGCAAGTGTTTTTAGTTTATAATCTTGAGGGTTACTATTTTGAGGTTGACCAGCTTCTTTTATTGAAAATAGGAGAAAAAAGTACTCCTCGGAAAAGCTCCTTCCTGAAATCTGTGTTTTGTTTGTCACTTACTGGCCCCATGGTTCTATTGTCTTTGCCTTATTTTCCCCTCTTTTCAGGTTTTTCCACTTTTGTTGGGCTACTTAGGTCATTGTTTATAAGCCTTTAAATCACAGCTACATTAAGATCTGTTAAGCTCTGTTTAGTCAGCTATAAGAGTGGGTGATCATCTGATAGGACACTGCTGTATGTATTTTGTACAGAAAAGTAAGATATACAGATTATCTGTACAAAATAGGAAATAATGCATAGCTGGATTTGTAGTACGATGTGTGTAAAGCTTATTCACGGTAAAAATCTGGGTTAAAGCTGTCATCTGAGGAGGTTTTCTACAATAGGTGGGCATCGTGCTATTTACAGGAAAAGCATTTGCACTGTTTTGTAATAAATAGCACTAATTTAAAAAATCTAAATAATTTGGACTTCCTTCTATTTATACTGTGCCAGAAAAGCACCATTTGCAGTACTTTTAAATATTGGACTTTTGATATTTACTTTATTAAAACGAACCCAAATTAGTAATTTTTGCATCTCTGTGATGTTGGAAGAACATGATGTAATAATCAAACCATTTTAGAATATGGCTTAAACTTCTTTGGTCTTAGGTCCAGGTTTTTTCCCTTTATCCGGTTAATTCTGCAAATCTGTGTAAGTACATGAAAAGCAATTAAATGTGTTGCTTTTTAAGCAATATGCTACAGGGGCAGAAGGTCCTGTAGTAGATGGTGTTGCAAGAGTAGACTCTCTTGACAGTACAGCTGTTTTGTACAACATGCTAGCATGGACTCTTGCCAAAAGGAAACATATTTCTACACAATTAGAAGTTTAGGTTTTGGCTGGGTTTTTTCCAGTAGTTAACCAGAAGCTGTAGGGGATGATATCTACCAAGAAATATGTCTTATCATGCATTAGATATACACATCTTCATTGGCAGTTTCAGCACTGATGGAGGAGGGCAAATACAGAGGCATAACTCCTTTAACTTAAATACATGCTTTCTGACAGCTCCCAAAGGCATTCAGGAAAAATGTGCTATTCTTGCTCAGAGTTAGATTTTGTTCAGAAGGAAATCTAATTTCCAAAATCTTGTTTTAAAATGGGAGAGAATAACAGATATTCCAAATGACTTTGCTAGAGTAAGACCTTTGCGCTACTGAAATGAGACAAGTATTGAAGTAGGAAAACTTCAGATCACATAGCTTTGGTTTTCTCTTATCTTTGGTTTTGTCTATTAAACTGTCTAATTGAAGATGCAGCACTGCTGTTCAAAGAGAAAATAATGTGAATTACATGTGTGTGATTAATTCCAAAATAATGAAGGTCTTGAGAATTTTTTGGCTTGAAGATCTGTTCAGTGGAGATGTACTGGCAGGAGGTCAGGTTGGTGTTAATGCTCACTGCTTTCAGTTTCACTGTGCTCTACAGTGATGGTACATCATTACTACAAAATTGCTTTCTGGTGCATCTTTCAGAATAAAGGGATGTGGAAGGTAAACATGTAAGAAAACACTTCAAGTTACACTTGTGTGGACACTCTGTGTATTTAGAAGATACATATATTTTAATTCAGAAAGTGTGCTAGAAGTGTTTACTGCCAAAATGTGCTGTGTGTGAAGTCTGGTGTTTTTTCTGCTTGCTCCTCTGTGATGCAGGATGAAGGAAGTCACAGATGTTGGAAGGTGACGTTGGCTGGGAGAACTGGAGTTGTTCAGTATGGATACAAGAAAGTTTTGGGGAGACCTCACTGCAGCCTTCCAGTACCTGGAAGGGACTTGTAAAAAGGAGGGAGATGGACTTTTTATATGGGTAGACAATGACAGGACAAAGGGAAATGGCTTTAAACTGACAGAGGGCAGGTTTAAATTGGATACTAGGAAGATATTCTTTACTGGGAGGGTGGTGAAGCACTGGAACATGTTGACCAGAGAGGTTGTAGATGCCCCATCCCTTCAGGTATTCAAGGCCAGGCTTGATGGGGCTTTGAGCAGCCTGATCATGAGTGGCATTCCTCCTATAATGGGGTGGTGGAAGTAGATGATCTTTAAGGTCCTTTCCAATATGAACCATTCTGTGGTTCTGCGATAGGTACTTTGGCTGTCTTTGGGTGTACTTTTTAACAGATATCATCTGAATGCCATATGAGTCAGGGGAATGAAAGTTGAGATTAGGAGTTCCTTGCAGGATTAAGGAGGGTTAGATACTGAAGTGAACCCTAGTTACGTTAAAGGCTTACCTTCTCGAAAAAATGCAGGTTGTCTTGCTGCAGAACTACTGTAGAGTTGTGCTCATTGAGGATTTTTTGTTCCGTGATGTCTGCTGTTAACAAAATGGTTTCCCTGTTCCAGTAGGCTGGGCTACAGTAATGTTACTGTACCACTGCTAGCAAGCTGCCAGGTAAGGCATTTGTTGGTACTTTGCCTGCATCCAGGAGGTATCCAGAGCAATATGCAAGGATTCGTTACATGCTATTGGCAGTACAACAGCAGCTTGTACATGTCTCTCACAAGCCTTGTTTTAAAAACCTGTCTGTTAGCACAACTTGTTTTTTATTGTATGGGGGTGTAATAGCTGTAGAACATTTACAGGTTCTTCGGAGCAGAAAGAGAGGGCTTTAAGTGCATACCAGAACCAAAAATTTACAGTAAGCAAAGGCAGATGGCTTGGGCAGTATTCCTATCAGAGAACAGTGTGGTGACATTCATAGTGTACATGGTGATGAAGAGACCTGAGGGTTAATATCTCTGGCATCACATACTGATCTCTCAGCTGTCTACAAACCATGTTATGTGCCTTCTCTATGCTTCTTAAAGTGAAATCATAGGATAATTCACATGTATGCAGGCTGTTTGAAATAGCTTCATGTTTTCTGTAGGATATGAAAGCAGAGTAAAAGCTATGCAATTTTCAAAGTAATTAGTCTTCATCAAAGTTAAAATGTTTCACCTAATGCAGTTCATTGTGCTTCCATCCATCCACTATGTATGACTATTCACACTATAAATGTTATATTGGATGCTTAAGTATTATTATAAATTACTATCATATTTAATGTAGTAATTTAATATTATACACTAATATATTAAATATTGATTTCAATAGCCAACCAATGGCTGTCATTCAAAATCAAAGCCACCTGTACTAACGTATTCTTAAACAGCAGTGCTCATATAGAACCCTTTAGGTAGGTATCTGCATTCTTGCTTGTCAGAACCTGAAACAGGGGATGCATCCTCAAGTGTTTGCAGCTATGCACTCGGGAAATACTGACAGTGTTGAACAAAGAACTATTCATAATTTTATTCATGAATGCATTGAAATTAGCATACGATCAGTGAAAAAGAATATTGGTTTCTCCCTGGTTTAATTAGGCCAGTGGGTTAAATATTCAGGTTGAATGTACAGCTTATGCAAGAATTGTCATGTTGGCTGATAGATACAGACATTTTTCATCTTTTAATCAAGAATCATCTTTAGAATATGATTCACAGGCTCGTTATTAAGCATGTTTGTAAAGATAGGATCAAGGCTCTAAGTTTACAGATACTTTTCAGTGGGAATAATGCAATAGTGTGTGGGAGCTAATAATTATTTTGGACTAGATTTCATGATAAAATGCTTTTAAAGCATAGTGTAGGAACTGAATGTAGAGCAAAAGTATTCAGTAGTTTTAGTATGTCTTGCATATTTCTCAGTATTAGGGAGCTGAAGCAATTGTTGATTTGTTCTGTTTTGAGGAAGAATTTAGTCTTAAGAGTGGGTGGCAGCTGGAAAATTAATCTAATATATTTTAGATACTTTTTTATTGATTAGTATTTTAAGAAGTTAACAGAGATAGTTCTCTCCTTTTATAACAACTGATAGGTACAGGTAACAGCCATGGGTTTTAGTGTATTTTTTCTTTGACTCTCAAACTTAGTGGAGCAAGACAGTGCTGCTTTAATAGACTGCTTACATCACTTTGCCCATGATTGGAGGGTACTTGAAGTGGAGAATATGTCCATATTGTGGTTCTAATGATGCTTTTTATTAGTAACTGGTATGTTGGTATACACTCTGTGTCACCAGAGAATTGCATTGTCTTGGGAATGTTTGCAGCTGCTCTTCAGACCGAGATTAGAAGATGAAGTTACACTCATAATTTGGAGTAGTGCTCTATGAATGCTTGCAGAGGTCTAAATGTGTAAGGAAGATGTGGAATTTGAGTCAAAAAGGGTTAGCTGAACGTGCAGGAACGCTGCAAAAGGATTTGGCTCACTTCATTTTCATTATAAACCACCAACATGAGAGTGTAGGAAAGATGGGCATCCCTCCATATGTCTGTAGAAGAAAGTAATTTCCATTATCCAGCTGGGACACTATATTTAACTATATATATAAATAATTATATACATTCATATATATGTGTGTGTGTGTATTTTTATATATGAATCAGTGAAACTGTAGAGAATCCAGAGGAGATCAGATGAATTAAGAAGACTGAAAAGTTAGGAAACGTTGAAAGAAAATTATTTATTTTATTAAGAAACAAAATAGTAGTTTTTCCACTGTGTTGAAGTTTTTTATGGAGAGTATGGATAGTCAGTCTCCACTAAGAAGCACAAGGGGAATTTCTTTTTTAATCTGCACCAGAACATCAGACTTTAAGTCTGATATTAATCTAAGAAAACTTGGAACTGTAGAAATGTACAGTAACCACTGAAGGCCAAGACAGACATCGTGGAAGACCAGAGGATGACTGTAGTGGGATGGTTGAGTAATAGTCAGTCACTGGTGCCAGAAGTGGGAGGACTTGTCCACTTCCCTTTTTCCTCTTGTTCTTCATACCTTTGCATGTCATCATCTCCTTTTTTTGTTGTGGCTTTTGCCAGTTATGGGCTTTTGTGAGCCATTTTTTATCTTGTAGGATAATGAAGAAACTATGCTGTGTTGTGTCACCTCATGTGTCATCCCCATTATCCCACCCACCACCACTGAGGTCAGGGGCTTTTGTGTGTTTTTTTTCTATTACGAGAAGTTAATATGGTTCAGAGAAGTATACTAGTGCTGACATAACATAAGCAATGGAAGTGTGTGAATGTTTGCAGGTGGAGACAGGAATGGGACCACCCTGTTTTGTCATGAGCTGTCATGAAAACATCCTGTGAGTTATATATCTTATGAATTTGTGTTGGTCTAAAATAACTAACTTCTGCCATGTGTTAAACTTACATGAAGATCTTGGTGAATTTATCTGTGGTTTGTGTTCAGCTTGAAGGGTAGAAATGTTGAGATAATGCAGTAATGGGTTAACTTGTAGCAGTAGCCATAGAAGCCAATTTCATTAGCTCCAAGTCTGGTCAGTTGTGAGCTTAATAGCCTTTCCTTATGAACAGAAGGAAAGGAAGAGACATAAAACTGAACAAAACTAATTGTCACTGATAGTGGTTCCACAATTGGATGTCTTTAGAAGATCATTCCTCAGAGGGATCCAGGCTCCAACAACATGTATATTTAGTCAAGAGTCTGCAGGAGCTGACTGGAGCTTATATGCTGTCCGGAGGTTCTGACCAGCATGAATTATTTTATAGGTCAGTGATCCTAAATGTGTGTGTAATTTAATTAATAAGTAATTTAATAAAGCTGCTAACCCAGCACTGCGATCTGGCAATTCAGGTTATTTTCTTACACTGAGCTTTAGAGAATCGGCTTCTCTTGTCTGAAAGTGTAACATGATTCTTTGTAAGATTAACAGAACAGCCCAAAATTGCCATTTTTTTCCAAGGAGAAATGTATCTGATTAGATAAGCAGATAAGAACAAGAATTATGTTGCTGTTGTGTTCATTTTCTAAACTGCTCAAGCTTGTTTATGTGCTGTCAGGGTACACTGAATGCTTGTGTAAATCTGGTTGTAACTGTTTCTGGATTAATGGGACAAATGTACTTGAAATGCGAATGTTGTATTTACAATCTGTGACTGGAGCAGTTGAGGCAATATTTAGCAGTATATTAATGTTAGTCTTTAAAATGTGGTGGGGGTACTTGGCAAGTTTAGAGGAAAGCGGTGTTCAGCTGGGTCTTGAGAAATCAATTCTCCGAAGGTAACATAACCAGGCTTGTCATTTCTGCAATGTTTGTAACTGGAGAAGTTTGAATAATCATTATGAATGTTAAATCAAGTGGTAATGTGGCACTTTCCAGTATGTCGGAATTAAGATAAAGAAAAAAAGAAAAAGGAAAATCATGTGACCCACATAATGGTTTGAGTTGTGCTTCCCTTATTTTTAACTTCTTTTGCTGTTTCATTTACCGATGTTTTATTTGTTGAGGAGTTTTGGTAGACACTACTGATGTTTTTCAGAGAATTCTTCACTGAAGCAGTTGTTCAACTGAACTAATTTTTACTGTATTTTTTTCAGAAAGTATCTTAATTAGTTTTTACACTTCTCAAACAGAAGTAGTAAGTTAGTCAAAGTGTTGCAACATGAGAAAAATGTAGAGTTAAAGGATACCTGAGGCATTAATGCTGAGTTCACAGGGTCACTGATAGAGATTTAAAGTAATTTCTAAGAATTCCAATTAGAAATAGCAATTTTAAGTTGGATAGAGAGCATGATAGTCTCATCTGAATTGGAAGAAAAAGGCAAGATTCAACTTGATGAAATGAAAACATAAATCTTTGGCTATAGAGCAAGTTATTCAACATTATAATAAATCTTTCTGCATTTTTTTTCCTGCTTATCTAATATAAATTAGATTAAATCATAGTTCCTTTTAAACAGGGAAAGCTCAGAATAGAATGAGTCTTCTCAGATTTCTTTAGCTCTTCCATAAATTGTTTCCTGAGTTAGTGCATGTAGCTGTTAAGGTGCTGTTTTTATGCAGAGAAAGAATTGTCAGTGGGAATTTTTATTGTTAATTTAAAAATGTGTGGTCCAGATTTCCTTGTCTGCTTTCTGAAGGGGACTTGGATGAAGCCACAGGGCAGTCTGATGTAGTAAACTACTTCTACTAAGTAGTTTGGTACAATTGGGTTTATTCAGAAGAGAAACAAACCTAAATTTAGAACAAATAGTGTTTATGGCATATTTTGTCTTAAACTGCAAATGTAGGTATTTTCTGTTAATTAGGAAAATACGGAAGTATTCACTCAGTTTTCAAATACATGCTTTTTACATAATATTCTTCCAGCAGATTAAATGTCTTTTAGTGAATGGCTCAGAATGAAATTTAACATCGTTCTGTCTCACTTGATCACTCCAGTATGTCATGTGGGGTGTCTTTGTTTTGGCACAAGCTTAATTTTTTGTTACCAAATGTATCATTTTGAGGAAGAAATCAGTTTTTTAAAAAAATTACGATTTTACCCATTTGCATTAATGCTCAGAACTATTTTGAGTATTCTTTTTAGACAAATTGCTTGGTTCTATAATGAAAAGTACTTATTTACATCCAGGAACTTTCTAATCCTATTTCCCATATTTAAATGAGGATATCACCTGTGGAAGAAGTGGGAAATTTTTTAGAAAGTTACCATATGCTTACATTAAGTTATCTGCTTTTAAAATGTCCGTTGGAATGTGTAGTATCAGATCTGAATGTGTCAGGGTTTGCAGTTGTCAGAACTGTTAATCTGTAAAGTAGATTTTAATTATAGATTTTACAGAAAACCTTTCTCTTTTGTTCTTATTTTAGTATTTCTGATTTCTTGAAGTTTTTATAGGTGTCCTTTCACGGCACAGTTAAGTCCACCAAGTATTTAAATATTAGAGAAGACTGTCTATTACATGTTCTAGAAATGTTTTCAAAGAGCTTTACTAGAATAAAACTGGTGTGTATTTGTGAAGTAATTTCAATTTTGTTAATTTTGTAACTGGAAAAAAAAATAGAGCAAACTCTTCATAATCATTGTGTCAAGGTGAATAGAAAAAATAACCTCCATAATCCAAAATACTTATTGTCATCAGCAGCCAGTTGAAAAACTCTTCTTGTTACTTTGTATTGAACTTTTGAAAATAAGGGACTACCTTGACTTTCCAAGTATTCAAGGAAGGAAGATGATCTATTATAGAAATTTGAAGAAAAAAAATACAACCGGGAAAAATGTCTAATATACAGAGGTTAGATATTTCTAATATTTTGTGTTGCATTTCATGCAAACCACTTCAGTTAAAAAAAGACACTTCTAGTTCAGTAAATAACAAAATAAAAACTGACAGTGAAAAACTTTGCTGCTGCTAAGTTCAGTTTCTCCTTCATTTATGGTCTGCTGACAAATGTTACATTAGTGTAACTGGAACATGTTTTTATCTTTAATTTTATTTTTTTCCCCCCTCTCCTTCTCACTAACCCATATTTTTCCCCTGTTGTGAAACCTGCTCAATGTCCTTCTGGGAAGAAAAGATGTGGCAGGCATGTGTGCTTTCCCAGAACCTGTAACAGGACTATTTAAAATCCACATGGGCATATAGATCATGAGCTCTTTAGGGGGAAGCAGGGGAATGTTAATCTTAAACCCTTAAATTTTGTTTAGAAATAGTAAAAGCTTGCTGTAACTTATTTGTAACAAAAAATCAAAGGAAGGAATTTTTTGTTTAGTGGCTGACTTCTGTCTTCCTCAAATGACATGGTCTGAAACTGTATCTGAAACTAAAACTGTTAATGAAAGCTATTTTCAACCCAGTTCTTTATAATCTTACTGTGAATTAATATGAGTAAGATTCTGGGAAAATAAATCATAAAGACTCGTTGAGGATACCTTGTGGCTCTTTTTTGTGGGGAAGAAAACCAGTCTTCCATAAGTTTGTCTTAGCAGGCTGCCTGTTGCAGAATGAGGTGCTGCACAAGCAGTTAGGTCACAGGCACAAGCTGAAAGCACACGCGTTCTCTGGGGTAATTTGGGGCACATGCCTTTGGTGCTTTATTATCCAGCCTGACTGCCTCGTGTTTGCCATGGGTCAAGACTCATGATCTCTTACCATGGGTTGGCTAATCCACATC
Source organism: Falcunculus frontatus (assembly GCA_013398115.1). NCBI lineage: Eukaryota > Metazoa > Chordata > Aves > Passeriformes > Falcunculus > Falcunculus frontatus. The sequence continues at coordinate 223,823 of VZRV01010299.1, forward strand.
TACATGCCTACTGTGGAGTAGACAGTGTACTTTATCATCACAGCCTTGTAGTAACTGCTTTGTGTAGGTGATTGCTGCTTCTTTCTTGTGTATGAATCTTCAGTCTTGCTCTACTCTACTCTACTTTGCACCTTTATACTTCCTTCACCTGGTAACTATGAATTATGTAAGGCAATGAATCACTTGGTTCTTTCCTGTAATGAAGGCTGAACAGTTGTAAGGCTGTAGAAGTCTTGGTTGGAAGTGCGAGTATTTTTCTAAGCCTGAGTATTCTACAGTATTTTACTGTATGTTTTGCAGTAGCTAACTTGAGCAGGGTTAGGCAAGATGCGTGCTTTGGTACAGGTGGAGTTGCAAATCTTCAAGTGTTGCTGAAATGTCTGTTGGCCAGACCTTTGTTATGATTCCTTGCAAAACCCTTGCTTTGGTGGAAAAAGACCCAAAAAGAACTGAATTATGTGAAAGTCACTTAGTGGTGAAAGCTTTAACTGTTACAACAAAAATAAAATCTAAACACTGTTTAAGACCAAGCTACAAGTGTTTTCTTGGAAAATCTAGTTTTGGCTCTGAAATCTCTGCTGAAATTTGGTATACAATTTAGTGTAGGTAGGTAAATGGTGTTCTCGAAACATGTTTTGTCAATCACTTAAATAAGTCTAAGGTTTTTGACCTTTAGAAATACCTATTGGACTACTCTTTCTGACTTCAACTTACTTTGTAAGTCACTTCTGTGTTTCTGCCTGCCTCTGTTCTCTCTTTCTACAGATGTTGCAGGGATTTGTAAATTGCTTTAGTTTGGAAGGGACCTCAGATTTTGAACCCCAGCTTTTAAACCATGCTGAGCATTAACAGATCTGGCTGTTTATAGGCTCTGATGCCTGACCATTTCCCTTTTGCTTATCATCCTTTTTCTATGAACCTCCAAGAAATATCTGGCTGAAGGTAGCATTTATATTCCACCTCCCTGCCTCCAGCCTTCTGTTTTGCTGGTGGAATAAACCCATCTCCTTCAGACACTTCTTGTGCATCATGTGCTCTATGCTCTGGGCAACCTGGTGGCCTTTCCCTTGGCTGTCCCCAGCCACATCCATGGATATGACTGAATTCATTGCTGTGTAAGCCTCCCTCATATAAGTCTCCCAGCCAGCTGGGAGATTAAGATTCTTGTTGCTAATTGCTGCCTTCTTTGAAACAAGGAATGACATTTGCTATCTAACACCTGTATGCTGTGTGTCTCATGCTTTGAAAGTTTTAACAGATCTTAGAATCACAGAATTCTATGATTTTAGGTGGTTTCTATTTCCCGGGAGAGTTTCTTTTTCTGCTATGAGGTATTCTGGGCCTTAATGCAGAAGGTCAATACAGAAAGTGACTTTCCTTTCTGTAGTATTGATGAGGGTAAGTATTCAATCCTCCTCCTTGACTCCCATGACAAGATGATCAATGAAACAGGCATCACTCTTTCACCAAGGGTTATCCTTTGTTTTCTTGATTTTTTTGTTTTTTTGTTTCTATTTTCACTCTGAGATGAAAGCTGTTCCCCTTAGTGCTGTACCCTTTGGTTATGCACCTGCCTGTGGTATTGCTCATAGCATTTGCAGTAAGTAGCAGTCTAGAGATATGCTGCTTTGGGGCCCTTAGGTTTCCAAACACATAGCTAGTATTTTCATAGGTGGGTGTGAGACGAGTTGTGTTAAGCGTAGGATGTGAAAATAACTGTATATTTGTTCCTCTCCTTTAACGAAGGGTGTTTGTGGGAATAGGATAAATAAGTAAGAGCACTGTATATGTGTGTGGGTTGTAGTGCAGCAGTGTGGGATGAAGGATACCATCCTCTGCTGTCTATACTATGCTGCTTATAGTATAGTTAGCACAAAAATTGCTGATCTAATTTGGGCGTAACTGTGCAAATATTTCTTTACCTATTTAGCATTGGTCATGAAAATACTTTCAAAGGAGATTTCAGAGAAATGTAATTTTTCTGAGATGTGTATAACGCAGGTACTTTGAGGTATTAAGACATACCAGATTATTGCATATCTGTTCAATCTGCATTTTGAAGAGAGAGAAATTTCATGTTTTACTAAATTTAGTTTGTAGCTACTGTAGTATTGTAGTGACTCCCTTGTTTGCGTTTGCAAATTTACTTCCATTGAAGGCCAGGGTTGACTGTGTACTTCTCTTCTTGCCCATGTTCTCTCCCAGTTGGTTACTGGTTCCTCATGATGTACCTGTACTTCTCCCTCTGCCCCCCACCAAGTTCATTCATATGCTTTTCACATAAACACTCATCAGTCCTGTGAGGGATGATTTTCTGCTGTTTTCTTTTACACACTGCAACAGATAACGATTTCAAAATTCAGTGGCATTTCAGAAAACATTTCTCCCAGCACAAAACATCATCTACACTGGATATTTATTTAGGGTAGGGGTTTTTTGGTGTTTTTAGATAGTGGATTTCAAGTGCCACCTCTTTTTTTGTATTTTTTGGTATTTTTTTGTTACTGTTGATCTGTTGGCAGATGTTGCATTTAAGAATAGAAGTTCTCTTTGTAATATGCACTTGCACCTCTTATGCCAAAATGTATGACTTGACATCCAGTGATGTGTGTACCTTTGTATTTAATGTGTGTTCCTGCCAGATAGCCTTGCACAAAACTGCTTGTGTTACTATTTAGGAGGGAAGACCTGAAGGTGAAGAAGCTGCAGGGCTTGATTTTAATGATCCAGTTCAGAGCATGTCTCTTGCTGACTAATATCCTGGCATTGTCTTAAGAGCCCCAAATCATCATCCAGTAATAGATAACCATGACTTAAAAATGAGGTCATGAATGCCTGTAGTCATCACAATTTTACTTGTAGATAAAGGAATGTTTATCTCTCCATCTCATTACATTTATGAATGTGGAAATAATTTTCTGCTCGCTTATTTTAATACTTAAACATATAAATAGCAGCTTTTCCTGCTATGGTCCAGTTCTGACCTTACAAGTTCTGTCTATGTGGTAGCCATGCTTACCTGCTGCTCTGGCTGAAGCAAGGTGCTGTCTTTCAGGAGTCCTTCAAGGTGAATGATTGTTCATAGCAAGGTATAAAACTGTCTTCAAAAGTGAAATGTTTGCCTTCAGATTAAATGGGTGTTTCCAGTATGCCTTGGTAGTCCTTAGACAGGCAGGCATAGGACATTCTGAAGTCTTGGTTTTTATTGAGCTGTGGCCTTTGGCAGGGCTGTCAGTTTGAGTGAAAGTTACTGGTTTATTTTTGGAGTGGTAATAGTGGAAAAATGTCATCAGTACTATGTTGCATTAAGTTAAGCTTTATATTAAATAATAGCAAGCTGTATTATCATATAGTTGTTCCTGTTGTATTTGTCAACATAGTGTCATAATCTTAAGTCGTCTCTTCCTTCAGCCTTTGGAAATAAGTTACTGGATGATTAGATAGTGTTCTATTCGTTGTACTGAAAATATAGCTCCCCATGTTTACACAGGTGTGACAGTAGACCAGGCTGAACAGAAATTGGAAAGTTTTGTTTTAGCTAGCCAACCTCAGGTCTTGTGCTCCTAACCATCTTTTTGGTTAACAATACAACTTTGTTTTAACTAAATTAATCTGTCAGCTTCTGGCATTGTTGCTAGAGGCTCCTTTTTCCACTCAGCATTTCCTCTGCTCTTTTGAAGGTATTGCATTGTATCAAGACTAAGAAGTATTTGAATCTATTATTACTCACATTGAACTAATATCTAAAAGGGTTTACTGATCCATTAAGAGTCCAGAAATCTGAGATTACAGTTAATTCTAGTCATAATCTTCCAGTAAAACTTAATTAAATGGTACCATGTAATAACTATTTTGCTGTTTAATGCTTTAGGTGTTTGAAAGCTGAGAGTTGTTAGTCAGAAGTAGTGTAAGTCATTATGGTACTTCTGTTCCAGGGCCTTCTAAGGCAGCTGCAAAAGCAGTTGAATCTTGGCAATGACCAGAGTGAACTTTGTATTACAAAGTTCTGGTAGACCAGAGCCATGGTGCTTTTCAATATTTATTTTACTGGGAAACCCCTCAGTTTTCATCAAAAATATTACTACATAAAGTGAATGTACTGATTTTTGCAGAACATTATTGATCTTCCTTCACAGAACTGATAATAAGAGAAATTTCTTTATTGCAGATTTAATTCAGTGCACGAATGAGATGAATGTGAACATCCCACAACTGGCGGATAGTTTATTTGAAAGAACTACCAACAGTAGCTGGGTAGTGGTCTTCAAATCTCTTATCACAACCCATCATCTAATGGTGTATGGAAATGAGGTAATACAAAAATGATGTGTCTGAGAACAGTTGCAGCCTCTCATTCCTGTAAATGTCAGCTAAATGCTTCCACTAATTCTTTTTGTAAGACAGTCTTTGGGTTTGCCGTTTTCGGTCCAACTCTGCATGAATACAGGTCTCATTTTCTGTTTGTCTGCATTGTTTCTACTTCAAAGTTTGTAATTCTAGAGTAAAAAGTAAGTGTCCCAAATGCTGAAGGTACTTTTTTTCTATGTTCATAGTCTAATGATGAAACAAAAAATCCCCCAAAAAATTAACTTGCATGGGATTCTAAAAGCTGGAAATGGAAGCATTTTTACCTTCATGCTGTAGCTAACCCTCTGGTCTTTTCTCCTAGATAACTTGATTCTAAATTGATTTCTACCATCACCCCCTAACCTTTTACAATGAAAACAAATGTGTGCCTATGAGTTGGCTTTGAGGGTGAAATAACACCAAATACAGTTGAACAGTTTAATAAACATAACCCCAAGTTACACTAAAAGGAATAAACTTGTTTTGTCTCACAATTTGAATTCCTATGGGGCCTTATTGTTTGAAATGCCAAGCCAAGCATAGCAGCAGCTTGAATGTTTTGCATTCAGAAAAACCCAAAAAAGATATTTTTAAAGCTTTCTAAAAAATGTTTGTAAACATTCCTTTTTACTGCAGTCAGAATAAGGTAAGCTATATGAGCTTTGGAATTGAGGTAACTTTATCAAATTACCAAAATTTTTCATTTCAGGTTGCATTGAGAGGACCTGCTTCCTCTGTCTGGCTAGTCTGGGTTGGAGGGGGAGGTTAAGTTTTTAAACATACACTGGTTTCACTTGCAGCTTATTGCTGGTCTGGGTGAAAATCTATCCTGTGAAGCTAACTAAACCACAAGAGGGCAAACTTCTGTTGTTGACTTGAAGCTTAAACTTTTTCTTTGGGATAATTGACGCTTTTCAAAACACAGTCTATACATTTTGCACTTTGAATCATATGAATTTTAAACTGATACCAAAACAGTTCATAGTAATTAAAGGTATTTCATGGGACCACTGTCTGAAATACTTTCCATTAAGAATAGAATTTCCAAACAAATTTTGCTTGCCAGATATGTTACAGAAGTAATGAGGGTAAGATTGCTGCTCAAGATGAAAGTTTTCACATTTAGAAATAGTACTTGAACAATGAGAGTGCAAGCTGATTATAACGCCATTTAGATTGCAAAGGACCTTTAAGATCAAGTCCAGCTGCTAACCCAGCACTGCCAAGCCCACCACTAAACCACATCCCCAAATGCCACGTTTGTGCATCTTTTAAATACCTCCAGGGATGGTGCCTCCAATTTTGGCTTAATTCCTTTATAGCTAGGTACTGAGTGCCTTTACTCTTCTCCAGTCTTTTTTCTATGTAACCTATGTATGCTAATGAAAGTAACAAAGTAGTCCATGTTACACTAATCAACATTTTTTTTGTCTTCTGTCTAAATGTTTATTGCAACTGAATGATTGGTTTATTTCTGTAGCAGCTCTGTACAAAATTTTTTTTACTATTAAATTGTGTCAATTATCTGAAATGTGTCTTTACAAGATGAAAATAGCATCATTCAACTTGTGAAACATAGTTTGTAATTATATATAAATACAAGTATTAAATGTGATACAGTGTTAATGCTTTATATGGATTGTTATGTTTGATATTTGATTTCTAAGCAAACTAACATTTATATCACCTAATTTTCATATTTAAGTACCTTTACAATTGTATGCTGAGCAAAGATGACTTGGCTAATTGGTAAAATTAAATCAGTTGTTATAAAATTGAAGTCAGTCAAACAACTATGAGCATGTAAAATGAGAAAGTATTAGAAGGGATTTTTTCAGAAGTTCAGAGTTCCATATTATGACTTAAAATAAACTCTGACTAAAAAAGGCCTTCATACAAAATGCAACTTGTGTTTGTTCACAGATTTATGCATAAAAGGAATAACTGGCTTACTTTGATAGTTCAGCTAAGTTTTTGTAATAGTTTACAGATTTGAAGTCAGTCTTAAAGCATAAAAGCTGGATTTCTTAACCTGGATAAAAAGTTTCTAGTACTGTTACCTCAGTTCCTTCTCCTTGGTAACACAGTAAAAGTATTCAATTTCTTCTCTTTCATCTAGCGTTTTATCCAGTATCTGGCGTCCAGAAATACATTGTTTAATTTGAGCAATTTCCTAGACAAAAGTGGATTGCAAGGTAAGGTGTCTTTTTTTCATTAAAAGTTAGTAATGTGCTGGGGAACAGCAAAGACAACTCGGTTACTCTAATGAACCCTGTCATGCTGGAAGTGACTTTTCTATCCATTTTACCCTAGGCTGCATTTCTTAAATAAAATGCCATAATGGTGTGGCAGGAGCTGTCTGCTGGGGTAACGTTGCATCTTTTCTAACAGGCTTACTTAAAGGCTTCTGGCTTCCTAAGTGATACAGGTCTCAGTATTCCTCTTATTTCTGTAGAGATAGACCTCTCCAAATGAGGCAATTATGATTAGTGACTTAATTTTTGAAAAATGCATCATATATACGTATATCATGTCAGTGAGACAAGAATTGTGTCAAAAAAAAAAAATTAAAATTACCTTTTTTGGAAATTGATCAAAGACCATTCCATTTATCTTTGAGGCTAATTCAGTGGGCAAATAAGTGTTTCTCTGGTTTAGATTTTTCAACTGAAATAGTCTTCCAAACTGTTATGCAGCAGTTCAGTGCAGTTCTGACCATACATGTAGCTGTCATTGTTTTTTCTCCTAAGGTGCTTCCTTGCTTTCTCTACTGCTTCTTATATACTTCTGATCTTTGCCACAAGTGTACTAGAACAGGCAGCCAAAGTGGTTGCCTGGGGACAGAAACCTTCTCAGTGATATCCAAGGCTCTGCCAAATTGTGTCATTTTATTGAGTTTTAACTTCCATGGCCTCAGCATAGACTATGAACAGATCTTTTTTTTTAGTCTATACCCCTAGATTGACAGTTATCAAAATATTTCCTATCACTGCTGTCTTAACAGAGAAAAATTTCTGTCATATTGTAGTGTTTCCATCAAAACCTTTTTTTTCTATTCAGTTGCAAATGAGACAATGTGTTGCAGAGCTGATGTGAACGCCTTTGTGAATGCATCATTTAATTTTTTTTGATAGTAATTTCTATTGTAGTATAAGAGAACTTGCATAAAAATTACTTTGTTTTGCTTTTGGAAGTAATTTCCTTAGGAAGTGAAGTGTAAACTTTTACATAGTTGAGGTTGTCTAGATATTTGTGGTATTGTCTGTGTGATTTACATGGTGAATACAATGACGTACACAGTTATTTTCAGATTATATTTTTGCACAATTTTGCGTAGTTAGTGGAGCTGTCTTGTGTTAATATTTTGCACTTTATTTAGAATAATGTTCTTGTTCTTTGATTTGGTAGGTAATAAACTTCTGAAACCTGTTTTTTAGGTTATGACATGTCAACGTTTATCAGGCGGTATAGCAGGTATTTGAATGAAAAGGCAGTTTCCTATAGACAAGTGGCTTTTGACTTCACGAAAGTAAAAAGAGGGTAAGGACTGCATTTTCTTCTAGTGATCTTGAGGTTTTGTTGGATGTCCTGTAATTCAAGTGAAAAATACTGATGTTGGCTCAGGCTTAATACACACAACAATGGCTCCTTTTCTCTGTTGAATATCTCCCATGACACACAAAGGCTCAACTGCCCAATAATGTATATTGCAAAAAATATTTTACTTCAGTTGTTGTAACTTTTTATCTTTAAACATTAACAGTTTAATATAAAGGCATGAAAGATTGTATGCATCAATGTCTATATAAAAAAAAAAGTAGGAATTTGAACAAATCTTTCACAATAGATTGTATACTTTACCTTGTATGTAACGTAGAGGCCTGTGCAATGTATTTGTGCTTGTACCTCTGGAAGGTTTAAATGACAGGTGAAACACCTTGCAATTGTTCCTGGTGTTTCTCTGTTCATGTCACAAAATATCTGTATGAAGTTTGCTATATTTGTAGTAGTGTAAATTTGTAGGTATTAAAAAGGTAGTGTAGGTATTAAAAGGTAGTGTAAATTTGTACTTTTAATAGTAGATTGCAGCAGATGCTATCCTGAGTTGGTCTACAGGAATTAAAATTTTCCCTGGAAACTGTGCTCATTTAAGAGAAATGAGTTGTTTTGAGACTAGGTACCTGTTTACACGTAAAATAACACAGTGCAGAGCACCAGTAGTTTGGTAAACTACATGTTATAGTGAATGATAGAATTAATTTGGAGCTCTTCTTGGGAAGGCTGGAGAGAAGGTACCAATCACAGTTGACAGTTTTTCCATCTTTGTCCATTATCTCTGTATATGGTGCTTTTTAAAGTTTAAAAGCATAATATTAGTTTTACACTTGGGTGTGCTATATCATCCATACACAGTTTATATTGAAACTAAAAACTTAATTCTTAGTCCACAGAAATCTGTATTTAATACTACTGAATGAATTAACTGTAGTGATGGGCTGTCTAATGATATCTTGCATTAATGTTGTAAAGGCACTTGGATTGGGCCTCAGAACACTGTCCAAATCCCTTCTGCCTCCTTGCTAACGCTGTAGAGTCCATTTTGATTTGAAGTGTGATGGTATAGTGGAAGGAGGATGCTTGGGCTCCTTGTGCTTTTTCTGCCTTTAGAGTTGCTTGGATTGCCAACAACACAAAACAGCATTTTCCACACCTAAGATTCGTGTGTGGTAAGGTGGCTGCAGCTGCTCTGGAGAGATACACAATTGTTTTATCAGGTGTTTTAGGCCTAATGAGGTGAATTATTTAGCCTGCACCATGTTTCTGTGAGCCAATTGGAATAACTGTTCTGATGGCAGAAATCTGGCTCTTCCACACCTTGATTTTTCTTGGGGCCCTTGCTCCTATGCTGTGCCCCATTAAATTTCTTGCAGTTACTGTTTGCTGTTAGGAGTAAGTATACAGCACAAGTAGAGAGCTGGAAGCAGCGTGCTCCCCATGGCTTTTCAGCCTGGAGAACAGCCACAGACTTTTCTGTGAAGATGCATTATGAGATTTGCACTTGCAGGAAACATTTGGTTTGCTGTGTGCATGCTGATGAACTGCAAGGCTGTCTGATTTGTCTTACAGAAAGCAGTTGTTTCATGTCGCTGAGGGGATTTAGTCTCTTCCTCAGTTGTTGCTTTTCTTTGATATTTTTGGTATTCATTTGATGGGGTTTTCAAATGTGCACCCAACATTAGTCTGTTCAATCTGAACAATTAGTAAACAATCAAATATTGGTAGTCAGCCATTAAAAGGAAATTTAATGTAGTCTCTAGAATCTTTCTGAAAAAGCTTGAAAAACATACTGCTGCTTTTTTTTTTATTCTTATCTCTTTAAGTTGAAAAGAATGCAAACTGACCCAAAATAATAATTGGGCGATTGGAAAAGAATACATAAGAAATTCCTTCAAACGTAACCTTTAGAGCTTTTTTTTTTTGTTGCATGATGCACTGTAGCTCTCCTATATTTCTAAGCACTATCAGTTTCATTATCTCAGAGTAAAAATTCATCTTGGATTGATATTTTGACCAAATAAGTTGTTGGCTTTCTGCAGTGCAGTTATTACAGTTGTATTGGCTAGACACCATTCCTAAACACCACAAGGCTTGCTTTGTATGGCAAAGACTTAAATGGTTTCTGTGATGACCTGATATGTATTTTGTTGTTTCTTACTAACAATTGCCTTCAAAATTCATGTGAAGAATTTTCTTTGGTTTTTTTCACAACAGGGCTGATGGAGTGATGAGAACAATGAGCACAGAAAAACTCTTAAAAACTGTACCAATTATACAAAATCAAATGGATGCGCTTCTTGACTTTAATGTAAGTTTAGCAGCATGTACATTTCTAACATACTGTCAACTTGTACAAACATGCCCAAGATTGTAAAATAGGTCAAGATTAAAGGTCTTGCACTTGGTTCCATGTTCTCTACACAGCTTAAAGAGGACAAATCATTTTGTTCATTGGTATACCCCCAAGAAATCAGAAAAAAGAAATACGGTGCTCACTGGAGAGAATGCTTTGTGCTAAATTACTGTGTTTTTATTGTGTACCTTATGTAAGAATTGCTTGTTTGTTGAAAAGCTGATTATTTCTGCCCTCTGTCTTCTAGTTATGTTAGTTAACATTAGCATTGGTTAACAAAAATGTCTGCCAAAATGATTTGATTTAACTCTATGATGAGAGAAACTGTTGATTTGTTATGGCGCTACTTTCTGCTAATAGCCAGTGAGATGATTGGAAAGCATGTCTTGAGATAACATGCTGGAGTTTAACTAGAAGTTTTCCAATAAGAGATCAATCCAGTTCAATTAACTTTTTCTCTGATCTTCCTAGGTTAATAGCAATGAACTTACAAATGGTGTAATTAATGCTGCCTTCATGCTCCTCTTCAAAGATGCCATTAGACTGTTCGCGGCATATAACGAAGGGATTATTAACCTCTTGGGTAAATACAACTGCTTTCTGCAATGCTCAGCTCTGGGGGGGGACTCAGTGAATGATTCACAAGAGCTGCTCTCTTGAGAAACTGAAACAGTCTTACTGTAAAACATCAAAATTTTACTGTTATTTCCAGTGTTTGTGCAGTTGTGTTTGACATTGCTTTGCACACAGGGATAGGTAAAATCTGAAAGCAAAGCCCATCCAAGATTTTATTCAGCTCATTTTTTTTCTTGCACTGCTTTGTTGGGTGTTTTTGTGTGTGTTGGTTTTGGGTTTGGGGTTTTTTTGTTTTGGTTTGGTTTTTTGTTGTTGTTGTTGTTGTTGCTGTTCGTTTGGTTTTTGGTTTTCTGTTGGGTTTTTTTGTTTGTTTGGATTTTTTTGTTGTTTTGTTTTTTTTTGTCTTGAACTGCATGGCAAACCTGAGTTAAAATATTAATGTTGGTTGGGGTTTTTCTTAAAAAACAGGATCAGTTTGTGTTTTGAAGTAAAGGAGTCAGTTATGGTCAGTTACAAATCTGCAGTCACAACATCAGGGATTGCTTGGCTATTGAAACTTCAATGTCGCTTTGTCTCCATGATTGATTATGTTTCTAGGGCATATCTTGTATTTCAAGGAGAATTACAAATTCAGGGTCAAGGCCCTTTAACTTGCATATACTGGAGATGAAAGGGAACCTAAATTTAGAAGAGAATTAAGTTGAAAGTAATCTGTTGACTTGCTTGATTTTGTTGTATTCTGTGATTGGATGAAGCTACCTGATTGCTATCATTACCCAGTGCTTGCAAAATGAAAAGTAAAATCCAGAATAAGTCAGTAAGGGACAATCTGAAGTCAATCCGTCTTCCAGTCTGAAGCCCCTGTCAGCTTCCTTTCCCTTGGTAAGAAGTAACATGCAGGTGTTCATTTATGTTTTGAGTGAAGCTTAATAAAAGAAACAGGCCTTGAAAGGGCTTTTCAAAAGAGAAGTGGGACCCTCTTGCTTTCAGGACTGATGTTTCCTAATCAGTTATCCTTCACTGCACCAGACCATAGTAAGAGGCATCAGTTTGTCAGAGAAGATCAAGATCTTGCCTGATAATCTAGCCGCTGGAATAGAGTAGATATTTGACTGCCAGATTGTAAAACTGCCTTTTTTTTTGTTTCCTCTTCTTCCCAAGAAGATGAATTTACATTTCTTTGGGTGACCTATTCTTAAACTTGATTGTCCTCTTCAAGGTGGTTATGCTTTTGTGGTATCTAGTACCTGCAAGGTAAGGTGTAATTGCATGCATGGAATAGCTCACATTTGACAGAGCTTTTGTCATTTGGTGCAATTTAGGCATAGTGACTTCTGCAGTTATCATAATAACAGATCTGCTGGTATTTTCTGTTTGTCTTGGTTTATATGCTTTTACTTTGCATATCCTTTGCAAATCTTGATTTCTTATTTAATGCAAATATTCTCACTGTTTCTAGAAAAATACTTTGATATGAAAAAGAACCAATGCAAAGAAGGCCTTGATATATATAAGAAGTTCCTCACTAGAATGACACGGATCTCAGAGTTCCTTAAAGTTGCAGAGGTAAACTTAAGTCAGTCAGCTTTGCCCTTTATTTGAATCAGCTTGTAATGTGCTTATTTTATCATAAAACAGATGCTTCTTCCTTCCTGCTTAATTGCTATTCTCTTAAAGGGTCATCTTGTTAATCTCTACCCTGGTGATTAATTCATTTGAAGGCTGTATTGAAAAACCTGACTGTGGAGTGTTTATTCGTTTATCTTTTACTTGAGAAGAGTGTATTAATGTACATTTTAAAATTTCCTTGGTTATATAATACTTGTGAGCTTTCTTTGAAGAACAGCCTTGCTTTAAACAAATAAAGGAACTTTGTGGTGATCTGCTTTCTGTGATTCTAGCTGTATTCTAGTTTGAAACCCACAATTCTACCAGAAGTTTTAAATGAAATAACAGTCTTCACAAATAAGAAACTGAGACAAACTGATGAACATGTGATTTCTTCAAGATTTCTTGCTGTAGGTGTGCTCATAGAGGGAAAAGCCATTTACCTTGCAAAACGTTTAGTTTTGTGGGTTTTTTTTTTTAAATGTGTTTAGTCTGTTGCCTTCTTGTTTCTAGAGCACTGCTAAATTGATGTCCAAATATTATGGAATTTCTCAGTTAAGGTGTGCTCCTCTTCTTGTTTTTATTTCCTTGGTATTCATATTTCTCTTAACAAAAAAATAAGCCTTAAAGCTTGGCTTGCTGTCTGTCCTGACAGTGTCTCTGTCAAAGATACTGTCTTCAGCTGATCACACCATCAATTGAAGTTGAGAGTATTGATCTTTCTATTTTAACAGTGTTGGTCCTGCTGCAAATATCCTAAGTTTCATCTGCATTTCAGAAAAATGTTTCTTTACAAAACTTGAAAGGTGCTTTGTTTCATCAAATATATCCTCTGTGTCAGTAGGTCTGAGTTTGCCACATAAATGGTGAGATAGGCAAACTTCTCCAGGTTCTGAAACACTGAGTTCTTAATCTCTTATTTCTAATGTTCTAATAAAATATCTGTGTAACACACGTACTTCAATGTGTATACATTTAACAAGAATTTATTACAACCAACCATTACAGAGTACAGACTCTGGAGATTTAAAATATATATGGAACAGATTTGTGCTTTTTGCATTACTTCATCTTAATGTTGTTTACTTTCTAAGTATCTCTGCCTTCAACAAAAGCAAACAGGTTCTAAAACTCATTTGTTTTATTACAGCAAGTTGGAATTGACAGAGGAGACATACCAGATCTCTCACAGGTAGATAAATGTATTATGTGTTTGCCAGTGCATGTCTGTCTGTTTTTGGGGTTGCATAATCAGAAAAACCTGCCATTATGGTATTCACTTATGCGGTCTTGTATACATTGTCACCAAGTTATCTCTAAGTTTGTGATTAAATCCAAGTTCTGTCAGAGCCTGGCTTTTATATTCAGTGATCCTGTTGTAAAATATTATATATCATTTCTGTCACTCTCTAGTTGAAGTTTAAGATAACCTTATTTCCATCATGCTTGAAGACACAGTTTATATCTGTGAGGTCACATAATGAAACTCCTACATGATATTACAAAGCTGTGGTTTTTAGCAGCCTTGCTTTTGGCTATATGCCTATTGAAATTAATGTGAAGGCTTGCGGAGCTTGCACAGAGAAATGACTTTCGGTACAATTTCCTTCTTAGTGTCTCTTAAAATACTGACTGCTTCTAAATGTCTGCTTGCTGTTTCCTAGCTGTTAATTTTAACATTTCTTGACATCTTTCAGTCCTTGCTGATGAATCATTATGATGGAATAATGTAGTGAGGAGAATACGTCACCTTATACTTCAAGTCATTAAATACGTACAGAATGCCAAGAGGGGTAGAAGTATTCTGAGCTGTTGTACCTGTTGCCCTACAGCTGCATTCTCTGAAAATATTTTAACTATTGGTTTCTTCAAACTTATTCCTTCCTGTCTCTTTTTGCAGGCACCAAGTAGCCTTCTTGATGCTTTGGAACAACATTTAGCTTCTCTAGAGGGGAAGAAAATCAAGGATTCCACAGCTGCAAGCAGGTGCTTATATCCTTGTCCTTTTGGACAATTGACAAATGGAGCGTTAAATCAGTTTTTTTCAATTTTGTTGTAAATTAAGATTTGAGGAGGCTTTCTTGAAGACACTGTATGAGCAATCATATCTTTTGCTGAGTACTTCAAACAGCTTCTTCCAGGTCAACAGAACTAGAATCTTTGGGACCTGCAAGGGCCTCCTCTAGCATCCCTATTTATGCTTTTAGCATTTCATCCTGAACTTCTGAAGAGGAACTAAGTTTCTTTCATGTTCTGCCTGCAAATGTTCATTTTATGTTAATAATTAGACTTCTGTAAGGTATGCAACATGAATAAATACATCTCCTTAGACTTTTACATCTCAGCTTTAATCCTTGTTTTGTCAAAAGCGAAGAAATGCTTCCAGAAGTCCTTACATTAAGTATGAATTTTGAAAGTAATTGGGAGTTAAAGCCATAATGCATATGGTAAAAGGCATTAAATGATTGTGAGTGCTTTCCAAAACACAACAGGCAATACAGAGAAGTCCTCTACATGAAAAATCTCATTGTTTAAATTTAACAAAGCATAATATTGGGGATAAGACTTGTAAAATTAAATAGCATTTCTTTATTGCATGCTCAAAAAATAAGGCAGTAATATTTTATAAGTTCTTTATGGTAGTGACTATTAGGGCACTATTTTGTTAGGGCACTACTTCTTAGACTATTTGCTTTCATTTGTAAGATTACTCTGTTAAAAGTTAAGTATTTGTTTTAAATCTTTTTGCATACTCTTAAACATGACGGTAAATTACAGTTTTCCTTTGGGGTATATTAGAAGCACTGATAGTTTGTTCACTAAACCTGTTAAATTAATAACAATTTGAAATGGAGCTCAGATGATTGGAGATTGCTGTGTGCCTACAAGTAGTGCCATTTTAGGCAAACAGGAAAAGAGCAAAGCCTTCAAACGTGAATTTTGTGATGCAATTTGGAGGGGAAGCATTTAAGGTGGAAAATCCAAAAGCCAGTGGAGTAGACAGCATGATTTCTGAGCATTTTTCATTTTGCATTTCATATGGTGTATCTTAGTTAAGCTTTTCACTTGTACAGTGTAAGATACAGCCAATGATATAGAGAGCTCAGAAGGAGACTGGGTGGATACAAGCAAAGTGTTTTTTAGAAGCTCCTATCACGTGTCATCTGTTAACAGCCAGCTTTTCTCCTGTCCAATTACTTTAGGGCTATCACCCTTTCCAATGCAGTCTCTTCCCTTGCAAACACTGGCCTGTCCCTCACAAAAGTGGATGAAAGGGAAAAACAAGCTGCGTTAGAGGAAGAACAGGCTCGCTTAAAAGCTTTAAAGGTAGGCATACACAATTTTTAATTGAAAATGCTTTTCCTGTGTTCTTGTTGATAGCTTATTAGGATTCTTAAAGGAGCAAAAGGAAAAACAGTTATTAATCCTGAACATGTACTGTTGGCAAAGTGCTGGAAATAGAATTGTGTGTATTTAGATGATACAGCTTGTGAAGGGTTTGTTAAAGTAGTTTCTGAAGTATTTGTGGCATCACTGACTCTTTTAATTACAAGTGGCTAACACTAGTGTGTGGAATAAATATTTCTTTAACTCTGCTTTATTTACCTCCAGTGTCATACACATAAATTTTTAGATTTCTTATGCCGGCTCACTCTTCCAACAGGAGCAACGTCTAAAAGAACTTGCAAAGAAACCTCATACCTCTTTAACCACGGCAGCTTCTCCTGTGTCAACTGCAGCAGGAAGCATAATGACTACACCAGCCATTGATATTTTTTCTACCCCTAGCTCCTCTAACAGGTATGCTGAATCCTCCACTGGGAGATGTGCTGCAGCAAGGGTTTCCTCTAAATTTCTGCAACAGAGTGTTTATTGCACAAGATTGGTTGGGTGTAGAGTACATTAGCGATGTGATAAGAAATGATAGTAAAGCTGATGGGAAAATAGCCTATTGCAATAAATAACATAAAACTGTGTTCTCATCATCTGTTTGCAGCAGTTTCTGGTATGAACTGACTGCTAACAGCCCTTGTAGCTGTTTTTAGTTGGTAAGCCAGACAGTTGAAACTGTAAAATGCACATGCTTTGTCCCCAAGGAACATTACAAGTAAATTTGAGAAAAGTCAAATAAAATTCTGTTTGAGAGGTCATAAAGAAAACTCATTTCCAGATCTTTAAAAGTGGAGTAGCAAGTATTTGGGGTAGATTTTCAGAAAAAAAAAAAAAAAAGCCTGAAACAGGGTTTGAAATGAGAGGCAGGTTTTGCAGTCTTGTGTTGTATCTGGAACATCTCCTCAAGTACCTGCAAAGAAAGTGCAAGAATACTCACTGCATGCTAATCCTGATTTTTGACTAACAGGAGCTGTTGGTATCAACAAGTGTGTGATCTTCATTCTGTAAAATACCTGTCAAATTAAACAGCAGCAGAAGGTACTGTGCTTTTATCAGTATAGAAGGAATTGGCTCTCTGAAGTCATCTTTTTGCTTTGAGTGTGATCCTAAACCTAAAGGATTGCTTAGTTGTTCTGTTAGAGCTTACATAAGGATCTATTACTCTTTTGACAGCTTTCTTTTCCCATTAGAAAGCTATTGTAGGAAATTACTTGACACCAAATATGTGGTAAACAGCTGAGTCACATATAAAGAAGCTAGAGATGTCAGTGTTAGTAACTGAAAGACTTCCTTGTAAAAAGATTTTCTTTAAAATTGGTTTTTAGAGGCCAGAAAACTTGAAATGGGTGTGTGCTTTGAACTTGAATATATGATCTTGCTTCTTAAGAGGTCTGAAACATGGAAACATCTGATAAAGCTTCTTCAAACAGACAGAAATGCTGCATAGTGAGGGCAAGAGTGTTTTCTTGTAAAAAAACCCAAATGCTAGTTTTTCTTCCTGTTTAAATTTACTTGCTGGCAGAATGACTGCTATGAGCAAAGAACAGATTTTACAGCAGGAGCTGTCATGAAGGGGATATGCTGGGTCAGAAGTTCAGTGGCTTGCTATTAGATACAATATGTCTGGTTAATCCCTGTCATTATCTTGAACAAGCTTTACCTTGAAAATTATCTTTGTTCAGCTGCTTGCATTACAGGGCAGTGCCAGACCATGCTGCTTTTTAATGGGAGCAGTAGTGACAAAATGTGGCTGCAGTCACTGCTGAAATGAACCAAGCAATACTGAAAACTGTGAATTATACAAGTTATTGGCTGAGCAAGAAAAGAAAATATACAGATATCTAGGATGTCACTACTAGCCATTAAACTCTTGGCTGGTCTCATTTAGAGAGATGTTTGGATGTCACAGTGACTCAGCTGCTGTCCATAGTACAAGTCATGTGTGCAAATTTTGGTTCATTTCATGTCCTAAAAGGTTCTGTGAGAACACCAGTAGCCTTTTTTTTTCTCTTTTTTCCCCAAGACTTATTTAAAGTGTGAAATGAACTGTCTGCAAGAGGATGAATTTTACTGTTCTTGTTTGACTCCTTAAATTAATGCAGCAGTTGTATATAAGCCTTCACTCTTAATTTCCATGTGATGTTATAAGGTCTCAATTTGGTTTTGAGTGATGTAAAATGTGCATTTAAATATGTTTTCATTCACTTGCTTGATGTGTGATCAAGTGTTTCAAGGCCTCTTACATTTGCTTTCCCCAAAGTTCTTTAATAACTCACAGTTGTAAAGCTGTTTCTCAGCAGTGGTTATAGTGGAAAGATGAGTGTTGTGGCATTTAGATGTAACGTTTTTGTGGTGCAGCCCATTAGAGTTCGTTTTGTCTGTCTGTTTTTGTCGTATTACAGAGTTTTCATGCGGTGACTTTAAGAAGTTGCTGAAGATTTCTAAACACAGTATGTCGTAGCCCTGGTGTTGGACTGCGAGGACACCTGCCTTTTTGTGTTGGATAGCTTTGACAAAAGTCCCTTGGCGTAACATACAACTTAGCTTGCTAAATTAACACTTTTTTACAGAACCGAAAATATGGAGTTCACTAGCCCTTCTGATTTTGGCTCAGTTCTATCCGTTTTGTAATAACCATTTTGTAACAAAGCTTTCGTTACTGTTGACAGTCACTAGCATTTGCCTGTATTGAAAACTGTGATGTAGTTCAAACAGTTGTATTAATTTATCTTTGTAGCACTTCAAAGCTGCCAAATGATCTGCTTGATTTGCAGCCAACTTTTCATCCGTCTGTACATCCTATATCTGCTGCTCCACAAGTAGGAATTACCTGGGGAGGTAAGAATTCTGAGTTGGATTAAGGTTCTAATTGCTATGGCCATGTTCCTATATGTTTTCCCTAGTGTGGGGGGCATTTCTTCCTTAAAGAGAGAGATCCTACTAAGACATTACAAGTGAATAAAGGGATCAGAAAAAGTAAGATCTGTGTATAGATTAAAATAATGTAGCAGTGTGTGGTGATTCTAAATTATTTGGATATATCTTCTTATTAGCAAAGTTACTTTAATTGACCAGCTCTGTCAGCCTCATAACTGCTGTCTTCAAGAGTCGCTTCAAGAGCCAGCTGCAGAAATGTAGCTGTTTAGAAGTCAGTTCGGTGAAGATGTGTGTGAGGTAGACTGTGCTGCAAACACAGGAACTTGAATGCAAAATTGTTTTAATACATACTCTAAATTTTGTAAAATGTTAAATCAAATTTGCTGGTGATGATAATGCAGAACTTGGATGAGGCCTGAAACGAGGCACTTGTGACAACTACGCATAGAAAGAAAAGCTGGAGTTAGTTATTGAAATAATAACAAGGCTTCTCTTTACAAATTCTCTGCTCTATTTCATTTAACTACAACGGCAAATTAGCAGAAAGCTGTGGTTGGACCTCTTAAGTGAAGAGACAAAACTTATATTCTTCCCTGTGAAATCTACTCCAGAACACCCAAATGTTCATTCTGCCCAGTTTCTAGGATGGACTGAATGAGTTGTGAGATGATCTTATTGGTACAATCAAGTCCTCAAACCAAGGGATCAAGCAAGAGAGTTCTAGAAATGAATTTTCCTTCAAGATTGGTTTGAGTGCTAAAGCATTTCGATGTTTACTCAAAGTTCTTGGCTGCTTTGCAGTGTTCCAGAATAATTCAGATACAATAACATATTGCCTGCTTTCACTGTTGATTATACTGGTGGAGGATTAAAAAGCTTTATAACGGAGGGGAGGTTGTGGTGGTTTTTTTTTTTTACTTTTCTATATAAATGGCACTTAAAGAAATAGTAAACTCCTGAACTATGTGGCTCTTTTCAGATTATTTTTTCTAAATTAGATGCTTGCAAAAATGTGGTTTTTTATGATGCAAAAAATTGGGAATTGCTGCTTCAGGAAGTTTTGTAGGCATCAGAACAACCCTGTTCTAAATTTTTACTTCCCTATTTCTTTTTATGAGCTATAGCTCTTAACATCTTTCCAGCTACCTAATATATCTTCGTAATATGCTGTGTATGTATTCCACTTTCCTATTTACTTTTTGCTGTGTACTTTGTGTATCTTCTCACATTTGTTTGTAGGGAAATAACACAATTTTGAATGACGAAGGCACTACTGATATGTGTGGCAGCTTCTAAAATAGATAAGAATAGTTTGCTTGTTCTTTAGTTTTGCTGACCAAAGCGTCTTTGGGGAAAGATGTAGTGAGGAGTGTATGGAGTTAGACATACAAATTTCAGCACTATAATAGGCTTAGAGTTTAGAAATGGAGAAAAATGGTTTGGCTCATCTTGATTGCTTTCTGCAAAATACCTTCTGTTTCAGCTTGTCTAGTTTGTTTCATGCGTGAGAGATAAAAGGGGATCTATCTTCCTCTCAAAGGTCACATCACAATTTAGCATTTCTTTATTAACCTGAAAGTTGAGCCTGAAGGTCTGTGTTTGTTCAATGTTGTGTTGCTTGTGGTATGAGTCTTCACTAATAGTTGTTGGTATATCTGCTTACTCTTGACACATTTCTAAATACTTATAAGACTTAATTAACTGTGAAGATTGTGGATTGTCTGCTAAAATTTTAGGCTAAAATTCTAGGATCACCATTTTCTGTGTTGCCTTTCATCAAAAAACCCCCAACTCTTCAGCTTTACAGACATGAACACTCACTTGACACAGGTGAGGTAGATAAGAAGTGCTTTCCACATTTTACAGATGGGGAAATCTGAGCAATTAACTGACTTGTCTGAAGTCATACGGCAAGTCAGTGGCAGAGCCAAGAATGGAACCTGAACTATTTCCAGTCCTGTGCTCTAACCACTGCACAGCATCCCTCCCTTAGGTAATTTTCTGACATGATGATGTTTGTATTTGGTGTATATGGTGACTTTGAGAAGAGTATCAAATCAGCTAAAATCTGCTACTGTTAAAATTTTTATGCAAAAGCTGTTAGGTGTGTAATAAACCAGTAAATTGTTACAGAAGCATTATATTTGGGTTGCTGCCTTTAGTTTTGTGCTTCCAAAAATGTTAAATCTAACAAGGTTAAACTCCCGGGGAATGGGTACTGTGATTCTATGTTTTTAGTTTACCTATTTCAGACTGTAAGAGATGCCACTGAAAATCCTTTGTTACTGTTTTTCCAGGCAAAATACTTCTAGTTGGATAACTTAAAGGTAGAAATTTGCAAAATTCAAACTACTCTTTTAAGTGCACATAAGTCATTAATGCTGAATGATAGCATGCAGGTGCAGAGTGATTCCATTGACACAAACAGATGCCATGTGTATTCAAGGATGAAATTGGGCTTTAGAAACATTGAAGTGTTGCTGTCAGGATTGACAGCAATTTTTAAAACTTGAATATGCAAGGATATGAATTACCCAAACCCAATTAATTTTTGGTTACTTTTGTTACTCAGCAAGTTCTGAGACTTAGACAAGATTGGACATGCTGGCTAGAGTTTGAATGAGGCAGCCAAGCAGAGTGTCTGAGAATGGATTACATTTCTGAGCAAATCTTGGTAATCTAAAGTTGCATTATATTGTCTTACTAGTCAAAACACAGGAAGTTCCATATACAACCTTGGGAATAGGGAACAGAAAGTAGTTTGTGGTAATTTTCTGGATGAGTGCATGTGTAAAATAATTTTAGTGGACAGTGGATTCAGGCTAAAAACTTGTTGTGCTTCTTAGTTTCTTCCATATTGTTTTATCTGCACTATTTGTTAGGGTTCTTTGGAGACCATTCCAGCTGTGTCTGCTATAGTTGCCAGCTATCAATTTGGACCTAAACTTCAGAGGCAAAACAAATATGTCAGTGTGGAAATGAGCATTTTGACCCATTTGTTTGAATTTTTTCCACTTATATAATATATATAAAGAGAACCAATAAAATCAGCAGAATGTGAAGCAGCAATAGAAAGAGCAAGGAAGAACTGATGAAAGGATAATCTGCCCCATTTTTATTGTCAGATCTGTTTGTTCTACATCTTTTAAAATGGCATTCAAAGCAGAAAGCAGTTTTAAGGAGTAGCTGAAGGCAAGGACTCAGTTTCAGGAGACTGGCTGACTGGCATGTCCGCTATATAAAACATACATTATAAGACAACACATAATTTTGTATTCCTGTTATATATTACAAATATTATATCGGCTTATTCTGCTTATCTTTTATTCAGTGTTGGGCACTGTCATTTTGCTGACTGAACGATTTAGGAAAAGGTCTTTTAAGGTGCTTCACTCATTCTTGCAACACATCCAAGCAATTTGGGGGAAAAGTCAGGTCTTACCTATCTTGAGCAGCAAATCAAAGTATGCATTAAGCCTGCGAAGAATAATGCAGTTACAGTTTTAAAATTTCATTTTCTTTAGGACTTTTGTACAACTGAGCACAATATGAAGCTGTGTGGGACTTTTATAGCTAAGAATCAGGTGGTCAGATGCAGGGAGAGAAAGTAATTTACACTTCAAAGCTGCTGCATGCAGCACGATAGTATTTATGAGAGTTGTGAATAAATGCATAAACTAGCCAGGTTAAAAAGAAAAGGGAAAAGAAATGGAGCCAGGAATTGAAGTATTTAAGACATCTTTCCTATAATTATTCTTCAGAAATTTCTCTGTAGTGGCTTTGTCTAGAAGAATAAGCTGCAATTCTAGGCACCGTAAGTAGGACTAGATGTAACCCTTGCTGATCTCACCTAGTGAGTTCTTGACTTTTCCGTCAAGGGTTCGTGGGCTCTGAAACCAGGCAGCTAAACCACAGCTCTTCAGTCAACAAGTATTGTAGCTGCCTTCTCTATCAAGTTTATCTGTTAGATTCTGAATTACAGGAGTAGATGAGCTTGGCAATTGCATCCAACCTCAGGAAACCTTGAAACTTAGGAAATCACTTGTATAGATCTGCGTTTCCTTCCTTCCAATAAAGTCTGACAGTTATTTAGTAAGGAACATTCTCTTCATCATGGCTTACTGTATGCTGTCTGTAAAAGCAGAGCAGTCTTTTGCTTGCTTGCAGGTAACAGCGTATCCACAACAAGCCACTTTGTTCCTGATGCCCCAAGTAGCAGGGAAAGTGCTTATGTCCTGTATGCTACCTTGGTATAATCATAGCTTTTGAAAATTTCGTGATGCTCAGTAACAGAAAAATCCGTAAACACAGTTTGGAGAAGGAGAAGTTCAGCTCAGTTGGTTTTGTTCAGGTATTTATAGTTGTTTTGGGGATGTTATTGCATTGAATCCTCTCATAGCACCTGGGATTCTGTAGAGCTGACAGGCAGCCTCTGCTCCAGGGTCTTTGTTGCTAATGTCAGGACATGACTGAGAAACAAAAAGTGTTTGTGTTTAAAGAGGAATAACGTACTTTCAGTCTAAAACACACTCGGGAAGAAGCACAGTTTATAAGATGGTATTATTAATTTTAGAAAAAAGAAGGAAATTAGTAGCTAGTATCTGCAGTATTTTTCTTAAGTAGAGAACAGGTAATTCTGGACAACTTGAAAATTAAATAATTTTCTAGCTCGTCCCAAGCATAGAGATGTGAGGAGAAAACTAAATCCGTCTCCCTTTTCTTCTTTCTCTTGCTCTCTGGAATTGAACAGATCCTTTTTCTGCTACTGTTGATAGTGTTGATGATGCCATTCCAAACCTAAATCCTTTCCTTACAAAAACTAACGATGCTGCTCATCTGTCTGTGTCTTCTGATGTATCTACTTTCACCAGTAGGACACCCACACATGAAATGTTTGTTGGTAAAGTACCATTTTAAACTAATTTCCTGTTTCCTAAAAAATTTAACATTATTTTAGTTTCTAAAATATATTTCTGGGGCCTTTCAAAAACTAAAAGCTGGTCACTTGGGGCTGGTTTTTGTGCTATGTTAGCATTTGATTTAGTAGCTGTACCATGACAATGGTGTTAAAATCCTCGCTTCGCTACCTAGATGGGATTCTAACCTGATGTAAAGAAACATAGTTACAGTTAGAGCAGTTGCCTAAATGCAGTTTTACAAAGTCTCTTGTACTTGGGAATTTTAAGGTAAAATGCTGCATGTGTCTGAGAAGGAAAAGAAAATGCTGCTGCTTTCTTCCTCAGGTTGAAATGTTCTTTTTAAACAAAGGAGCTTAATCTATTTTTATTTTTTTTTGATAGTGTATGCTTTTGCCCCAGTCATGTTGTCATTAAGAAAGCTGATAAAGCGAAGCACATATTGAAGCATAATCTACTCAGATTGTTTAGCTATGGGGCAATAAACTAATAACTCATCTGTTAAAAATGGTTCACATCTTACTTTAAAGATAGTTCAGCATGGCTGTTTTACTATAAATCCTTCTAACATTTGTGTTGGTGCAGCTCATTGTAATTTGATTACTTTTCAATAAGAAGATTCAGTTTGTTTTCGTAGATGAAAAATCAATTATTTACATGTCAGTTCTGTTAAAGAGAACTAAGTTTAAAGACAGTTGTACACCACAGGCTGTATTTATGCTTGGTTGAACCCCACTAGAACTGATCAAAGAAAAGTACAGACTCTTAGAACAAAGAGGGTTTTTTTATACCTCTGATACCTGTTAATAGAGGTAAAACAAAGGGATGATCTTTTCAAAGATATTCATACTACCTATACTTTGTCACCTTAACTAACTAGTTTCCTAGCCTATCTTTAATGGAAAGACAAAGCAAGCAAGATAAATATATCTTTAAATATATTTAAAATACTTTAAGTTGGTACTGCTGTGTGATAAGCATGTCTTTTCCATGCTTCCAATGAAATTTTTATGGTTCATGTAAATGTAGAATGATTATTTGAAATACAGCTGGGTTTTTTAGTAGGATGGTTATTTAGTCAAATTAGTTTCCTCTCTATAGCTTGTTCTGCAGTCACACAAAAAGTTGCAGCAGTGCAGGGCTGTGAACAAGGACCCTGGTGGGTTTTTGTTCTTCTTGCTGGCCTTTGTAGTATTTATCACATGTCAGCTCTGAAGTCACTGGAAATGGATGGCATTGATACATTGCATTCCCTTCCAGTGTCTCATGCTCTAAGGATGTATCTGGAACCAAAGGATGGCCTCCTGACAGATTGATATGGGAAATGTAGATGCAGTTTTAGCTGTAGCACGATCAAGGCACTGCGATAATGTGAATGTGGATTTAAAATAACTCTTTCTGGTTCTTTAGATCATTACAATCCATTTACTCAACTAAATCCCTTTGTGGCAACCAAATATGAATATACTTCAGGTATAAGAAAAATGCCTTGAAGCTTTTACACTCATTTCCTCCACGGGTGTAAAAAATGGCATTTGATTGGGAAAAAAAAAGTTTTCATCTTAATATAGCTGTTCCTTTGAAACCGTGCTTTCCCCTTTTGTGTTAGAGATTGTGTAAACTTGTTTCTTACCGTCTGTCTGATGTGTATTGATTTCATTCCATTGGTTCTATGTTATTAGACTGTATGTGGATTTATAGACTGATGTGAAATTAAAGTTTTGAATAGCAGATAAACAGTGTATCTTGGTTCTCTTTCTGTAACTCTCCCTCTTCTCCTTTCCTGGCTTTCTCTCTTGTGTGATACTCCTTATCAGATTCTTTTTGTGGTCCTCAAGCTTACCCTAATGCTTCTCATTTCCGCAATGAGCCTTCTTCTGTAGCTGGTCTATTTGGAGGTAGGTAATGGGATACAGCCTTACCACACACACAAGTTTGAATGTGTTGTGTGCCTAGAAGTAGTAGGCATGTTACTGACTACAGAAGTGCCTTGTTGTAGTGGCTCCAGCTATTATTCATGTGCTTGTGCCAGGTGTGTGGTCACGAATGGTATGTATTTTTTCAGTTTGTGCCAAACTAAGGCTTATTTAGTCTAAACATGAAATGAGTATCTCCCCATTTCAGGATCTCTTTTAGTTTACTTGTTGCTACATACCACACAAAAGACATGCATGTTTATAAGTATCTTCTCATCTTGCTCTACCTCATTGTTTTTAAGATAAAGGGATTGGGATGTTCGTGCTGCTTATGGCAATTTTGTTGATATATTACTCTTAAACAGTGCACTAAACTAGTGTTAAGCTTTGCAACAGAACAGGAGAAAGAGGTCTCTACTGCTTTAAAGTACTGGCTAATCATTTGTACAGCTGTGTCATGTCTGTGTAGTAACCCTGTACTGGTGCTGATTCTGGAACACCATCCTGATAGTTGCTAGAGAGACTGTGAGCTGTCCAAATCAGGTTGAACAGGGTGTGTTAACATTGCTACAATGCAAGGCATAGGAATGCCTTCAGTAAATGGTTTGTGGAAGGATAGTTCTTAAAAGCTTCATAAAAGTCACATTTTGGTTTAGTGTCTTTGCATAAAAATTAGTGAGAGTCATTTAACAAAAGGTTGAATACTACAAATGACTCTGTTCCCTTTGTTCCATATTCAAAAAGCAGGATTATTAGTTTTTGTCAAGTCTTGACACTCAAAGAAGCTCCATTGAAAATATTGACCTTTGTGCCTTTCAGAATACCCCTGTAAACAAAATGCCCTGAAGTGGTGGTTGATAATCAAGAGTAGGGTTTGATCTTTCTCAGAGGCTGATTCAAAGGAGTCCTGTGTATTGTTTTGTCTTGGAGATGGTCTCATCTTAGTTTCTTAAAACCTGAAACTTCTAAAATGTGAGAGCAGGAAACTCAGCTTGTTTCAGTTGAGGCTGTTTGCTAAAGCAAAATACGAGCTATTGTAAGTCAAGTTTTCTATTGGTACAGGCACAGTTTTAAGAGTTGCAGGACATCCCATCAAAGGAATTCCTATCTGCACTTCAGAGTCTCTGAAATGGCTTGTTACAACTTGATGGTGTACATGTCATAAAGATACTCATTTTGGTTTGTTGATTATTTACTCTCTCTTTTCCCACATTGCTGCTTCCCATGTTTTGCTGTATGCAGTTTACTTAGATTTGTTTTTAATAAAAACTACATTGTCTAAATTTTAGTGATGGAGTTAGGAGTCTTATGTTCCTTTACAACAAAAAGGAACAGGTAATTCTAATTTGGGGGGTTTTTTCTGTGAATTTTATGTTCAAGAATAACATCCTGTAGTTACTAATTTTTTTAGGTGAAATCTGACTTATTTCAGAAAAACAGTAAGATTGAAATGAGGTGCTGTCCCC
Source organism: Falcunculus frontatus (assembly GCA_013398115.1). NCBI lineage: Eukaryota > Metazoa > Chordata > Aves > Passeriformes > Falcunculus > Falcunculus frontatus. The sequence goes on from VZRV01010299.1 coordinate 250,833, forward strand.
GCAAGTGAAATGAAATCCAAGAAGTGTTCCTTGCCAGTTATTTCTACCCACTGCAGTGTTTTACTGCTGAAGTAGTTGTGATCCTTTCATTTCTTCATGTCATTGTATTTTTTGTTAATAACCAGAAGAGCTAATTTTCAAGGTGGCATTGCTTTTTTTTTTTTTTTTTTTGGTGCTTTACATATAAAGCGATAATTACTTCTGTTATTGCCTGAATGCCAAGGTGATGCACATGCACGTGCTTGTATATGATCATATATAATATTAAAAAAATACTATGAACAAATGGCTATTACCTTCTGTGTTACTGAACTATCAATTTAATGCTGCTGAACATCATATGCAATGCTTCATACTGCAATAAATTTTCAGTGTTGAAAAATAATTGTGTATTTGTAGAACACTACAGATACGTGGGAGACAAATGGAGTAAGTTTAGGCACCACTAGGAGTTGAAATGTGGCTGTACCTCCCCATATCTTGCCATAATTTCTAGAAATTTGACTGCAAAACATGGTCAACTGCAAAATGTGTGTCAAAAAAGAACTTAGAGCTATGAAAATTGTTAGTATTAAGAGTGTCTAATCAAAGGCATTACTAGTTCAGACACCTTGGGATGATTTGGATCTTACTTCAGTTGTATCTAAGAGAATGGCTGGATTGATATAAAACATGGAGGGAATAATTTTCAGTCAGATAATCTTGAAACAGATTCCACATTAGCCAGCTTCTTTTCCTGGAGAAGCATGGTGACGTTTTCCTCAGTAATTTTATTGTAAGCATATGGTAAAAGAATAAGGAAGGTGTCAATAATTAATCCAGAGATGAAGCACTTGCAGGGGAGTGTCTTTTATGGCCTGTCTGTCCAGTTTTTGAGACAAAATCTTTCTTTGGAGGAGTAACTTCAAGTAAAGACCAAATAAACTGCTTGGTGTCAGGGTGTAATCTGGACTTTTGAGGTATTCCTAGTCTTTCTGCAGTGCTGAAATATTTATTTGGCTTGTCTTTCATAAAGGTGGATTTGTGGGAAATGCTGTATAAAGATATACAATTTCTTTCTTTTTTTCCCCACAGGGTTCACACCATCTCCTGTTGCTCAACCACAGCCATCAGCTGGCCTTAATGTTGACTTTGAGTCTGTGTTTGGAAGCAAATCTTCTAATGTTGTCCCAGATTCTGGTGGTAAGATACTTGCTAAAATAAATGACGTGTGTCCTTTCCTTTAATTTATTTAATTCTTGAGGTATAAATCTCTTAATCTATATTTACTTACACTACTGGGACAGAGTTTCAGATGAAGAAAAGAAAGCTGATTTTAAAAGGTCAATAACAGCATTAATCAAATAATTTTTTCCTTGCAGACTATTTCTGTGCTCTGCTGAAATGTTTACACTGATTTCCTTCACTTAAATATTTTGTACATTAAAACTTCACACAGTGAACAGCCTTCTTTTTTATATGCTGCCAGCTGAAATTAAGTCTGTATTTGTAGAGTATGGTTGGAAGAGGTAAAATTGCATCTTCATTTTATGTATCTGTAACATGGTTTCTGGCACTTCTTTGCCTCCTCTTTTGACATTACAATTGCTTCAGAAAATGATCAGTTAAAACACTGTTAATTTGGATTGAAGTCATGGTGCTCTTTCTGTTCTTTTGAACATCTGTAAAGTAGATATTTTCTGATCTTTTGACATTAAACTTGACATCAGATTTTTTTTGTAAGCCAATGATTTGCTAAAAGCAAATACGTGTTTTTGTAGGATTGAAACACGTTATGTATTTTTTCTTTGTTTTATGTTTTGACTGCTTTACAGTCACTATGAATCCATTCCATGTAAAATTGTCACATGGGTTAAATCACTGAAGTGAAATCTTATTTCCATAGTAAGTATCTTTTTTATCAAGAGGCATAATAAGTTTTGTCCTTCTTCTATAGAGTAGCATCACCAGGTTAAATTTTGTATTTTAGCCATGGTGTTGATTATGCTATCTGTTTAATTGAATGCCATGACATTTGTGGGAGGCATGTGATTCAAATCACTTATGTTTTTCATTCTAAGGCTTTGATGAACTAGGTGGTCTCCTAAAACCAACAGTGGCCTCTCAAAACCAGAGTCTTCCAGTTGCCAAAGTACCGCCTAATAAATTAGTGTCGGATGATCTGGATTCATCTTTAGCCAATCTTGTAGGCAGTAAGTATGGAACCACTAACATGTAAATACTTACTGATTTCTTTTAAACAAACAGAATTTCAGTAGTCTCTTTTTCTTTCTTGTGACAGATTTGGGCATTGGAAATGGAACTACTAAAAAGTGAGTATGCTTAATCAGAAGTTGAGCATTTGGATTTTCATGATAGTAAATTTTCATGAATGTACATGTTGAAACCTGTGGATAACAACATAATGTTAGCCTTTAGAGCATGTGTGGGATTGTACTTCTTGTACGAGGCGTAAAGAATTGTTGAGAGCTGTTGGAAGATGACTGCAGACTGAGTGGTAGTGACAGTGATAGCAGCAGGCCAGATGTCCTGTCTGAGTCCTTTCAGACTTTAGGTGTATTAAAAAAAATTAGTTCATCAAAATGTTTCTTTGTAGTTGTTGCAGGTAATCAGAGCACTCCTTAAATACTTGGTGTGATCTGAGTGTGAACAGAGCAGTATTAAAGATTGTGAAACTGCAGCCTCGCTCTTGAGGCTGACCTTTAGACAAGTGAATTTTGAAGCAGGGTGTGTGTGTTCAAGTGTAGTAAATGTCTGCTCTTAGCAGCAAAGCTGAGAAATGGGATTGGCAAATTTCGAGCTTATTGAGACCATCTGTGCCAGCTCTGAAATCATTCTGAAATCTAATATTCTATCAAATGTCTTGACCAAAGTCAGATACACTCACTTATCTATTCTGGGCAACTTGACTGAGATGCTGAGGGGGCTCATGCTGAACATATTTTCTTACTTTTCCAAGCCAAAACATGTTGCACAAAACTTTTTATCAACTCCTTTGCTAAATGAGCTTCATTAATAAAAGAAGCCTCATTCCCAGGTGGAAATGGTGTTTACCTGAGGAAGTTTCATAAGAAAGTCCAATGTTTTCTAACAATTTTTCAAAAAATTTATTTGAAGTGATGTAAACTGGACTCAGCCAGGTGAAAAGAAACTAACAGGTGGCTCCAACTGGCAACCCAAGATTGCACCTACAACTGCGTGGAACGCTCCAACGTTGGTAAGCAAATGCTCATTTTAAAATAGCGAGTACCCTGCAATTTAGATCTGCAGGGTGATGTATAATGGATGAATTTGAAAACGGTCTATAGTTGCAGTAAAAGGGTAATAGAAAATGGAAGAAATGGTCAATTGGAGATGTGTATGGCTGGGATTTGTTTTTCTTGGCTGTGTGATTCTAATAAATAGTTTGTGATGTGACGTGAAGAATTAGCACAAACTTTAGTAGTGTTTGAGCAGCCTCTCTCATGGTATGGTGGCGGCTTCTGGATTTCACTCATTGGACTTTTCAAGTGCATGTAGAGACAGGACAAGGGCCAGAGGCTTTGAACTGACAGACCTCAGGTTTAGATTAAATACTAGGAAGAAATTCTTTACTGTGAGGGTGGTGAGGCACTGGCACTGGTTTCCCAGAGAAGCTGTGGGTGCCCCAATTCCTGGAAATGTTCAAGGCCAGGATGGATGGGGCTTTGAGCAACCTGGTCTAGTGGAAGGTGTCCCTGCCCATGGCAGGAAGGTTGAAACTAGGTGATCATCAAAGTACTTTCCAACCGAGACCATTCTATGAGTTTGACATAAAACTCTGAATTCCAAGGAGTGAGGAGGCACTTTGCAGCCTAGAAAAATAGAAGTGCCCTTCTGGGCGCCCTGATAGATCACACATCATTACACTGTAACTTGGCCTGCCCTGGGGTGGGAACTGGCCCACTGATACTTGCAGAGGTGTCTGTGGCTAGGGCTTTCTTAATGTACATAACAACTGCTTTCCTGCCCCAGTGTGTGCAGTTGCTTCTAATCCATGTCAGTTTTGATGAGCAAGTTCATGTCTATTTTGACAGGTAATATTGGCAAGGATTTTGGGGTAGCAGTATAGGGGTGGGCTTTTAATTACATTTTAAGACTTTACAGAAGTAGTTTTCACAATATTCACAGAACATTTTTGCATGTGAATCCTACTCACCCTTTCACCAATGACCTGGAGAACTGTACATGGACAGAACGGGTAACAAACTGCCCCCAAGGATTATTGCATCTGGCTCTGACTGGGGGAGGTTGAGTCCGCAGTGTAGTAATGCAGTGTTGTGGATTTGGAAAGACAGAACTTGTCTTCCTGGATCCACCACTTCTTCCCTACCAGGTGTCCCCTATCAACTCACTACATTTATTTAGGGAGAAATATGTTTGTGGATCCTACTGGAGGGTGTGTAGATACTGAAGAAATTGTAACTACTTACCTGCTTTAATGACTAGTGGTTTGAGTTTATCTGTGTGCTTGAATCTGTTTAATAACTCATGTCTTATATCTACATCTTGTGATAAGTCATTACTTTTAACAGCTTTTATTATTGAGATACTGTTGAGACACTTCCTGTGAAACTGTTCTGCAAACATAAAAAACTTGAAAAAGAAATAATGTGAGGGGAAAAAAAAAAGCTTTGTTTTCCTCTGCTGGTCCATTTATTGTGGAGTTGCTGCTGCTTGCTAAAGAAATATGCTTTTGAAAATCTTTGGTGAAAAAGGCATATACCAAATAAATGGACTATGCAAACCAATGTCAAACCTAATAACAATGACAGTATCACAGGTGTGTTGTCTCAGTGAATGACTTGAATTACAAGAATGTGTTGGAGTAAACATTTAATGTATTTGTGAACTAAAATGCTATCTGTGTATATTCTGTTGTGTAAGTATTTGCTTCTAATCCAGTGTTATTGCATTATGTAATTGTTCTCCCTGGGAAATACAGAATGGCATGCATTTTCCACAATACGTAAGTGAAACAACCCACAGCCTTTTTGCAATTGACTGGCATGCTGATATTAACCACTGCTGTTGCAGAATCTCATAACCTCCTCGCTATTTACACATTTCTCATTTGAAAATCTTTGGTGTGCCAAAAATTGAGCTTTTCCTAGCATACACAAACTTCATAGGTGGTGTGCAGGCTCTTGACTCGAATGATGGCATGGGAAATACCAAGATTATTTTTCCTTGCTTTAAACTGTACCATCTGCTGCCAGAGAGCTGGGGTGTGTGTCTGTGCTGCCTTTAATGCATTCGGTGAATCCTGAATGAAGATAAAACTATTGTGTTTGAATAACTGCATGAAACCTCACAGGCTTCTGTTATACATGGCACTTGATCCACATTTATGATAGATCTTGATTTTTTTCAATTTTTATTTCAAGTGGGGAGAGACCAATATGTCATGAATGCTCACATGAAAAAAGAAAATTAATGCAGATAGTTTATAGAGGGCAAGAAATAACCTGTGCTTGCTGTCTGAGGAATGCAGGCTTTCATTTCAAAGGACTTTTTTATTTATGTCAACAGTAATATTGGTCTTTCCCTGTATTCTGTTTTTATTCCAGGGTAACTCTGTAACTAAAGGGTGGTAGGTCCATATTTGAGCACTCAGCAATAAGTTTATTCAGCATGTTTGTGTAGGTGTGTGTACACAAGCAACACCAAAAAAAGTTGTAATTTTCAGGATAGCTTTGCCCGCTGTGTGACACATGTGGCAAATACACTGTCCAGATGATTCTCTATCTGTTCTCATGGCAATTGAAATGCCAGTTGCACTGGCTCTACTATATAAGAAAAAGCAGCTGATACCTTAGAACTGAATTCAGAAGCACCTTTCCTGATGCCCTATTCTTGATGAAACAATTTATCTGATTTAATTAATCCAGTATGATTAATGGTTTATTATTTGCCTCTTTTCTGTAGCAGTAATGTCTGTGTACCAAGAAATGCTTATGGTGTTTGTCTTGAATAGAAATCTCCACAGCAAAAGCATGAAAACTACTGATTTTTTTCTAAAAGGGGAGACTAACAGGAGGTGGAGTGGATAGACAGCAAGCTATCTGAATATCTGTAAGCACTAGTTTAGTCTGAAAAAAAAAATCCAACTTTTTTTTCCTTGAAATAGTTAATACTAATTTAGAAAGTGGATATTAAACTGTAGAATAAAGGATATGGGTAAGAGATGAAGAACTGTCTTTATATTTCTAAGGGTTATCAGCTGTTTTTCTACATCTATATTGCCAAGCTGTTTACAAAATGTAAGTTCACCCAGGTTTTGTCTGTTGACAGCAATTGTACTGTACCTTCATAACAGTACAGTAAGTACATCAGGATGATATAAACATATCTGCCAAGTACTAAGAGGACTTTTAGCATGTTCAAATGCAGTGGATGAAGTGAGTGAGGGAGAGGGAATGCAAACTGGCTATTCATGTGAGAGTCTAATTTGTATCAAAGCCTGCTAAGAGAATCCCCATAGTGTGTCCATCTTGGCTAAAGAGAATTCCTGTACGTGTCAGCAGAGGCAATGGTCATTTGGTCTTTCAGATTCTCTCTTAAGACTCCTTGTGTACCATTACTTTTGATACTGAAATATAAGTACGTACTTCATGGGATTAAAAAAGTGCTTCTGCTTCATGAATATTTTCTCTCAACCTTCTCTGAGTCTTGTACTGTGTTCTCTGAACAGGATGTTGAGAGAGTGGTACTTGCAGTTTAGTTCAGACAGCCAGAATCCTAACATGGTACAAGCAAATACATTATTAGAGATTTGCCAAGATAGCCCAGAAACTTTAGCTTAGGTATTGTATTCCATCTGAAATAATTAGGATACACTCTTAATACCAGACTGCAAATCCTATTTATTCTTTGCTATGTTCGTAATAAGCTGAGTGCTGCAGTTGATCCTTAGAAAGCAATGTCTTACAGTATGCGGCTGATCTCTTCTCCTCTCAGTTCACCACTGTTTCTCACACCAGGCACCCCCTGTAATGGCCTATCCTGCCACAACACCGACAGGAATGATGGGCTATGTGATGGTGAGTGGAATTCCTACAACTCCAACCAGGCTGAGGCTGTGTATTGTTTGATTGCTTGTAGTTTGGTAGCCCTTGTTTTCCTGTGCTGTTCTACTGAAGACTGAATTTCAGCTCCCATTCATTTATTCTTCACCAAATTATTGACTTCTAGTTTTCTGAACCACTTACATGGTGTTTGTGTGACATCGTCTGCCCTTCCTTACTTCACTTGTTTTTTTAATAAACTTCTTAAAATGGAACTAGATCATCTTTAAAGTCCCTTCCAATCCAAACCATTCCATGATTCTGTGAAAATTAACACAGTGTCTGTTCTTGGTGGTCTTTATTGGCATAGAAATAAGTATATCGTTATAAGTAAGTTTATCATGTCAGTATAAATAGCTGCTTTCAGAACAGAAATGTTTTCTTGGTGAAGTGAAACCTTCCTTAAATACCTTCTGCTGAGGTTTGGAGCAAGTATCTGTGATGATTAATGCTACAAAAGTGCTAGTTTGTGACACTGCAATATGGTGTGGTTTTGGTTGAGAGTTGGATCTCTTAGTAACACACCAGTACTTCAAGGCTTTTGACATAAACCTGACCTTCCCACTTTTTACTCTGAAAATTTTTGTTCTTACCTTAAATTTTAAAATATTTCTGAAATGATATGCCTTAGCTCTTCTTTTTAGTATGATTTTGATGCATCACAGCTTTCCTGAGTGAATAAAAGGCAAGAAAACTTCCTTCAAGCAGTTATTCTATTAAATGCCTCACAGATTAAAGGAAAAAAAATTAATCCTATAACCAAATTAGTTTAATGACTTAAAACTTGTATATGGTCAGTAAGTGAACTGCAGAAGTGGCCAACTGTGTTCTTGGGGGCCTCTTGGAAGAGTATCATGTATCATATCATTTCCCATTACCCATCCATGAACTCCCATATTCTTCATCAAAGCTGTTACGGTTAAACTAACATTAGTGTGGATTCAAACTTGGTCTACACAACTTTGAACTTATGGTATCAGCAGCATTTTTGTAGTTATTTTGAGTCAGCAGCAGCAGAAGGTAACATATGTAGTGTATGGGAAGTAATCTTTCTTGTTACGTCAAGCAACTTTCATTGTGGGCTTTAAATGCCAATGTGAAATGGGCACTGATACTAAGGAGCTGTAGCTCTGTTACGCTGAGTTGCTGCTGCTTGTTCAAACACGTGCAAGATCTGAGCAGGTGGGTGAGATGGGCCATTACAGAATGACCAGTGGGCTCCGTAGCACATCCTGAAATCTGCCCTGGCTCATTTAGACTTTACTCAGGACATTTACCATGAGGAATCTCTGAAATATTGACTCAGTTTACAACCCTTGCTGTAAAACCTTTTAGTTTTTCCTGAAAGCAGTGGGGACCATGGTTCTGAAGAGGATGGTCCTCTCTAAGTGCAGGCTTTTCCCTTGGTGTGAGCATGCTGGGACAGGCAGCTTCCTTGGTGCCGTAGCACTGCACGTGGGCATTCCCTGGCTGCTGCTTCCTGTGTCTTCTTTGGGCCAGCAGTTGTTCAGTTGTTCTCATATTTTTTATAGGGTGTTCTCATCAGGGTCAGTTTCTTGACTGGGTTCACCCTGTGATTGCCCAAACAGCTTGTTGGCATGGTAGGAGTACCACCACCACCCACCAGGATTAGTCAGGGAAAAGCTGCCTGGAATGGACTTTGCTTCAGTAGGACTGCTGCTGGCTGTCAACCCAAGCTTGAGGGGAATGCCAAAAGCAGTGCCAGAGATGGGTATCTGTGTTAAATATAACCTGACTTGTAAGACCATTAATACACGTTAAACTCGTAATTTGGCTCAGCTGGAGTGTTGGAAACACTTTGACTTTGATTGCATAATGACTTCACATTAATTGCACATCCAGCTCTCAGTTTTCAATTTTGTCCTGAACTCTATCAGCACTGCACTGCTATCTGTAAAACTGTGCTTGTGCTTTCAGAGGCAGTCAGGGAAGTGCTGTCAGACCTTGCTTTTGGGAGCAGAAGGACCAGCACAAATGCTTGTCTAACAAGTGTTTTAGTGCTTCAGATCTTCACAGCAAGATATTGAATGGGCTCAGTTGTTACTGAGAGAATTCCTTGGAAAGGCTCTAATGTTCCTTTCTGGAAACCTTTTTTTGCAGAATATTGTAGAAGGATCTCACATGATTGCGTATCACAAATATGACCAAGACTTTTCACCCACTTGCCATTTTCCTTTATCTCCTTAAAAACTTGCAATGTATTAATGCTGTGTGTGATTTCATGCTGTCTGGGTTTTTTCAGCCATCACAGATGGGAGGCATACCAGTAATGACACAGCCAACTTTGATATACAGTCAGCCAGTCATGAGACCACCAAACCCCTTTGGCCCTGTACCGGGAGCACAGGTGTGTATATTCAAATTATTGGTGCTGGGAATGAATTACACATCAGGCAGTTTCTTTAGAAGTATATTTAATATGTTAATTTTATACATAGATTTACTTAATATTTCTTATTTGTGTTGGACAAATTATTGCACAAGCCCAGTGGTTCATGGGAGGCTTGCTTCCTGTCTGCTTGTATCCATGTTATCAGCCACAAGTTTGTGTCACCAAAGCAAAGAGGGTAGGTTTTTTTCAAGCATTGTTTTTCTGGGAATGTGGCAATGACAGAGGACAAGAAAAGTTGATGTCTGTGCTCTTTGCTGAAGATGGGCTTTTTCCCCAAAGTCATGTTCCATGCTGCTTTACCCTCAGAGTGTGGCTTTGTGAGATTGGCTATTACAGCTTTTTCCTAAGTATATGTGTCACTGTTCTTTCGCCTGTTACACTTAAAAGCATTAGATTATAAAGTACCCAAGGTGAAAGGTGTGGGCTTGTATTACAGCATTTTGCAGGGGCCAAACAGGGTGTGTGTAGCCCTTTATGTCCACAACTGCATTAGATGGTTTTGAAAAGACTGTGGAACCAAACTTGGTGAAACCTCAACCCAACACCCAGTTGTTGTTCCTGACCATCTCAGTGGGAGGCACATGGCACATCCTTCTAATTTTAACCATGGCGATCTCCATTGGGTTTTGTGTTCCTCCATGGTTTTGCAGGAGGCTGCATTTGCAGCACAGTGAAGATGTGCAATAGCAATACCAATCTACCTGGCCTTTCTGTTAAGTGCTGCCTCAAGTGGAGTGTTCCATAAAATCCCCTGGTTTACCTGCTTTTGGGGATGTGTTGTGTCCAGATTCATTACCTAACCCACTGGAATGAGTGTGCTGAAGGGCCACTCTGAATTGACTGCATCAATACTGGAGTTAAATACTTACCCGTTACTGCTTTGTTTTACTGTTTGTTTTACGTTGTCTGTCACTGGGAAATTTCTATCTGAACTCACTTTTATAACCCAATAGGCATCTGAAGAGAGGGGCTTTTTTTACAGTAGGGGAAACATTTTAAAAAGTAGGAGGAAGAGGGGATGGATAACGTTGAACGCATTCATACTATTTTTGGAAAATTCCGAGATCATTAAGACTTTGTGTTTGTGAACTGCGGTTAGAGGCAGAGCCAAGTTTAGCTGGCAGACTGAAGCTCCAGGATTAACAGTGTGGTTTTACTTACCCATCAGATGTTTCTTTTTCAAAGTTCACTCTGTACCTCAGACTTCTATTTGAAAAATGAAATATACTGTGCCTGTATTTTGATCTTACTATAAAGAGCTCTGTCTCTATAGGTGGCTGCTTAAAAGCATTCATGTATAACTTCACCTAGGAACAGGTTGGTGTAAGTGCAGGGTTTGGGACTAGGCTGTGGAGGGAAGAGAATTCAGCAGTAAGCTGGAACTAAAAAGAGCCTCAAGCATTTTTCAGTGCCTCAGTCTGATCCTTTAACAAGAAAGGTTCTGCTGTGTGCTGCCAGTGGGCAGTGTGTCCATTGTCTTCTTTAAAATACAGCCTGGCGGATAGATTTTTTTTTAGTATCTTTTTTTTACATGCTTTATCTGAAAGGGATGCTGTTAGGTTTCTTTAGGTGGAAGTGCAGTTCTCAACTGTCTTTTTCTTGGACTTCCAAGAGCTGCTTTGCACCTTCACTGTCACTTAAATGATTTGGTGTTTTTCATATGGGTTTTATACCATTTCAAGAGGACAAATAGTGTTTATGACAGTTTTTAAATATTGACCAAGTAAAAGGATCCTCCAGGATAGGAATTTTTCCTACATAAAAAAAAAAATTAATTTTGAAACAATCCTTAAAAAAAAACCTGCCTACCTGCCTGATTCAGTTATGAATAGGTAGATGGGTCTGAACAGCTCAGTGAGCCTTTCTGCTTCATTTGACATTGCAGGGCGTGGCCTAGGTTGAATCCCAGCTGGCTGTCAGAACAGGAGAAAGAGGAATTAGTCACAAGTGAGGTGTGTGGAGCTATGTTTATTCTCTTATCTGACAGTGTTTGGCTCCTGTGAAAATTAATTTCGTTGAAAACACACCCTTTGAGTCAGCATTTGCTGTGACCAAGAAGGGTTTTCCCTGAGTCTGTGTTGCTGGAAGGTGTTGAGTTTTCAGAAGCCTGACATCAGTAAAGCATCTTAAATGAAACAAGGGCTGCATGTGAGAGCCTCCCCATACACAGCAGAGTTTATTAATGTATAGCCACAGAGGGGAATTACACTTTTATCACACTGAAATTACTGTGTGCTGAGTCTTGAGGCTCTTCTGAGAGTGTATTTTGCAGTTTAGGTAATGCTCTTGTTGTGCCAGAAATAGGAGAGTGAAAGAAGTAGAAAAATGTGTTCTTGGGGTAAGTAAAAAAAACTCAAAGAAGAAATAATGGTTATCTGAAAGGCACACAGCTATAACTGCCCACGTGGATCACTGTAAACACCATTATTCTAATACTGGTTTTGTCCATGGCATCATCACTGCCAAAAACTAAATTTTTTTTCATATTTACTTTTAAAGCACTAGATTGTATCACCTCCGGTCTCCCAATAGATCTTGGGTGTTGTCTGCAGTAAAGAAAGCTGGAGGTACTTAAAAGTGTGATGACAGATATGAAGTTGTTGCCAAAAATTTTATTGCCAAGTTGTAGTGAGTTGAGAACAGACTGGGAAAATAGGCATCTTAATGTTGTCCAGTTTCTGTATAAATTAAACTGTTGTTCCTAACTTGATACTCTCAAGGATTAGTCTTGATAAATACATTTTTTCTTTTTCTAGATATACCTATTTTGCTTCTCTTCCAAGAGTTCTCTTTACATGTTTGCAACTTTTTTCCTAATTGTTGCAGTTAAAAGCAAGGGTAATTTGGTTTTAAAGGGCGAAATAATTTAAAATAAATTAGAATGAAACTAGAACAGTCTCTTCTTTGAAAATCTGAGTGCAGAAGGCATTCATAGTTTTGAAAGGTGTGTAATTTTTCTTTGAAAATATTTATCCAGCACTAGAGTCAGTATTTCCCACCTGAGAAAGAAAATAAGTTTTCATCACGATAAAACAGTGGGCATTACTCACTGCAAACTATTACATGGTGCTACCCAGAACAGTGAGAATGATTGGAGTTGTTTGGTTACATTGCAGCTGGTGAGGGGGAAGTGTGTGTGTGTTTATGTCTGAGGAGGGAGCAGGCAGAATCAGTGGTTCAAGCAGAGGGATGGCAGATGTGATAAAGTACAGCAAATGCAGAATGTTCCAGATAAGCCAGATCCGACTGATGTGCAGGGGCCCGTCACAAGGCCTGAGCGTTGCAATGTGCAGCAGCAGGGCTTGACTGTTAAACCAACAGTGGTGTTGTGTTGGCCAATATAAAATGGTACAATCATGACAAATCCTTGTGCCTTCACATGTCACATGTTCTGGTGTGATTGTCCCCAGAAGGACATAGCCTTAGGAGGGGGAAGCAGATGGGTGGTGCAAAATTTAATATTTAAAATAGAATAAAGAAATCACTCAGCCTACTGCTAATATCTGTTGTAACACTGCAGTTGTTAACACAGCCAATTGTACTGGGCAAGTAGCAGGAGTGATCGCTTGAGTGATGGAGAATAGGTAAATGTGCAAATGGGTAAGTTGGTTTGGTGGGTGGGTGTGTTTTGTGGTTGTTTTTTGGCTGGGTGTAGGCAGGGTTTTTTTTGAGGGCTGTTTGAAACTGTAAGAGGGTATGAAGTTCAGGACAGACTTACGCCGGAAAGTAGACCTTACAGATGCTTGCTTTGTCCCATTACCCCTAAAATACATGCTAAAACAGCTTGAAAGACTTGTTTCATGGGAAACCAGAATGTAGCTAATGATGGGAATCAGCCCAATGGTCAGTTATGGACAGGTTCTTAGGTTTTACTGTGACTCCAGGGAGCTTTGCCTTGGTTGGAGGCAGTGAGAAGTGAGACTGATGTTGGAGGTGAGACTAAGCTGTCTGAGCAGTGCAGTGTGGTGCATTTCACATCACACAAGCTCTGGGCGGTAGGGGCACCAAATCCACAGCTCCAGTTAGATCAGCACTGGAGAAACTGATGGGCAGTGCTGTTGTTTTAAATGCTTCTCCTTAGAAACTGCTAAGGTCGGTCCTGGTTTTCAGATCTATTTATAAGCAGTAATCTGGAGAGGTGCAATGTAGGAAACTGACTATGCTTTCCACGTATTTTTTTTAGGTGTCCTTCTAAATAATTAGAGGAATCTTGTTAAAATGTATATGTACTGCAAGATGCTGTGTCTTGTCGGAATTTAACTGTGGCATCTGGGTAATAGCATTGTCAGGTTTTTTTCTCAGATTTTAACCTGAACAGGATTCCTGAAATTTCCCCTGTGTCTAGTTACGTGCTGATGTTGCACAAGTGAATCTAACCTACCAGTCTTCCACACTGCTTTCAAACTGGGACATTACTTTGGACTTGATATAAGTTGGGAGATTTGCCAGCTCAGTTTGATAGGACTTCTAATATGTGACTTCAAGGCATTTGACCATGAAGAGGAAGAACGTCTCCTGAAATCAAGTGGCAGCAGGCATGCGTTGCTGAAGTTAGGACTCTATTGGACCATATCACTAGTCTGCCTCAAATCCTGGAGAGTGGTGGGGTGTGCTGGGCTATGGCTTTCCAAAGGGAAGAACCATGTTTAAGAGGGGAAATTCTGACATCCTGAAACTGCTTCTCAAGTGTTTCCCATTCTGTCTCATGACTTTTCCATAATCTATTTATGGTGACTGGATCTGAGTGCCCCATTGGGAGTGGGGTTTTGGGAGGAAAAGAAGATTCCAATGCTGATCAAGCATGTACTGATCCTCAAGGAAGTCCTTCTGCTCATGTGGTTTCTGAGATAGACATTCACGTGAAAAATTTAAATGTGCAATGGCAATATTTACACTCTGAGCACTTCTGCAAGCAGCTCCCATAAGCAGATTCCCTGTCATGCATAGGTTGGCAGGTGCCTGGCATTTCCAAAGGAAAAGGTCTTCATGCAGCATTTTTTGCCTTGGGCACGGAGTGCAAGTGCCTTGTTTCTGAACAAACTGTTCCGGTGAGGAACCCAAATTGGAGGATGCTGACTTTGATTTGTAACTGCAAAAACATGCATGTTCTACCCAGAGGGAGGGCAAATAGGATTTAATAAACCACCATTTAGAACAGGAGAAGTACTAACACAGAAGGAAAAATAAATCAACAAATAGCAGATACTCCTGCAAGTACAGCCTGCAGATTATTGGTCCTTCCCAGCAGCAGCAGTTGGAATGCCAGTATTACCCACCTCTAAGTTATGTGCTTTATATGACTGAGTTTGTGGTGTGGTGTTTTAGGTACATGACTGTAGGGTGCAATTTTTATGAGTGTACAGACTATCAGTCACAGTCTTCAGTTCTCACCTAAAACAGCCACAGTAGCAGTTGAAACTCCCATCTTTTTTCCCTTTTTTTTTTCTCCTATTCACAGAATATATCCCATGTTCTCCTTCTAGGTCTCAAATTGAGAATTATCTAGTCTATGCTGTCCAGCCTCTTTTTATATGCATCCTATTATGACAAGAAAAGATGCTGAGAGCTATTCCTTCTGGAGAAACCATCTGGAAAGCTGCCATGCTCTGGCCAGACCCCAGCATCATCTCTCCCTGCCAGGCTGTAGTTTTCCCAGTAAAGCAGGGAGAGGACTAACCTGTTTCATAGGAGTCAGGCTGAATGTTTTTTATCTTCTTTTGAAGAAAACTGCTGTGAAAGTGTGAAGTTATCTGCTTGTTTGGCAAATGCTACTGGCATTTCCTTTCTGGAGGGTCATGTCCAGCTTGTTTCTGCATTACACCAACCATTGAAGAGGCTTTGTTTTCCGTATGACCAAACACCTTGTTTTAATAGTTGATTTCTGCCAAGTTTGCCTCTTAACCTCCCTTGTCCTTTCATTACACGTTCAGCTTTCATATTCTGTCATTCTGAGACCTTGTTTTCTTTTTCTTTCCCTTTCTCTGTCGTCTTTCTTACTAGCTGTCTGCAGCATCCAGCCCTTCCAGTCAGAGTCCTCACAGAGCCTCAGGAAAGGATCCCTTTGCAGAGCTCTCTCTCCAGGATTTCTTGTAGAACAACTTAGGTATTGTCCATTATTCTGGGGAGATGCTGGTGTTTGTGATATGAAACAAAAATAAAGTTCTAATTCGAGTTTCATTAACATGGCTAGAACTGTTTCTGAAGGAAAGAAAACCAAATCTTGTTGAGTTGGAAGCACTGTGGAAGTGACTTGGAAACTCTGTATTTAACTTCAGCAGTTTAAAGGCTGATTGAGTGTTTTTGCTTCAATCCATTGGAAATGGAACCAGCTCACTGGTACTTGCTGGAGCTAGGGAGAAGGAACTGGTGCTACCTGGTATTTACCATCTCATCAGGACAATGTTCGGAGTTCCCCGTTAGCAGCAGAGCCCTGAGTGCTGCTGGCAGAGTGCTCGTGCGCTTCCCTGTGGCTTGAGCAGAGAGTTCCCTTCATGCAGGAGGAGGTGCTCATTTCACGTGTGCCAGGGATCCATTTTGGTACAGAGGTGCACTGCAGGAGTTGTGTTGTTTTTTACCAGGGGCAGGGGCAGGTGGGAATTAAATCGTAAAATGAGTGAAAACATGAAAAAGAAATTCAAGAATTCATAGTATAAAGAGAGAGTAGGCTTATTGCACACAGCAGCTGCTTTTCTTTGTGCACTTCCTCTGGTTCAACATGAAAAATGACCCTGAGTTCTCTTCATAATGGTGTTGGTCTGTGTTATGCTGCCGCTGGTGACAGTATTGTATGGATAAGTAGGTGGGTTTTATTTTTAATGCAGAGGTGTTCCAAAGGCTGGTGTTGTTGGAAAAACATCCTGATGTCTTTTGGTTGTTTCCTGGCCCTGATTTTAAAAAATATTTTATTTCTGTTCAAAACTTCAGATCATGGGGTAGCTTGGGCATCAGAAGAATGGAAATGTTTGAAGAAAACAGGTTTATAGTGAAGTCCTACTTCCATTGGATGTTAACCCAAGGGTTTTTCATCTTTCCAGATTCAGTTTATGTAACTGTGCTAGATGGAAGAGAAAAGAACATTTCCAAAAAGATGTGCTCAGCAGTAAACTCCCACTTCCAGGAAAAAAATGAACTCCAGTCTCTCAAACTCTCCTCTTCCATTAAGCAATGCAGTGAAATGATGAAGACCAATGAAGGAAGCTGGGACACCTCCGTAAGAAGACATCAGTACACAACACAAAGCCAAGAATTGCCATGAATTAAGACCAAGATCTATTTTTGTCCTGGTGACTAACACGTCAATACTCTCAGCTTCTAATAATATCCTTAATTGGTAACGTATGAAGAGAAGCCTTTATTCTGGAAATTGATATTGGTGTTTGGAAATGCTGTCTGGATTGGAGATGTGTCCTTTACCGTAACTCAAAACAGGACTCTGGGCAGGGGAGGGTCAAATCCTAACTCTTAATTCTGCAGTTACCTTTTCTTCAGTCCTCACAAACGTAGGCACAGCAGTAATGGAAATTAACTTTTTTTAAAAATTATATATTCAGTTTGCAGTAGACATTCCTTATGTATTATTGTTTGTATTTATTTATGATTATCAATTTAACATTAATATTGTATCAAAAAAACCTCCTTATGAAAATGAGTATGGATGTATACAGTATGTCTGATTTTTATCCACAAAGAATGAATCTGATTCAGAATGCTTTTCAGCTGACATACAGAGCACTAAATATTTTAAAGGTCTGAATCTAATGAATTCTCAGTATATATGGGAATTAGGGAAGAGCTGTAAAACGCATTAATCCTTATAGTCAATTCTGTGCCTAGGATTTTGCAAGGGAACAGTTAACTGACTAGAAGAAGCACTACATTTTTAATTCAGCATTAGTGCATTGGGAAGGAACTTTATTGCTTTGTGCTTGGCATGTCATTATTTTTACATTTGACATTGTAAGGCCTTTCCAAGATGAATGTGAGGAATTGCTTTCACTTTAAGACTTTCCTTCTTTTCTGTAAAAAAAAAAAAATCGAGGTGTTGTGTGTTGGCGTGGAAAGCCTTTTCATTTGGCTCGTGCCATGTTTATGATCATGTACCTTTTAAAAGTAAAAAAGGGGAAGTAGCTTCCTTACATATGTCTAGTGGGTATTTAGTTCACGAGGAATTAAAGTAGCGCTGTTGATCGGTGCTTTGTGTAAATACATCATAACTTCTGGGTGGAGTGGGGCCTTCAGAAGGATAGTCAATGATATGAAAGCAATTCTGTACATGAATTAAGCATACTTGCTGCATTGTCTCTGCAGATTCTATTTTTGTTTAAAATATTAAAATGTATGTTAGCAAAAATGGGTGGATTTTCAAATAAAATGCAGCTTCCACAGAACTTTTGTTACGGTATGAAAGTCTGAGGTGCTTCTTTTCTTTTTGCTGCTTAAAATGTGCACTGATAATTGGTTTGTTTACTTAATAAAATACCAAATGTATTTCATACATGCATATTGTATTGCAGGAAGTGCAGCACTCTGAACCTGTGGCTGACGTGATCCATGCAGCCTCTTCCTCGGGCTATCATCACAGACAGCCTCAGTGTTCCAGTAACAAGGTGTCTCCTCCTTCCTGACCTAACGTGATATTTCACCATCTTCTAGT
Organism: Falcunculus frontatus; assembly: GCA_013398115.1. Classification (NCBI taxonomy): domain Eukaryota; kingdom Metazoa; phylum Chordata; class Aves; order Passeriformes; genus Falcunculus; species Falcunculus frontatus. The sequence continues at coordinate 268,984 of VZRV01010299.1, forward strand.
TTTTCAAAATATTCATGGCAATAAACTTGTACTGTTTATAACTGAGCAAGAAGCATAAATATGTCCCCAAAAATTATTATCTTCCCTAATCTTCCAGCAGAAGGTAGTGCTGGAAAAGCTATGAACAGTTTGCTGAGACCATCTTCTGCAATTAGGCACAGGGAGAGCTGATAGAAGTGGAACTTTCCTCTTCACAACAGCCTGAGGCTTGTTCTGGAGGCCAGGGTGTCATAAACAGAGCAGTACAGGTCTGTAGATTTAAAATTTCTTTCTAAAAGCATGAATAAAAAAACCCTGAACCTATTACAGAGTATGTAATGCACAAACTCAGATCTGGGGAGTTTCATACACAGTTTACTAAAATTTTGCTTTCCTACCATTGAGGCTTTCAGTATGGAAATGTACTGTGAGAGAACAACTCCGTTTTGCTTGTGGTCAGAATATAAAAAAGGTGATTTGTCTGAATTGGGGGTCAGCTGGAAAAAAGGTGCACATCTGTGATGTGTTAGCTACATCAGTAACTACCAGGGTACAGACTGTTCTGAAACACAGTCCAGACCTTATGTGAAAGGAGAAGGTAGACCATCCTCTTCTTCCCCCAGAGCCTGATGTGCTCAGTTATGGTAAAACAGATGCCAACCTTGTTTTTAGGTCTGTGGTGCTCTCTGCAGAGTCTAATTTGAGGCTTTTGGCTGAGGATATATCTGTGTTTCTAGATCTCTTTGATCCCTTGGACCCTCTGTGCGGGCTGTGGGCTTGAGGGTGCAAGTCACGAAAGTGCTGAAGAATTGCAAATACCCAAACCCATGTCTTCTGCAGGGATAATGAATTCCTGTTACCCTTTACTGCCTGCTCATTGTTGCTCTGTGTTCCTTGAAACAGCTGCTGTGCAGATCAGGCTTTCTTGCTGAAGGCCTCGCTAAAAACCCTTGCTTTTTGGTTTACTCTACAGAGACAAACTGGCTTGGGAATTTTCCTGAGTAGTATTTTCTCATTTGCTTTGTTCCCAGTAAATATGTTTGCTTTCAATATCATTGAAATAACACTCAGTTTAGCTTAATTTAAAAAGCAAAGCACACAGACATATTTTGTTTTATAATTACTGGCCCTTTTCAATAATAGGGGGTTGTTTTCTGAAGAAAACCTGGTTCTCTTCAGAATTGAGAGGCTGTTTAATCTGCAGGAGCAAACTGTGTAGGGAAGGGGAGGATGGAGTGCTTTGTTAGAGGGATGTGGTTCCTCCTGAAGCTTTGTGTAGGGAACTGGTGTGTCAGAATAACCATAATATTTTTTTTTTTTTAATCAGGGACTTATATAATGAAAACAAGTAGATTTACCTCTTGAGACAACTACTCTTGCCAGAGCAAGAACTTGAACAGCTCCTGAGTTTTCTAACAGCCCAAATGTAGAGTCTTCATCTGAAGACAGATCTAAATTCCTTTGCTGCTTCTCTTCTTTGTTTCAAAGTCACAACAAACTAAATTGAGCTGTACCTCAGGACATGTTTAAAGGCTGTCTTTGCGTGCCTTTGTGACATCAGAGGTTCCATTCAGCCAAGTGCCAAAATAAGTCACAGACGTTCCCAGCTGCCAAACAGCCCTTCAGCAAGAAAAAGGGACAGGGTGAAACCCTGCATCTTTCATTAGACAAAAAGTGCTCATTTCCAGAGCCTGACACAAATTTTGTAGCAACATAAATGAATTGCAACTTAAAGGCCATGACTTAATTGAGATAAAGATTGTGGCAGAGCAACAAGAATTAAGTGTTAAAAACACTGGGAATGATAGTAAATGCTGATGCAAGCAGATGATTGACAAGATAATGTGAGGGGCAGTGAAAAAATGTGCTGAATACAGACAAAAGAGCAGTGCTAATGGGAGCATATGTAAACTGAAGAAGAGGTTTCTCCTTGGCCTGTTGTAAATCTCTTGACTTGACCTTTGGAGCTCTCACACCACAGTGGAGAGAGCAGAAACAGGCTTGACATCTTCCACTAAGTTTGCCCAGCAAGAAAAATCTGTGAGCTGCTGCTGTTTTCCAAGTTTAAACTGAAGAGCAGAGGGACTTGGCTGATTGTTCAGCTGTATCCTGGCTGATCAAGAGAATGAGTGAGGAGGAGAGAGCCCTGGGCAGGTTCCCTGAAGGTGTAACATTGCTGCCAGCCACTCAGCACCTTTGGTACCTGAAGGTTGAGTAATACTATGGGAGATGGCCTCCCCAAGATAACGGATTGGTCTAGAAGTTAGTAAAGCACATTTAATTCTTTTCTTGCTTCTCTGATGATGAAATTTCCTGAAGCAAAGATCAAAAAGCCTTGGAACAAAGATCCAGCTTCCTTAAATTTCTATGTGAGGTGATAATGGTACAGAGATTGTGCTGGATGCAAGCACAGGGCTTTGGATATCCAGCAGCAGCAGTACACAAGGAGCACTGGGGTCTTGGGTTTATTTTCATAGCCTGGATCTCTGCTTTGTTCTTGGTGGTAACTGCCAGCTACAGGGAATGGCCCAAGTACTGGGGTTTTTTTAGAAAAGCAGTATTTGATACAATTTTAGCTTCCTCTTTCAGTTTAATCACTAAAAGTGAGGAAAGGTCCAGCACCATATTAAATCCCAGTTTTCAGCATGGCTCAGTGTTCAGTTGTCCACATATGGGAACAGTTGTTGGCATCTTGTTACCATGTCACGTCCTAAAACAATACGGTGTTTGTGGGAGACTGCAGAACATGAGCTCTGAAATGTAGTATTGCAAAAAACATCCTTACTTTCACAGTTGACTCAAAATCCAAGGAAAAGCCTTTTTTCAGAGGAACATCCAGCTGCAAAACATCAGTGGCTAAAGATGCTAACACCATTAGATTCTCTGTTCTGTGCTTGTCACTATAGTGTAACTTTTCAGTCCATTAGCTTCTGCCTTGACCTTATTCTGGCAAACTCCTTTTAGCCCACAGAAGTAGAGTGTTTAATAACTTCTCTCTCAGAAAGCAGCCAAACAAGAACAAATGCTGCAGAACGAGTCTCTTACCCTCAGTTCCCAAAACGTGCAGGTCTGAACCTGTGGAGAGATTGCCTTGTTATATAACCTCACTGCAGTGGAGGCTGCAAACCTCGCAAAAACCAGACCAGAAGTGAAGTCACCCACATTCCCTGCAGCTCAGGCTGGGGGAGATCATACCAGCACAGCCAGACTATAAAGCAATACGATCCAGTTGCTCTGAGAGGGTTCAAGCCAGCAGAATGCTGAGGTAAGCTGCTCCTTTCATCACTGGAGTGGATACAGGCTCTCAGCACACTCCTCCCCACTGTGCTTTTTAGGCCTTCCATGGAGTGAGGTTTCTCACTTCCAGCTCATGGACCTCAGTTCTATTAAAAGAGTTTTTATTTCCATGCAACTTGAGTGATGCTTGTATTTCTTTAATTTTAAATTCCAAGGAATACTTGTTGGGTTTTTTTCTTCCTGTTGAAACAGCAAGTTTATTTGAGCTGTGCTCTAGTTAAATACATAACTCCAGCTCATCTGAAGCTTAGATTGGATTATAGTTGTGGAGACACCTGGACCCTTGCTTGTATCCTAGAGTTGTCTCATGCAACAGTAACACGGTAAAGAAAAGGTATTTCATAATGCTGGGAATGCAAGGGTGACTCCCATAAGTTTAGTCCTAACTGGAATAGTGAACTCCAAGTGGGGCTTGGAAGCACTGGCTGTGCTGCCAGAAAGTGGGCTGATCAGCCCCGTTTTACAACATGCTGCTCGTTTCTGAGAGATTTTGCCAGTAACAAATTTATCAAATCCAGATGCCTTGGGCTGAAGACCCAGCTTTCTCCATATGAAAGCCTCGCAGTGGCCTTAATGCTAATCCTGTAGAAATCAAGGGGATTTGGGACACTTCACTAAATATGTTTTGCTGCAGGCTGTTGCTTCTGGCTTGTGCAGGCTGCCTGTGGCTTGTACCCTAATTAGCATGTATGGGATTTCTTTTTAACTCCCTCTCACCCACACAGGCAGTTATGGGAAAAGGCTAAACTGACTGGAGGAGGCAAGGGTTCTTTTTTCCAAGGTGCAGGTTCATGTTGTCCTGCCATATGTCCTGCACATGGTGTTATGCATTATGGGCATAAGCCAAGAGAAGCCTAGAGATGGGCCCTGCATTTACACCACCAGAAAATGTAAATCCCCTTTGGGGAGTGGTGAGAAGAAGGAGAGGCCTTTCTTTAACAGAAAAGCCATTCAGCATAAGCCACATTCTAATTCTGCTTCTAAAGGAGAAGCTAAACTAATCACTGAGCAGAACTAATCTCTCTTTCAAGTCAGCCATTGCATGGGGCCTGTGCTGCTCTCAAAGCAAGGCAGGGGAGCCGAGGGGAGGCTTCTGTTGGGCTGCAGACACAGCAGGAGCTGCCCAAGTACGGATCCCCATTCCCTGGACACTCGAGGGATAGGAATCACCTCAGCCTTTGCAGTAACTCCACTGGGTTACAGCAGGGGCATGTCCAAACTCACTTCACTGTTCACCACATGGCAGAGAGGTGAGAGTCGGTGTGAGCTGGAGTCTGCCACATTTACCTGTCTGCTTGTGATCCCAGCCTCAGAGGAGCTTGGTCAGTGGAGCCCGGAGAACAGAGGGACTCACCTGCAGCCCAAGGAGACACCTGCCAGGCAGGAACAGCTGAGCGTGCTTGGAATACCAAAAGTGTTTGCACTGAAGTACAGAAACACTGAGATACTGCACAGAGATACAGGTTGTTTAAAATGTAAGTTTTTAAAAAAGCTTTATTCCAAACAGCAGATTAACCTGTCAAGTGTTTAAATCAGATTATTCAATATTGTCACAAGTTTCTAGTGAGGAAATGCACGGGTCAGAGCCTACACGTGGGAAAGGAACTGTTGTGTGCTGCTGAGAGGGAACCAGTGGGAAACCCCCCTCACTGCATCAATGCACTAAGATACATGTTCACAGAGACCAGCCACAAACCAAGGATATGGGCTTACACAATATATTTGGCCAATTTTAAACAAACAAAATATTTAAGACCTTAAAGATCCTTATGCTGGTTTTAAATTGTTTTTAAATTAATTTTTGTTTATTTCCATGTATTTAAGTAGGGGTCTTATGGAGACAGATAAAAAACCATTCAAACACTCAATTTATAGCAATAGTTGAATTATGCTTGCCTAAATTAATTCTGCTTTAGCAGAGTATTGAGTATTTTATAACAGTTCTATGTTTTATGGCAGCCTGCATTTACCCATTCACTGTCTGATCAAGAGGGAATTCCACATCTGCAAGTGGAGACCATACAAACAAAATATTAGCTTGGATCTTTTAGTAGATATATGTGCTGCTACGTGGACTGAATCCCCCAAAAAGTGCACAAGACCTCTCTCAGTGGTAAGGAAAGGAACCTTTCAATTAGCCTCTGCACACAGACATACCTCCCATGAAACTTATAATCATGATTCAGGCACTCTAAAATACTTCCTCAAAGCCCCATGCCACACAGAAGAGAGCAAATATTTAATGAACTGAGAGTGTTACATTTCTGTGTCAACAGCACAGCTTGTCTAGTTTTCATCAACATTTTCCTTAAATAAGGCCTTGATCATCTCAGCTGTGATATGCCCATCTGATTTACCAACAGTGTCCTCTTCTCTCTGGCTCCTATTTGGCATTTCTTCTGGTTCCTTACAAGTAGGCACAGCTTCTCCAACCACATACAGCCTTCTCTTCAGAGGTCCCAGTTTTGAGTATGCCTTAGGAAGAAAGAATATGTTTCCTTTGCAATTTCATAGGAAAGCAACCATTCTTCAAAAAAACCCCAGCAATTTTTGTTTTGAAGCAACTGTAGAGATGCTGCCCTGGGGTTGTGTTTGATAATGTCAGTAATAATGGGCTTCTTTTGCAAGCCAGCTCATCTTGGGATGCTACAGCCCCGCTGCCCTCTTCTCCTGTGTGTTTTCACCAATATCACCTTCTCTGTAACCCAAATTCTAATCTCAAATTCAGTTCTGTGAGAAGAATTAAACTAATCCAACAGCTCGCTCCTGCCAAAAAGAGAGAGATCCAAGCCCAGCCATGTGCTTCCGCCACATCTGCACTGGTTCTGGTTTTCTCCAGACCTCTGAGTCAATTCGGTTGACTAACCCAACAGAAAACTAATTCAGGGGGAGAAGGAAAGGGAAGCTTTTTTGCTGGGTTAGAGTGAATCAGCTACAGGAAAGGCCAATGTGCACTGCTTTCTCAACCCACGCAGTTTGCACCCAGGAACACCTTCATCCTGGCTTTCTGTTGAAGGAACGTTGATCCTTTAATGCTACTGTACAACACAGATTCTAAAGGACCAGTATCCAAATGAATCTCTCATTAGGTGATATTCACAATTCTTTCTAGGGGGAATTTCATCCTGACACTCCATGGGATGATTCCTAGGACACCATTCAATTACCAAAACACGTGCCTCATGGTATCAGAGATGCCCAAAGGCATCTAAAACATCCACGTGAGGCTGGCCTGTAGGACACAGAACCTGTGCTCTTTTGGCCCAGCATCTGAAGGACATGGAGTGAGCTAATTGTCCCAAACAGCACCAGAGGACTACGATCAAGCACCTGAATTGCACACCAGGTAAAGGACATTGGATGCCATAACACCATTGGAAATAGAATGGTCCCAAACAGTAGCTCATGCTCCACACTGAAAGATGTTTGTGTCACTGAAAGACCTGGTAACTTTAACTCATACCTGGAAATCATCTTCACACAACAAGCTGTCCAGAGCTGGAGCAAAGAATTTTTTCCACAGCTCTTCATCACTGTCTTGAGGCTTCTCATGATCTGTTTTAGACCGAATCTTCGGAAAGGCACTTCTGAGGCTCTTTCCATCTGCCTTTGCTTTTTAAAGAGAAGAAAAATTAACTGTATGTAATTGTTAAGCCTTATGGAAGTCAAAATCAGTACCTGGTATGAGCATTGCCTGCAATCTTTAATATGGCTTAGCCTGTGTGATGCAAAGAACAGCTTGGTAGTATTTTTAATTGGCAATTCAAGCCAAATGTTCATTTTCCTTAGGGTTTTTTATGTGTTTTTTGTTCACAATTTCTGATCAAGACCAAGGGACTGAAACTGATTGGAAGTTAGAACTAATGGGTCTGTGGGAAGGGGCAGGGGAAAAAATGAGCTTTTATCAGTTCAACTTAAATCCTGTAGAGCCCTGAATAGTTAAAAAGAATTAAGAAAGGCACCAAAAACAAGTATTAACTTCTTCTACATCCATGTGTGTGTATCTATAGGTACATAAATACAAGTTCCTGGAGCAGTCTACTTAAAACTCCCCTAAAGAGATCACATCTGTAGTTGACTAATTCTCAGGATGACAGAGGATTCTGGACATGGACTGCCAAGTTACAGGCTTGCCTGGGACAGTGACCCAGCTTATTGGAACAAAGCCTTCTCCTCCAGGTAACTATTGCAAAAGTCTAGCAAAGGTTTTCAAAGTCAACATATATTTAATACAGAATTCTTAGTCAACATGTTTGCTGGTGCCTGATGGTTTCAAAATTGTTCCCACCTATGGCTAGGACTGATCAGAACTTCAACAACCTTCTTCATGTATCCGTAACTGTATGACCTCAATTTTTCTAACATATCTCTTTAATTTTGTACTTTATTCCATCCTCTTTCTTCTACTCACACAAAGATGTAAAATAAAACTTGTGATACTAAGGAATCCACAGAGACTATCCTAAAGAGATATGCACAGGCTCGTGCTCCTTCTTGCCTAATGGTATATCCTTTTCCTGGGCACACCTACCAGAAGAGATGGAGATTCGGCCCAAAATTCAGTACTGCTTACCGAGATTTTCAGCTCAGGCTGAGCTCCATGTAGTTTCATCTGCTCTTGCTAGGGATTTATTTATAATTTAACTCTGGTGTATCAGCTGAATGACTACGAAGTACATGTACACTTAAAGTGAAAGCCAACACAGAGTTTAAGAGTGTCCTCTCAGGGACAAGATATAATGAAATTATGATAAGGATCAGGAAGGAACTGATTAAGATACGAATCATATCTTCATAAAAGATGGCCAATCCTGTAAACTGCATTCTAGGCTAGCTCTAGACGAGTAATTGTATTCCACATTCTAAAACCAATTTCAATTTAAAAACTGTATTAAGGTAGATTGTGATTTTGTCTCCTTATGCAAATTACAATCTATCATTGCTGTGGTGGCTGCCATCAAGTGGGAAATAGGATGTTCACCATGTCAAACAGGTAGTTTGATAAAAAGCTTCAGAAATAAAAAGTCTGTAAATGTTCAGTAATTCATCAATTCTTATAAGCTGCTAGCATTTGCATTACCTGCATATTCTCTATTTTCCCTTTTCATTTCATCCTTTGGAAGTTCTTGCAAGCTAGCTCCCTTTGTAAGAAACAAATGCCTATGGAGTAAAAAACATAAAGTGAAACCCATATTAGGGGTCTGAATTTTCTCTCTAAACTGTCCTGTGCAATGATTTGGGGTGAGGGGGAGGCCACCCTTTCTGAAAGCCATTGCTGCTTAACCACAAAGGCAGAATAGTGCAATGGTTTAAAAATGCAATGGAGGCAGCCAGGTAGCTTAGTGGCTAATAAGCTGCTCTTTTTTATTCTTAGTGCCTAAGTTCAACTATGTCCATGAGACTAAAAGAAAACAAATGTTATAGTCTCCAGTCAGGCCAAGATTCAGACCACAGATGGCAGCTCTCACTTCAAAGAAATCCAAAGTTTGGAAAGGAAAGAAAAATGGTCACTTCTTAAGACTTGGAACTTTTTATGCAATATGGCTAAAATCACTGAACTGGGACTGGAAAATGAAGATGGATCTCTCACATTGTTGCATTGTGCTTTTGATACCATTAGTGCTGACATTTTGGAGCTAAATTAATCTTTCTCTAGGGAAAAGGGTAAATCGTTTCAATACAAAAGAAGCTAATACTACAGACACCTCTGCAGACAGACATTTCCCAAGGTCTCTTCCTCACTCAGTGCCAGGTCATTTGTTTCACTCAAGATTGCAAAGCCCCCTATATTTGTAAATTAATCTTCACATCCTTAAACATTTTGCCAACACTAAAGGAAAAGTCTATTATTCAGCACTTAGCCTGAAAAGTTGGGGCTGAGACCATCTTATTGCACACAAAGAAACTCTTTCCAATCCCCAGTGATACAAAGTGAGTGGCAATAGGTCTTAACAGATTAATTAAGAGCCCAGTTTCTTCTCTGAAATTTGGTATGTGGGAAGTCCCAATGTTATTGTCATCCTTCAGAGATACTACTCCCACATATACTCAGTCAAATCCTGTCTCCCCTCAACTAGGAAACTACTTTGGCTTTGGTGTGGGAGAGCCCAAATAGCTCTAGAGGCAGACAGGAGAATGATCTTAAAAAAAAATTCATCACTTTTGAGTCCACAAAAGTATTATTTTACCCTTGTACTCTCAGACGCTGAAGTTTGATATCAATCAGTTTTGCCACTAAGTTGGTATTTTCTTCTTCCAGGAGCTGGACAGAAGCTTCCAAATCACTGTGTGCCTTTTGGTAGATCTTAACCTTTTGACAATTTAAAAAAAAAGATTGAAAAGAAAGTCTTAGAATTTTGGAAAGCTTTGATAGCAACTACCTTACCACCACATACCTAGAAAGAATGCAGCTGTATCAGCAAGATTGCCCATTTGGTGGGGAAACACAGTGACACATTTTCAGACAAAGGGAAGGTCTCTCTGACCCTTTCACACCTTTCTTAGAACCCTTTTACTGTCACAGCCCATGTGTGTCAATCATAGCCACACATTTGGGTTATGCAAGCCCGACAGCAAAACCTTCTTGTGTAGTCCAACAGGTCCGCTAGACAGGAGCTCTGGATTTTTATTTTTTGCTTTCACATCAGAGCTCTGAGAGAGGAAAAGCTTCTTTGCAGAGGTAAATTCAAGGTCTTGCTCAGCAAGTGCTGTTTTTCTAATTCCTTCTTATACACAAAACCTTCTTACCCAGAATTAGTGAAGTTTTCAGTCCAAGTTACCACAATATTTCACCCCTCAGAGCATGGTTGGGCACTTGAACAGGCTCCCCAGGGAAATGATCACACACCCAATGCTGACAGAGCTCAAGGAGCATTTGGACAACACTCTTAGGCACATGTTGGGGCTTTGCAGGACCAGGAGTTGGACTCAGTGATCCTTGTGGGTTCCTTCTAGCTCAGGATGTTCTATGGTTCTGTGACGCTGGCTAAGCCCCAGGTACTACTTGCTTTCAGACAGGTAATTGCCCCATATCACTGTGGAGTTATACTGACCAAAGGATGCCAGTTATTCAGTTCCCACAATTCCTCCCACTTTTGCTGAAGTACAAGCAAGTTCTTAGCCCCTTGCCTGGGAGGGGAATGTACTATGGGAAAGGTATCTTCCCAGAAAGCTTAGCCCTATGCACAAGTTTAAGTGCAGTACCCAATGATCTGAAAGCATCTGTTCTCATCAAAGCCAAATTAACCCAGCTATAATCATCCAAATTTGCAGTTAAAACTAGTTCCAACTTCTCCCAAGGATGAAAAAGGTGAAAATGACTGGAAATTAACCAGTAACAGGATGTGGCTTGGCACATGAGGTGATGCAGCTTTGCACCATCTTGGTGTGACACAGTAACCATGGAAAAATGTGACTGAAGTCTCCAAATCTGTTTAAATTTGGAGGTAACTAATCTAGGGCTATTTTGGTAAGTCATTTTTCAGTTCATTGGCCAAACTGAAAAAAAAACCAAAAAAAATTTTGAACTGAGACAAAACTAAAACTTTTGTTTTATCTCCCCCAAAGGAAATACTGAAAGAGTCTGTCAGCTACATATAAACATTAGTCTGAGAGAAAATATTTCATCCATGTAAGAAAAGCAGAGAAAATGAATGGGTGAATTCAGAGGACTGGAGAAGTTAGTGATAATAGATTTGTTTTCCCCCAAAATTCAAAGCACTAATTCATAACATAGGAAAGTAGCAACATAGGAAAGTAATTCATAACATAGGAAACTTCTAGTTGAGAGGAAAGAAATCCAAATCCCTCAGCTCTGAGGTGAAGGCCTGTCAGGACATAAGAGTACTCCAAAGTGCTCTCTTGTTGGCACTGCTAATGTGTGTAAAAATCATAAGTGTTCAGTGAGACAGGGAGAAGGGAAGAGAATTCATACTCCTTCAGTGATGGGATGTATAGATTTGCACTCCTGTTTGCTTATACAGAATAAAACATTAACTCTTTCCCAGTTCTTTTCCCTATCCTCATTGCCTCAGAAGCTGTGGTTTGGACACCCTCTCTGGAAAGTTAAAGATGCATGCTCAGAGCTCATTAAGGGGAAGAAGGAAAGCTGTGTCCCTGCATACTGGCAAATATCTTAAACTAGTAAGTAAAATGGAGAAACCTCTGCCAGGTTTGTTGATGTGGCATGGAAAAGTAAGAAGTTCATTTATTAACTTCCCAAAAAGTTTTGCTCAGTTCTCAGCTGTGAGGCTGTAAATGTGAGGAAAGGCATTTCACCCACCAATCTCATGCTTAGATTTGATTGAAATAAAGAACCTAAATTCACTGGAATAAATAAAATCAAACTCTCACCATGGAAAAAATTAGTTTCCTAAATCTGGCTCACAAAAAATTTTTCTTGTCGAGAAAATTACAGCTACCTAATATATAGCTCTAAACTGCTATAAAAGCTATCAATTAATTACAACCATATATGATTCTGATTTTTCTCTCTTCAGTGTAGAGTCCCCATGGTTTCTTTATTACCTTGCATTTAATGTTGTCTCAAGCCATTTCTCAGAACATGTTTCCAACATCCATATCCATTTTCTTTCAATACATCAGCACTAGAACTTAAATGAAATTCAAACCTCCCCTCTTCAGCTACTTACCTGGTTGATCCTTTATACTATATAGCATCCCAATCTCCACAGATAAAAATCCTTAATTGTATGTACCATTGTAGTCCTTCATGTAACTAACTGGGCAGGAAAGGGGGTCCTCCATTTGTGAAAGCAGATGTTCACCCCTTACCTTTATTCACCACACTGCACTGTTTGCTGCTCAGGATTACAGATTAATTACTGGAAAACTGCTCTCCTTTGCCAACCGAAGTCTCCCGAGGCCCATGACTGGAAACAGTTCTGACTGTATGCCACAGTATTTCAAACATGAACTCCCATGATAAACTGCAGGCAAGTGATCCTCTTACCTCTTCTTTTAGCCACTCATTCTCTTCAATCTCTCTGCGACAGTGTTTGTCTAAGTATCCCACAGCATTCTGAGAAAACACAATTTAAGATCATCTCATCTGAGAGAAGAACTTTGACAGTCCTGCATACTATAAAGAAGAACCTTCTGCTCTTTAGCAGGAAATAATTAAGAAACATCCACACAACAGACTGTAGCATCCCCTGAGGGATTACAAGGGGATTTAGTTCACAAGGCCAGATGTTTCTCCTCCATCATCCTGCCTAGAGCAGATTACATGTCAAGTAATTTAACAATATTTTTTGATTTCCCATATTAAAATAGGACATTTCCCTTTTTTGCCTAACAAATTCTTCTATGTTCCCAGTTCTGGTCAAATCTTACTGCTTTCAGAAAATCAAACCTTCAGCTATTAAGAACCCCAAGTAAAATCCCAAATGAGGCAGTACTGATCTACAAGTGATCTAAGCATGTAGAGGTCTGTGCTAATGAGCCAAGGCTACAATTTAATTACTGATGTCAGTAAAGAGGAAAGGAAGAACTGGGAGGGAAGATGCCCCTGTAGATCACCATAAACACAGTCCTTTGGATTATGTTCTCACATGACTGGAAATTCCAGCACTGAAGTCAGGGAATTTAAACACGTAATGGGCTTAGTGATTTGTACTGAAGTATGCTTTGCATTTTGTGAAAGTAAGAAGTTGTTACTAGAGCTATTTGTAAATCATGTTTTCAAATCAGAGCTGGCAGAGATGACAAAAAAAATAGTGTATCAATAAACCTACATTTTCCTGAGACTGCACTATTGTGGCATTTAAAAAATGTTGTACTTCACAAGTACAGTGAAACCTTTTTTTTTCAACTGGATGTATATTTTCATGCAATATCTTTGTATGTTACTGCTTTTTGAAGTCTGTGCGAATGTCAAAACCAAGGCCATGGCAAAAGCAACATGTTCTCAAACAAGCCTTGTCAGTGCATGGTGCCTCAGTTTCCCATGCCTCATTTGTAAAATGCCCTCACATCTACCCATTGTTATTCTGATGGAAAGAAAAAAAACAGGTACATACCTGTATAGCAATAACGAATTTCACATGTACCAAGATTTACAGCTTATTTTACTCTCAATTTATTAGAAAAGTTCAAAGTCTTAATATAAGTTAAAATAATAATGCAGAGTACATGTATCCCAACTATAATACAGTTAGCAGTTTGTTAAAAAGGTAGAAAGAATACCTTAAAGGCCTCTTCACTGAGTAACTTCATGTGCCTGTCAAACATTTTCTGATTTTCTTCTCTCACTACCTTCAAAGCTTCTCTATAATATTCTTCAAAACAAAAAACCAGGGAAATCAGAAATCATTATTTCACATCAATTTTTCCTGATAAGAGATAGATAACTGGCATGTTGTTACTAAACTGGAACTTATCAGTGAGTGTCACCTGCATAGATGCTCCACAGAAAAGGATTCAAGTATCCTTCTCCACAGAAATTGTCCTCCTAAACCCAAAGAACAGTAGTGTTAACTACAAAACTAGAAACTGGAAGTGGCTTACACTTTTCTGTTGACAACTGCAACAGCTGAGCAATTCACTGCTAACTGGGCAGTGAGCTAAACACTTCTCTGCTAAAATATTGCAATCTTAAAATTAAATTTTGTCTCTACCAATAGCAGAGCTCCTGGAGCCATGTGAGAGATTTGCTTAGGTCCCTACTGGCATTCTATATAAAAGCCCATTCTCTTTTTCATTTCGTATTTCAGCAGCTATATAGCAAAGTTTTAAATCAGTTAAGAACACAGAAAATGCATAATGAAAAAAACCCAACCTCTCCTGAATACAGAGATGGATATCTGACAAGCTATCTGGAAATGTAGAAATCACAGGGCAGATCTTAATTGTGGTAAAATATGTTTTGAGAGACAAAAAGATAGCTGGCTGGCTCTTATGCACAGTAGTTGATGCCTGGTAAGGGCTGGCACAGAACATACAGAGACCCTTAGAGCAGTGTCACTGCCTGTTACTACCAGCTGCTTGGCTGTGGTCACGCATACTGAGAGGGACATAAAGAAAACCAGGACGTCCTCCTCCTGTTGGAAGCATGGGTTATGTAACAGCAGAATATTTAAATGATTTTAAAATAATGCAGTAATAAAGAAATCTTTGTAAAGCACTCAGCACCACAATATATAAGCTCTCAAATTAATTCCACTGTTGTGACAGTGCTGAAACAGTTCCCAGTATGTGTCTATGTCTGTACTGGCAATTTTGCAGGGCCTCACACTGTGTAACTCGGAGGAAAGGTCCAGACCACTGGCTAAAGAGCTCCCTCTAGTCCTGCATATAAACCAGTGTGCTGCATAGAAAAGACTGTTCCAAGAATGAGCTCACACTACTTTCCTGTCAAAGGAGCTTTCAATATGTGAAGTACTTGTAGATGATGAGAAGTAACAGCAGCAGAGTCAACATTTTCAAGTATGACTGCTAAGGGAGCCCTCTGTGTAGGTGACCTAAATACATGAAGACTTATTTTTACAAAAAACAGCTGTCCTTCAAAGTGACATTTTTAAAAATGGGTTGCCTGTATTTTACAAGAAAACTATCAAAGGACAAGCTTATCAGTTTCTTTAAGTGTCATCATTTCTGTAAACTTTATCAATTTCTTTAATAAAGGAACTTTTACAGAGAGAGAGAGAAAGACAGTCCTTATATTTTTCAGGATCATGTAGCCCATCTTAGGTGCACTTAGAAAAGTTAATGCAAATTAATAGAAAAGTTGATACAAGTTACTAGAATTTGACCTAAAGTTAATTCTATAATTTAATTCCCACAAGCAATATGCAAAGACCCCGTAAGACTTGAATTACAGCAGCTGTAAACTGACCTTTAGCTCTTTCAAGTTCGTGTTTGACTTCTGCAATGTCTTTTTCCAGACTGCTAATCTTCTCAGCATGGATTTTACTTCCGACATTTTTGTACTCCAACCAATAATCTCTCTCACGCTGCTTTTCTGCAATTATTTTCTTAGTTTCTTCAATTTGGGAGTGCAGATCTATTAAAATAAGAATGTCAAAAGACAAGTTCATTACTGATTTCTTGAACTGATAATTCTTACAATGTCAAATTCTTTAAGAAAAGCGCTTTCACAGGGAATGGAGAAGGAAGTGGGATTCTTCCACACTACAATACGTTACAACCTGATGGCCTCATGTAGTGTCAAGGGCCACTATCATTGCTGAAAACAGCTTGGTCTTACTCTTACAAGAAGAGATAACAGTTCTCACTGAAATGTCGTAACCAAGGTCACGTGTCTCCCACAGAGAATGGCAGGGATGGCAGCCAGAATTTTCAACAGTCAAAACTGGTCCTTTTTCCTGCCATCAATAATTTTATTTTTAATCTTCAGTGGAGCCAGTGCTTAGGGCTTTCATGAGTTTCAAAACTCATGAAACTGTACTTTCACAATACTATATATCGCTTGGAAGGGACAGATTGACTTATAAGCCCTCCACAATCTCATACTAAATTGAGAGAGCCCAATTTTTGGGGACAAAAAGTTTTATGCTTTTTGTGCAACAAGGAAGTTGAATCTCTGCTTAAATTACAAAACAACAAGTACTCAATCTCAAGTGTGTAAACTGCAAACCACACTTCCCCAAATCACAACACACCTTGAAGAAGTTGTTCTTTGTCCTTCACAAACTGAAAAACTGCTTTCAGTGACTCTTCCACATCATCCCTGGTTACAACCTCCTTGTCATCTCGTTTGTTCTCCTTTTCTTCTATTTGTCTTACTAAGCGCCTGATAAGCACCTTCTGTTCTTCCTGCAGAACAATATTCTAAGAAAGAAGACATAACTCATATTAAAATGTTTTCAAAGTGACAAATTTAAGTAAAAAAAGTAACCAGATGAAATGCAAGAATACACAGCTAAACACCTATTCTTCATATTCTGAAAAGACAGAGCAGAAGGGAGAGTTTTCAAGGCTCAGACGTTTCCTCAGTAACTTCAAGACCACTGGAAGGAAATGAGAGACAAATGCCAGCTATACTTGGTACAGCACACCTATAGTCATCCATTGCCTGGAAAGAAAGCTGCTTGTGGATAATTTAACAACAATATTTATATGTAGGAGCTATTTGCTTCATGTCAACATTCTTCATGAGAATGTACCATCTTCATATAGAAAAATCATGAGACAATCGGGTCACTTGCGTATAACCACAGCAAAGAGTCTTGCCAGAGCTGAAATTAGTTATACCTCCTGATTCCACAACTGTGATCATAACCCTTGGCCATGACCCTCTCTAGTGACACTCAGATTATTTGAAATTATTGATTGTGTATGTTTGCTGCCAAAGGATACCATACAAGAGCAAACAGTAACAGTGACTAGGCAGTAGAGAGAGCCTCAAGCATTCCTCACTTCTAGGATTAACTCTAAACCACTCAGAAACATTAAGCAAGGAATAAAGAATAGAGCTCAAAGCATTGTCAAAACCTGATTAAACAAACAGCACTGCACCCTTGCCTTAAAGTACCCTGCTCAATCTAAAATATGAAGGAGTCCTTGAGAGACCATGAAGTAGCAGTGAACTGGGGGAATAACTGTAGAAAGATGGCTGGGGGTAAAATTAGAGGAAACTGGGAAGTTATATTCAAATCCTAACAGAAGTTATAGTGGTACAGAAATTATAGGGTAAAATGCAGCTGCTGCTCTCTGCATGGAATGCAGTTGGCATGCTTGAAACCTATTCCATGATGATTCCCTACAATGCACAACCATAGCCCCTGCTAAGGGAGATGGAACAGAGCGTGGAGCAGAGTGGAGACACCATGGCCAGGCTGTGTAGAAATCCGTGCAGGGAGGGGAACTCAGTGGTACTCTGTAGCTGAGAAACTGCACAGGCAGGGGAGAGAGGAGAAGGTGTATGACTAGAGTCACTCAAGCTTCACCTAAACATAAAAAAATAGTATAAAAGTAAGTTAGGAATGGGGAGAAGTTTGGGAAGACTCCATCGTAACTGCTGGGATCAGTTGACAGGCTGAACCTGTAGGGACGTCTACAGTGTAAGAACCAAACTCTGTAGACGCTGAATACTTTCACTGAGGATTAGAGCTTGTCTGTGCATTGCTTTGAATATATTTTTGCAGTGAAATACTATCACTGACAATCATCAAACCTTAATCTGTCACAACTTTATGTTAATGAAGAGCGTTATTCCGTGAACTGTCAGTGTGAGTCCTTCACGGACGCTGGCTGTCAGTAACACACTGAAATTAAGTGGGGAGACCCACTGAGGGGTCTCCCTTATGCTGTTGTTCTGTGTTCCTGAACAAGTCAGCTGAACCGCTCTCTGATCCAGCAGTATAACCACAAGAGACATAAGATCCAACAATAATCATAAAAGCCTTCCAATTCCTGCAGAAAGAAGAGCAAGTGCCACTTCCAGTGACATTCAAGCCACAAATGAAACACCATCCAGGCTTCAAGACTGAAAGAAGTATCACAGAAAGCTAAACAGATGGATACTTAGAAAAGCAGGGCAAGCATCAGCATGGGAAGGACAGAGAGAGATTGTTTCAATGTTTCATTGCTATGAAGTGCAGGCAGCAACATAATCCAGAATAAGGATTTTTGAGCAATTTCAATTAATTTTAATAGGTGACTCTCTATTATCTGTTTTCAAAGTTCACTGCTCACAGTCATCAGATGCCATATTATGGCTGTTTATATCCAGCTCATAGGCACAGTTCTTTAAAGTGTCACTCAGGCGCAATCAGCAGTTACACAACCTTGTTCTAAAAATTACCCAAAACAATTCTTAATCCATGAGAAAGTCAGTCTTCATCAAGCAGTGCTAAAACCTGCAGCTAGTAAATAGCATGATGGTCTTTCTTCTTTATTCAGTTTTTATTGTAACTAAGTTTGCAGTAATAACTAGATTCTCACAGAAACTTGTGCAATTCCGTTACTTCAGACGTGATTCACGGAAGGTCAGCAAATCTCAGTACTTGGTTAGGTCTGCTAATACTGCTGACAAAAATGAAGTTTATAGCATTTATTCTTCATGCACTGAAATATTGAAGAATATTTGCAAGACTAGTTAAAAGGCATATCTGAATGTACTGCAGGAAAGGTACCTACTGAAAGGGGGCTTGCTGTCCTGTGCTTGCTGCAGAGAAAGATGCCAAAGAAGGGCAACAAAGTTGGTAAAAGGACTAGAGCACAAGTCTGATGTGGAGCAGGTGAGGATGTTTAGTCTGGAGAAAAGGAGGCTCAGGTGGCACCTTATCTCTCTCTACAACTACCTGGAAGGACTTTGTAGCCGGGTGCAGGTTGGTCTCTCCTCCCAGGTAACAAGTAACAGGACAAGACGAAAAGGCCTCAAATTGTGGCACGTTTAGATTGGATATCAGGGAAAATTTCTTCACTGAAAGGGGGGGTGAGGCATTGGAACAGGTTGCCCAAGAAAGTGGTGGAATCACTATTCCTGGAAGTGTTAAAAAAACATGTAGATGTGGCACTTTTAGACCTGGTTTAGTGATGAACACAGTGGTGCTGGGTTAAACAGTTGGACTCGATGATCTTAGAAGTCTTTGCCATCCTTAATGATTCTGTGATTCCATTAAATACACAAGTGGTTATGAGGATCTCTTGTGCATTGGAAAGCACCTGCACTGAACTCACTTTACCTTACTGCTGTGTCCTATTCTGTAATGTTCTACTCCTGCAGCTTCTTTTTAGCATGTTATATTTAGGACATTTATGCTATATGTCACATTTAATTCAGATAACACTTTAACTTTCAGCACATAAAGTGACTCACTATCTCTAGTTTCATTGAATGTAACAAATTCACTGCAATAACTAGTTTTAATGTATGCAGTATTAGAATGGAAAGAATAAAACTGAATCTGTGAGTAAGAATACCACAAATAAAATTTGTTGAGAGAAGGATGCACAGTCACTCACTCTTTTAAGATTTTCTTTGATCTTTTCTTCCAGTCCTTCCAGATGAAACAAAACCCTTTCAATTGCTGCATCTTTTGCTGCAATGCTATGAAGAGAGAGAAAAGAAAGAGACATAACTACAAAAACATAAGAGAAAGAAATGCTATTTAAGCTAGATTAGATGTAAATACTATCAAAATGTTTATTTTCATATCATATTGCTTGACTCATTTGGGTAGATATCACTGTCTGCTTACTAACACATAAAGAAATTATTTCCCATATACATCTGGGCCTGCATGTTAGCTTGGATTTCATAACCCTAGAGAGCAACAGACTCCCTGGTTATACTGTTCCTGTGTAGCCTCTTGAGAGGCTGGAGCTGATTTGTTCTTTCTGCATGAGGTTTAGCTGACCTGTTACACAGGTCACTTTCAGGACAAGATTATTTGTGCTCCAGAAAATATTACTCATCACTAGCTATAGAGAAAGCCTCGGCAACTCACTCAGACATAGGTCAAATGAATCTTAAAAGGAGGATTCAATGGGATTCTATTCTTCTGATAATGTGGTTTATCAAGCTTCATAAATGAAATTTGTACACCAAGAACTTGTTAACCTTTAAGAAGTACTAAGAGAATAGGGACTCGAGCCTAAGTAGTATGTTCAGTTTGCATATTTCTGTCAAAGAACTAGCTCACTGATTTCATATTTTCATAGACTACTTGTCATTCTCTTTGCCACAGCTGTAAAATAAATATTTCTTACGGGTGTTCTCTCTTCTAGAATGAGAAACTCTAGGCTGAAAATGGTGTCTATTTGCAAAATTCTCTGTAATTTGTACCTCTGTTCCCAGAATTCATTCATCATAAAGCACAAAAAAGGCAAGTATTATTATCACAATGACAATTATCACAATGTCTTTATTCTTTTAACAGTTCTTCTTCCTTCAGTTTTTAGTTTGGGGGTTTTGAGTGCTTTTTTTGTGGTTTTGGGGTTTTTTTCCCTTCCCTATTGCATTAAGCTATTTTAAAAGAAGATAATTTTTTCTTGGCTAATTTGCTAGGTTCAGATCACGGAATCATGCAAATTGCAGGTTACTAAATTTGCATCCTCTGGTGTCAGTGTGCTCGAAGGTATTCTTTAGGTTTTCTATTAAGTACAAGGATATTACTTAGAGAATAGAGCAGAGATATGGGGGTATGGTGGTCATGGCCCCAGCAAATGTACATCGTAAGATTGTTGTTTCTAACAAATGCTGCAACAGAGAACTTTAATGAAAATGCAAAATAACAAACTCCCTAGGAACAGTAACCTTTGTTCAGTGTATGGAAATAAAAAGCAGGAGTGGAAGTTAAATAAATACTACACAATTGATAAATCCTAAAGTGCAATGTGACAGCTATTCACTTGTATGATTATCCACATTTGCTCAGTCAAATGGTACAGAGAAGTTACAGATTAAAGAGGAGGAAGAGAAGGAAAGGGAGAGCAAGAGGGAAAGAGAGAGAGAGGGAGAAAGATAAAAACAGCAAGAATACTTTTCTTCCCTTTTTCCCCTACTGTTGCTGTAGAAACTACATATTCCATGTCAGTGTAGCACCTATTTCAGTGGAAGACTCCAGACAAATAGTCATTTGCTTAGATATTTGCATATGCATAACAATAATTTTATCAGAAAGTGGTACCGTTTTTTTCTCAGCCCAGTAAGAATTTCCTTATTCCTTCACAAAATAAATGAGTTAGTTTTTGACTTTCCAGATGGTATTTGTTTGTGATATGATTCAGCTAAATCTAGGCTATTTCACTATGGAAAACTCTGTTCTCTGTAAATGAAACAGCAAATCCCACATAAACCCTGTGAACTCATATAGATGTCACTACAACTGTATGCTTGTACTTTTCAGTTTGCTTACTCCACTTTCCATTTCCACATCAAGGCACTGCTCCTTGCTCCCTAAACATTAATAATTGTTGGATATTGGGTGTTCCTGAGGTATTCCCCTTTCAATTTCTGTATCTTAGATAAAAGTCGTGAAGCTTACTTTTTCTCCTTTTAATCATCTACTCAAGAGACTAGGAATCAAATAAATGGGACTGGTTTGAAACTGCTTCAGATATTTCCCCCTTGGCTCTTATTTGTCCCTGCTTGATTTTAAGAGACCTTTAATTTATCCATCTCTTACTTTCAAAACAAAACACTTCGTGCTCTGCTCTCAGCTTCACCAAGGAAGACAGCAAACTGTAGGTCTTGAGGTTCTGGCTAGTGACAACAAACCTCCACGAACACCAAGGAATCCTAAAAAATACAGTCAAATATGATCTTGCAACTTCAGCGTATGCTGATCAAAAGCTTGCTACTAACAGAAAAAATTTCAGGGTTTTTTGGTTTTAATAATTTTTTTTCCCCAAGTTATAACCTAATGGCATAAAATTTCTGACCCATTTAATTGCTTTCTTATAGCTATAGTTTAAAAAGTATACCTTTCTGAAACAGCCTCAAAACCCCAAAACAATCAGCTCAGGCTCTAAATTGGATAAGTTGTTTTTGTTATCTGCTTCCTTCATTCACATATTGTATATGAGTGAAAAGTTAAAATATATTAAACCTACTGATATTCTAGTAAGGCTTCTGGTAAATCTGATTCAGGTTCTTGAACTTGCTCTTCTGGATTCTTCTTTTTCTTATTCTCTTCCATTTTTTTAAATTTTTTTAAATTTTTTTTTATTTTTTTAAACTTGTGCTAGAAGTGAAAGAAAAAAAAATATAGATTAATGATTTACAAAACATTGCATGTTCACTGGCCCATGTCATTTGTGACAAGCTTGTAACAGTTCTGAAATAAACAAAACGATTTGGATTTTTGACAGCAATAATCCTGCCCAGGGAAGCACTCAGGCCCATGTCTTTGGGGCAACCTGATATATATATATATATATATATATGTATGTATACCTGAGTAGATACAGTGGTCTCTATCATCAGTTATTTACTGCACCCCCTGCTGCATGCTGTCCTTTACATTCTTGCAAGTCAAACCAGCAGCTGTTCCTTTTCCAGTCCTTTGTTTCTTTATCACGCTTTCTTTATCAAGTCTACTTGTTCACACGCCTCTCTTTCCCTGTCCTTCTGTTCTCCTAGCACTATGAATATCTCCCTTTCACTGCAACTCTGATACCAGTTTTCATTGTCAGAGCTGGAACAAAAGCACTTTCTGAAGGGATATGCATGTCAGCAGTATTCCCTGGGCATGCTGTCACAACCACCAACCTCAGAATTCAACTGGCAATGAATAGCTCTGTAATGGAACTGGTAGCATGTATTATACAAAATAAAAAATGCCCAAGAAAGGGCACTTATGACGATTCATTGCTTTCAGCAGTCACATAATCAAATGCCCAAACCAGAATAGTTTATATAATATAGGATGTTTTATTACTGAATGAGCAGAAACATTGTATATAACCTGTTTTCATATTAAACTGTTTGTCTGAATTTAAGTTCCGAATTTTACAGTAATAGCTGAAATTGATAAAAACTTGTTCCGTGACTAAACACCACAGGCTGGATACTTTTTCCTATTAAAACAAGCAGAAGTAAACAGGGAAAAAAATCAGTAAAAGTCCCATAAGCAAGCCTGTAAAATCAAGGGAATGAAGTTAAACCAACTATTGACAGATGCTCTGTAACCCACACACTGTCCTATGCCTTCTCACCACACTCACCATACCCTGAAGCAAGGCAATGTCAGCTTTCTGTACACAAAATAACTTTCTATCCTATTTCGCACGCAACCTTTGCAGTTTCCAATTCAATACAATATTTTTTCATGAAACTTTCAAAAAATCCTAAAGACATGGCTGTTGTAAGACTAAGGTTTAAAAAAAAAAACCCAACCCAAACAAACGAGTGAATTAAGAAAAAAATCTCAGTGAGGCAGGAAGTTATGTGCTTTGCTCCTCCTAGACCCCTTTGAAATTTCCAAACCAAATGCACAAGTGCAGGATACACTTGTTAAGTGTAAAAAAGAATCCGTCATACTTCTTCAGGGCAGAATTAACTGGAGTGGTATTGATTCCATTTCCACTTGAGCATTTATTTTACTGATTTTCCTCAGAAACTGAAGATCACTAGAGCACTCCCTAAGGTTTTCTTTAAATTGTTTCTCTCCCTTTCACTAAATGGATAATCAAATTCCTGCTTAAAACTGGATATAAACTGAAAATTTCAAGCAGTAGTATTTTGAAAATGCTTAGGGCCTCTTTTTTTTTCTTTAACTCCAGACCCAGATGAGCTCTAGTGATATATATATATATATATATATACATATATCTAGTGTGATATAGAGAAGAAAGCCTCCAAGCTGTACAATGTGAAAAAACCACATACTACAATAAAGGATTTGCTGGATTTTGCAAACCATAGAAAATACACACATGAGAGAGAGTGGAACATATTTAAGGGGACTGAGGATTGACCGTACATTTTAAACCCATAGGAAAACATTTGCAGAAGGAAAGATCTATTTCTTCTCCCAAACAAATAAATTGTGAGGCTCTTGACTGACCCCCATTATCATTACCTGCACTGTCTCAAGCAATAACTACACTGCCATTGCATCTTTAGAAGGAGCAGGCAGTTTCCTGACCCTGCAACACAACTACTGTAACTTTACAGACACTACCTGTACTTCAGCTCATCACTCTCATGAGCTCAATCATTATTATTAATAACATCCAAACCAGCACCTGCACTCACATAATTATCCCCATACATCGAGCAGCTGCACTACCAGAAGCCTCCACTCCCTCAGCCCCCAACAATTATAGACTCACAGAATACACTGAGTTGGAAGGGACCCATCAGGATCATTGAGTCCAACTCCTGGCCCTATGCAGGACACTCCAAGAATCACATCACGTGCCTGAGAGCATTGTCCATATCTTGAACTCTGTCAGGCTTGGTGCTGTGACCACTTCCCTGGAGAGCCTGTTCCAGTGCCCAACCACCCTCTGGGGGAAGAACCTTTTCCTGATATCCAACCTAAACCTCCCCTGTCACATCTTCAGGCCATCCCCTCGGGTTCTGTCACTGGTTACTAGAGAGGAGATTGGTACCAGCCTTTCTGCTTCCCCTCAGGAGGAAGTTGCAGACTGCAATGAGGTCTCCCCTCAGTCTCCTTTTCTCCAGGCTGAACAGACTGAGTGCCCTCAGCTGCTCCTCATATGGCTTGCCCTCAGGACCCTTCACCGTCTTCATGGCCCTCCTTTGGACACTCTCCAATATCTCCAACAGATTAATGTCTTTCTTGTGGTGCACAAAACTGAACACAATATCCAAGGTGAGGCTGCCCCAGAGCAGAGCAGGACAATCCCCTCCCTTGCCTGGCTGGCGATGGTCTGCCTGATCCACCCCAGGACACACCTGGCCCTCCTGGCTGCCAGGGCACTGCTGACTCATGTTCAGCCTGCCACTGACCAGGACCCCCAGGACTCTTTCCACTGGCTGCTGTCCATCCTCTCCCTCCCTGTCCATCCTCCCTCCCAGCCTGTCGGTACACCCGGGGTTGCCCCGTCCCAGGCGCAGAATACGGAAAATCGATTACCTCAGTCAGGCTACAATATTGTGCAGTCACACTGCAACCCCTTCCCAATCTCCAAAGCAGGTTAACAATTCCCTCTGCCCTCAACCCTTCCCGCATGTCCCTTGCACTATTCCCCCCAGCCCCCTTCACCACCAGGCACCTCTACAGACAAAGCTGGGCCACCCCTCACCGAGGCCAGCGCCTCGCTGCCCGCAGGCACCAAATCCCGCTGGCACTGTCACCCTGTGCCTCAGCCCCCCGCCACCCCTCCCCGCCACCGCCAGAGAGCTCCCTGAGGCACCTCCCCTGGCCCTGCCACCACCCACAGCCGCGTCCCCCCTCACGGNCGCGCGCCCCGCCCGCCGGTCGCCATCGCAACGGGGCCGGGCGCCACGGGGGCCGCCGGCGCCCTCTGCCCCGGGAAACGAGAAGTACAAAAAAAGAAATGCTTGTGGGATGGCCTGGGTTTAGTTGAAGTGCGGGGCTAGGCTGAAATCCTGAAGTGAAGTTGCAGCCCTCTTCAAGATAAACAGCGTGTCCCAACCCCATCCTGGGACAGTCCCACCCCGAATGTGAGCTGGGCCACCCATCAAGGCAGAGCTGCTTTCTCAGGAACAAGCTCTCCCAGACCAAGGCACTGTAACAGAGGCTTGGGTGGCTTCTATACTGCGGCAACAACAGCTGTACTCTGTGATCTCTGATCCCTTTGCTCCACACCAGCGCAAAAGGTCATGCCCAGCGGTGGGGACAGGGCTCAAGACGATGGAAAGGAGGGCTGGAGTCTGATCCTGAACTACTTCTGCTTCTGTCTTCCTGGCTGGTGGACTGCAATAGATTTTGGATGGGTTCTGGTCATTTCCTTCCTTCATAGGATGTCAGTGCCTGAGCCACATAATCCTGGGAGCCATACTGAACCACAGAAATAAATTATCAATCACTAAAGTGCTGTTGTCCGCATTCTTGGGCAACGTAGAATCATAGAAAGGCTTGTGTTTGAAGGGACCTTAAAGTTCATCTAGTTCCAACCTCCTGCCATGGGCGGAGATGTGACCCATTAGTTCAGTTTGCTCAGGGCCCCATCCATCCTGGCCCTGAAGACTTTCAGGGATGGAGCATCTGCAGCCTCTCTGGGCTCTCCATTTTTAGTTTAAAACCATTCACCCTTGTCCCATAACTATCTGCCTGTGTACAAAAAGTCACTCTCCTTCTTTTTTATAAGCCCCCCTAAGGACTGGAAGATTGCAATGAGGTCTCCCCATAGCTGCCTTTTCTCCATGATAAACATTCACATTTACTTACTTTGTTCATAATTTTTGGCCATCCCTGTGGGAATCTGCGTTGTCCTTTGACAAGTCCTGTTTGACATAGTAGAGCAGTCTCTGTAATTAAGGCATATTCATTAAAGTCAGGACAAAATGCTTTTAATCCTACAGGCAGAGGTCTCTAGCCATGCTGCATAAGAGAGTAAATCTAAAGATGCCCTGGTCAGTGGCAGCAGGACTTAAATTTGTTTTGTTTGGGAGGAAAAAAAAAAAAAAGGAAAATGATCAGGCCCTAGTCATGCACATTTGATCTTTGAAGCCATTACTTTCATGATCATTATTATCGACCAATCTTTTTCTTATCACAGAGAGCACCGAATAGAGTAGTATAAATTATCCACACTGTTTCCTTTTACAGTTTGCACTTCTGGAATACATTTTCTTGTAATGTTTTAAAATAAATTCTAAATAATTCTAAAATATTTTTGAAGGCTTACTTTTTAAAGACATAAAGAAATGCCTTCTACTAGTCAGGTGGCAGAGAATATGCTTCCCCAGTGTGACATGTCCTCATATACACATACTGGCAGAACAGAAAGCCATTCCCACCTCTCCCCAAAGGACCAAAAAAAAAAAAAGAAAAAGAAAAAGAAAAAGAAAGAAAGAAAGAAAGACAGAAAGAAAGAAAGAAAGAAAGAAAGAAAGAAAGAAAGAAAGAAAGAAAGAAAGAAAGAAAGAAAGAAAGAAAGAAAGAAAGAAAGAAAGAAAGAAAGAAAAAAAAAAAAAAGAAAGAAAGAAAGAAAGAAAGAGAAAAAGAAAAAAAAAGGCGGAAATGGAGTTTGATAGAAGACAGGACTGACTTCAGCAGGCGCAGGGCATGAGCAGATAAGGGCACCAAACAGACCTCTTCACATGTGATCGACCTCTTTCGTCCCCTTATCCCTCTGTTTCCCCATGCTCACTCCTCTCCAAACCACCTTCTTTCCTTTTGCTCAACCCTGAATATCCTGTAGTGAGTCTTGTGCAATCTGAAAATGCTCTCCCCTTGCATTCCACAGTGTCCCATCCCACCAGGCAGTGATACTCCCAGTCTGTAAGGTACTGGGACTCTCCTGGGACAGCCCCGGGAGAGGCTGTGGCTGGGAGGTTTACCTGGGCTTCCCCACCTGCCCTCCTGCCTCTGCACTCTTTCATGTGTGAAGAGATGGACCTGTGATGGGCTGAGAGCTCCTGCGGTGGACTTGGGGGCAACCAGGCAGGGTACTTCTCAAGCTCTCCCACCCCCACCATTGTTTCTCTGCCTTTCTTTGTGCACATGGAGAACTAAGTATAGCATAACCTAACACTGTGGAAGATTTAAAAAGGAACAAAGAAGTTACCTCGAGGCCCAGGAACCAATTGAAGGATGAAAAGCAAGGGATGATGTGATCAAAGTCATCTGGGAAATGTCACTACAGCCATTAAATGAACAACGTCAGAGTTAGCTGTGATTTTTGTTAGTTCATCAGAAAGCAGCTGAGTGTCAAAGGCGGTTGAGTCACAGGAGGAAACTGGAGGAAGGAAAGAATTATCAGCTAGATCTGCTTCACTGGAAGTTACTGTCTCTTCAACTCATACCTGTCACTTTGTAACCACACCAAGGCGCTCATTAATTTTTTCATTATTGGAAGAAGGTGGGATGACTTCCATTTTACTTCGGGAAATC
This sequence comes from Falcunculus frontatus, assembly GCA_013398115.1. Lineage (NCBI taxonomy): Eukaryota > Metazoa > Chordata > Aves > Passeriformes > Falcunculus > Falcunculus frontatus. The sequence continues at coordinate 296,739 of VZRV01010299.1, forward strand.
ACTAGAGAGATAGACATCCTGAATGAGGGGGTGAAGGAAGAAAGGTGATCCATTTTCTGAATCTGATAGCAATACTACTACACAAAGATATCTGCACACTTGTTTGGTTTGGGTCTTTTTCCTGAAGATGCCATAACACTCTCTGTTGCACTGCAGTCAAAACTATGCTTATGTCTTTTGATTGTGCTTCAAACTTATCAACTCTGTGTCTGGTGAACACAAAGAGGAGGGTGGGTAGAGTATATCCTTCTATCACTAATTTTTGTTCTCTTACTGCCACCTGGAGAGTGTTCAGGCTCAATTCACTTGAAAAACAGCTGTCCTGTGCTTACATGAAATGTGCAGATTCTTCGAATCTACTGCAGCACTGCAGAGTAGCTATGGGGACAGGCTGGATGCTGGGTACAGACTCTTTCCATCTGAAGTTACTGAGGAATGAGTCTGAGGGTCCTTCAGGTATTCCATGTTCTGAGGGTCATTCAGATATTTTCAGTTTCTTCTTTATTGCAAACACTGAAAATATCAACTGGCAGCTGGTCTGAGCTGGGACAGTCCTTACACACATAATCCCACAGATTTCGTCTGAATCCATTTCAAGAACATGTTACTAAATTAAATGTGAGCAGGAGAGTGCACCTACATATTTTAACAGACACAGCACACACCACGAACACAGTTTCTCAGCAGTCACTTGTCGCAGTGCTGGAGACCTCTGCCACCTGGCAGCAAGGACCTGCTTTTTCCTAAGCTTGGGTCCAAAGTCCTTGATTAAAGGGGGAATTATTTTGGGCAGTGGGTACACCAGACCCACGAGTTCCAAATCCATCCAGCAGGGGTCAAGCGCACTCTCAGCTGCCCGCTGATGCAGCGTGTATGGTCCTGAAACACTGTTTTACTCCTACCTTCCTTCTTCTTGGGGACTGCTGTGAGAGGGGCGAAAGAGGTATTTTACACAAGAGAAAAACAAGCTCCATCTACAAAAAGTAGATGAAGGGCTTCTCATCACTTCTAATTAAGTGATATTTCTTGATCTGCACTGAACAGAACTTTAGTGTGGGTTTTAATAGACACAACAGTATGCTGCATTGGGATGAATAAACAGGATATGTAGATGAGAGGTGCTTGAATGAAAATCATTGAGGGGAGCAAGCGACTTTTAAGCATTCACAAGGTCTCCAATTTGCTCTGATCCTTGTGAGCTGAATGTAAGCCTTATTAAAGGCTTATTAAGCCAGAATTTTACTGCATAGTGCATGAAAAGCATGCTCTAGTCCCTTATTTTATCATCAAAAAGGAAGAGCCGTGTATCAAATACATGAAATTGAAAAGACATGTAATTGACCAAAACTTTACACCAATGCTATAAACAGTAAATTTTCTCTAAAAATTGTTTCACCATATCCAAGTTCGAGAAGGAAGTGAAACATAAGAATTTATTGTTAGCAGAAAGCCAGGGCTGATGGTACAGGATTTGGGGAGTGAATGGACTCGGACTGGGAACACAGTGGGGATTTAATTTAAAGCAGAGCTGCTGCGAGCGAGAGCCGAGCCAGCGCTCCGGGCGGCAGAAGTGGGCAGGTGACACAAGGACTGCCCTCAGGGCACAGCGGCCCCGCTCCCGGGCACACCAGACGCTGAAATCCTCCAGCTGCCCCAAACCAGAATTAAATCAATTAGATCAAGTACTGTGAGAAGAACGTACCTAAGGGGAAAATACGAGCACACCAGCTCTCCGCATGCCAGGGTCTGTGTTGTCACCCTGCTCGCAGAGGCACTCCGGCTTCAGAAATCGCTGTGGTGCCTGCTGAGGGGAAAGTCCTGCTGAAACATCCCATGAAATGGCGGCATGTGTATTTTGTGCCACTAATTAGACAGAAAAGCACTTACAGCGGCTTCCTGAACAAACAGATGACTGAAACCTCTGTTATCGCGGCCCGTGTCTTTACTCAAACACGGGCGTATGTTCGCACTTCTCGGGTTTCCTATCACCAGGTAAAGTGAAATACTGATCATTGTTCCTCAAGCCAGCTCGCCGAGTCAAGCCGACACTCCCTGCGTGGACCTCGTGTGAAGCAGCCACCGTCCGCTGTGGAGCTGCTGCCTCAGAGCAGTGCCCGCTGACAGCCGCCCCGAAGCTCTCCCGGCCCGCGGGCAGTGTCACCGCCCAGCCGGGCACAGCCGGGGGTGCCACAGGTGACACGAGCGGGAGGGCGGGCCCGGGCTGGGGGAGCCGCCCCTCTCGGAGGGACGGGCGCCGGCATTGGCCCGGAGCGGCGGGACAGGCTCGGCCTCTCCCCGCGCCACCGCCTCCCTGCCCTCAGACAAGCGGGGCGGAGGCGCGGGGCAGCGAGGATCGGGGAGTCGGCGCTGTCTCTGGCCAGAGGGAGGAAAGGGGGAGCCGCGGAGGGGACGGAGAGGTGAGGCTGACCTAGAAAGGGCTTTGGGGGTGAGAGGCGCGGGTCTTGTTAATGGTGTGACTCGGAGTCAAAAAGGGGCGTAGAAGCCACCCGCGCCTGCCGTGCTGGGACAGCGTGAGAGCGAGCCCGCTGGCGAGTCCTGGCTTCCAGCCTTCGGCAGCCGGGCTGCTCCGCTGGGCTTGGCCGCGGTCGGCTGTCAGGGCCCGTTCACCTGAGGACTGAGCAGCGCTCACAGGTGTCTCGCCGGCCCGGCCCCGGTTGTTGGGGCCGCAGGGAAGCGGCGCTTGTCAGCGCCTTTCCTTAGAAGCGCTCTCAGGAGCCCCGCGCCGGGGGAGCCAAGCCCCGGGACATCCCCGCTGCTGCTGCCGCCGAGGGGAGCCCCTGTCCGGCGTGAGAGCTGGGTAACTGTCAGAACTTCCCTGCACCGAGCTCCTGGAGTCTGCTGGAATGGGAGGACTCTCAAGTAAGGTGCTTAGATCTCAGCTGAGAGATGTTAATGACTTTTGTGTAAATAGTAAACACTTTTAATCTCAAAACACTGAATTAATTGCATTATCCACGCTGTCTCTGGAATTACTTGCAGGATTAGACCTGACCCTAAAGTCTAATGCAGCCAGTTGTGTCTTTCGTGTGTGAGCAGAAGAATCTGCTTAGATAATTGCCAGGGTGAAGGTCAGTTAAATCTGGGGACAGATTGTTCAATGGCAAGTATTTTTGAACTCCTTGTGAAAGTGTAAGGGGAGGGGACTTAGAACATGTTGTGGTGGTGCATCCCCCCAAACTCATTCACAACACATGCTTGACAGGATGCTTTGAGAAAAAACTTGATTGTCTTTGCTAAAAGAAGTGATCAAAGTGTTTCACCAAAACATTTTTGTGTTTACACACAAATTGAAGCTCTCTGTGACGGCGTGTTTAAAAGAGTAATGAATCAAAGCACTTTATTAAACTTGTATACAGCAATAATGCAGCTTTCCAGTCATTAGTTCTTAATTACCATTAGTTACCATCACTTTCCTAAACAGTTCTTAACAATCACATATATAAGTGGTAGTAAACCTGGAGTATACAATACCCTAGAGCTCATGCCCTATATTTAGCACTGATAACTGCACTTCTTGATGGTTTGCCTCAGTTGCATGAGTCACAGTAAAGTGCTTGAGAGCTCCTTGGCAAGAGAAGCTGGAATCAAAGTGAGTATTTTGTGATTTTCATAAATTATCATCTTTCTTTTCTAATTGTTAATGTATTGTTCACCTTGCTTTCTCCCTAGAAGAAAAGAGGGTGATCTCAGATGACATAGTTCATATTATTTGAGGGAATAAGCTTACTGTAGTGTTGCTAGGCATCTTTCTTATTTGTTTTCCAGGATTATTCTGGTTCCATCAGACATATCTCCTCTTTGTTCTGCAGTCTTATTTTATTATCATCTGACATCTTTCCTTCACACTCTACTTCTTATCTTGTAGATTTTACTATTTGCATATGCTTTCCTGTGCCATATTTGGGCAAGTATACTGCAAGTCTCTGTTCCTTTGCAGCTGTGTGTTGTTGATAATTATAAAATACTACTAATACTGTTTCTGTGTTACAAAATGCTTATACACTGCTACCAATTACCATACTTTAGTGTGTTTGTGTCTAGGTTTAAGGCAAGGAAATAACAACCATCTTAGTCTGCTTCTACCTTATTTGTGCAGCTGTTCTCTGCTTTGGCTGTAAGGCATGTTCTTGAATTTCCTGAAGCTGTCATTAGACCTGTCCCTTCTTAAACAAATTTCCTTCTAGCATTTCTTGCACCCCAAAACAATGTATTATGAGTTTCACTGTCAGACTTTTAAAATTCAGTGAAATAGGTCTTCATGTACTTGTTTTCCAATTCTAACAAAGGCCAGAGTAAACAACACTCCCTTGCCCCCAAAAATGGATGACAGAAAAGTGAGTTGTCATTTCTCTAAAGAGCCAGTGCTTTAGAACACTGGATAGCACTCTAGGAGTTCTCTGTTTCTGCTGGATAGAGACCATGTGCAGGTATTCTCTGGACTAAACTCCTATTATTCTGCAGGAGACACTTGCCAGATTCCCAAGTGGAAATAATGCTTCCATTTAGTACATGGAGAAAACCTTTGATGCTTGCATCCAGTTGCATCTGGAAAAAAAGGCTTAACCAGGAAAGCTTTAGGATGAAGTTAAAGAAATTACTTCTTTTCTACCCTGTATTGTTTCCTGTGCTCATGACAGAAAGGGATCAAACAGACTCCAAACAAAAACCTAATAAAAACCCATAATTTGCAAGGAGATATAAAGGTAATTTGTAGTCTCAGTAGGAAAAAAATGTTTAATTTTCTTGTTCTTTAATTAAAAGTGATACTTCTGTCCTATGGAAGTCACTCTTTATTCAAGAGTGACTTGTTTTGAACCATAGTAAAGAATTTTTGCCTCTGCAGAGAAAGTACTTTTCACCCAGGATGGGTGACTAATGGATGACTGCTAAAAGCAGTCTGGTGCTTCAAGTCCATCACTTGTTGCATTTAAAGGCAGCTTATTTAGCTTGATCAGAAGTCAATTTAAGGAGGCTCCATAGTTTGATCTTTCAATTCCAAAACCCTTATGCCAAAATGTGTATGTCAACCCAGTGATGTTGCATTTTCCATATCAGCAGTCTCCAGTTTTTTAACTTATTTGGGCATAATGTGAGAGTGACAGCTGATTTCAGCAGACTTATTCATGATTCATTCTTGTGGTAGGGAGTCATTCCAATTCATCAGGGTACAGCAACTGGCTATGCTAGATTCTTACTTCATGGTATAAGGTTTCCTTGCTATATGTAATTTGACTCTGCTTATTGCAGCAAGAGGGGCAAAGGGAAGAGATTTATACGTGAGGAGGAGGAAAAGAATAGTTCTCCCCCTTCTTTATTTTATAGCTCTTTTTCTGGGTGATAATGCCAGACTATTTTTGATCTGAAACCCGCTCAGTACCCTATACCTATACACCAAATTAATGAACAACTTGACAATTTGTTGCCCAGGGAGGCTGGGGACTCCCCATCCCTGAAGATGTTCTAGGCCAGGCTGGATATGGCTCTGAGTAACCTGGACTAGTGGAAGATGTCCCTGTCCATGGCAGGGGGGTTGGAACTAGATAGTCTTTAAGGTCTATTCCAACCCAAACCATGCTATGATCCCATTTTTCTCCCTTACATCTTGGTATGTTCCTTTCTCTTTGCAGTATAAATCTTCTAAAAGCAAATTTTTCTTTTTCTCTGTCCCAGTCAAGAAAATTTTGTATTTCATCTCTCTCTAAATGTGTCTGCGTATAAATAAAAAGAAAGGTAAGAAGAAAAGGGATGCTTATCTGTGGAGTAATTAACAGAACAATATCCTAGATTCAGTGCAAAATGGTTTTGTTCTACAAAAGCAACAAATGATACTGGTAAATTCTGTATGAAATTTCCTGCCCAATGTCTGATTCTGGCTGACTGATAAACTGACAGAGATTTAGCCCTGTGCAGGCTGGATGGACTACAGTTAGACTGATCTCAGCCATGTAGTTAGAGCTCCAGAACTAGATCAGTGTATTCAGGAACTTCTGGGTTAGAAATGGTTTCTACACCATTAGCTTGTAGATATTAAGATCTGCCACCATGCTTTTCTTCTCTAATGAATTTAAATGGCTAATGTGATTTAAAAATAGAATATCCGTTATGAAAAATTAAGGGTGAGGTCCAAAAACCCTTTGTAATTGCGCTTGAAGCGCTGTAAGCAAGAGGTATGTATCTAAGTCCTAGGCAGAAATCTGTCAAGATTTCTGCCAAGCAGAAGTAGTGAGCCCTTAATCTTCTATTCTGGTCCTGCCCACATTACTTGTTCTTGAATCCTGGGACAACTTATGTTAGTGTAAATGCCATTAATTTTACCTTGCTTCATAGTGATTACATTATATCTCTGGCGGTTAAGAGACTTGGATTGAAAATTAATACCTTGAGGTTACTGTCCTATTCCCTCTGCTCTATTAGAACTGGACTGCTCTACAGCCAGGAATGCAGGTCTGTCTGGATGAGGAGGGAAGTTAGGAGAGACCTTGATTTTTTATTTTTTATTTTTTTTATAGCAGCCTGGCTGAGAGAAGGTATACTGGCTTCCTGTTTCTGCCTGCAAAGTTGTGACATCACTTTAATAGTCATTCTGTGAGGTTTAATCCTTGGTAGTTCAGCCCTAGGAAGGGTCAAGAGGGAACGAAGCAAACCCTTCAGAGATTATCATGTATTTTGGTGAACAAGGGGATGTGCATTTGAATCTTCTTGGGTTAAGTGGTTGCAGGGGCTCTGGTTTTGGCTGCTTCCTGAGTATGTAGCTATAGCTATTGGGCAAGTGAGCTAACACCTTGCATAGCTATGCTCTTAAAGAATGAGCCACTCCTACAAGAATAAATACCGGTTCAGGGACAGGCCTGATACTCCAAAGCCCAGCCTCACAAACTCTAAACTCCTCATTTAGCTACCTGTGTATAAGAAACAATTTCTGTCACAATCTTTTGCTCCCTCTTTCCTATTCCTGTGTCATTCAGCAGCATTTGTAGGGCAAATCCTTTGCATGCAGTGCGATTTGACACCACTCCTCATCCAGTGCAACTGAAGGCTGCTCCAGAAACTGTTCCCTGCTTCATGCTTCTCATGAGTAGCAGTTTGGTTTAGCTCTTGCCATGCCCTTTAATGCTCCTTGCACCATAACACACCTTACTTTTCAGTGTCAGAGTGCTCTGCTAGCATCTGGCCATAAGTGTTCAGGGAAACTGGTACCAGTCAGGGAAAAGACAGTTTTGCATGATACAGCCCAGCCCAGCAGTGCAAACAATATCCTAAGTGAAGTTTTCATGGCCGATAGACTTCCTGTTATTCTTGCAATTTAATATCAGTATTTAAAAGGACTAACATTGCTGCTGGCTGGTTTCAACTTAGCCAGAATAATCCCAATAGCAGACAGAATTTTCATGTTATGGGGCTATCTGTTAAAACATTATGCTTGGGAAGAGGGGTTATTTTCCTCTCAATAGGGAGCTATAGCGAGCTTTTTAAGATGTATCTATTAAAAAAAAAAGACAACAACAAAACAAATAAACAAAAACCCAGTAGCCGTGAAATAAAAACTTCATTGCAAAGTCCAAGTTAATTTTGGTGACTGAGAAGAGACCTGATTCTGACTGGTCTATATGCAGACTGCATGCCACCTTTTTTCTAACCATTTTGAATGCTAACTTTTTAAACTGTTTTGATTCTTAACTTACCTGGAAACTTTGATGTAGTGCTTTTTTTCCCAACTCAGTCTTTGGCTTACTTAATGCTTCTGTGAGTGCAGAACTCTTAAAGAACATTTTCTTTCCTCTAGCACCTGATTTGTGCTGGTAATTTTGTGAGGCCCTGTTTTCAGGTAGGTGTGTGCTTTAGTTATGGTAACAACGACCTGATTAATTGACACAAACTTTCTTAGTAGCCTTGAGATTACGTAATTTGTTAGGTAGGTAATTTTAACCTTCAAAACTTGCGTGAGTGAGTGTCTAAAGTGAGTGGTTAGTCACTCATCCCGTGAGAAAGGACAGCCAAAGGGCTTGTTCTGGTTGCTGCCTCTTTTTGCACAGTAGTAATCAATTAAATAGGGCTGTAGTTACAATAACAAGGCTGGTAGCTGAAAAGTAGGGGGGCTGAATGACAAATTAGAGTGATTCAAGTGAGTTATAGAGTCTTTTGATTCCCACAGGTACTCATGCAGTTAATTCTCTGAGAATAATGGAGTGCCTTTTGCAATGTTCTGTGTGATCCCAAGTTTGTGTTGGGCTGCAGGCAAAGGTGCTCTGGGGAGGTTGGGATCCGTGGCTTCTGTCAGGGAAAGCAAAGATGATGTAAAATGTTGCTGTCTCAATGAGGCAATTTTATGCTTAACATGTACCATAAAGCTGTAATGTGCACCCTCCTGCAGAGGCAATGTGCTACCAACAGTGACCCGAGCAGTTGGCTGTGACAGTGCTTTAGAGAAGATCCAAGTGATACATGAAAGGGGCAACCCGTTAACCCACAGGTTCCCAGTTTTACAAAAGTAGCGGAGGAAAATCAGTCTGTCCGTGATGGTGGCTGTCCTTGCTCAACCAGCTCATCACCTCAACTCAAATGAGGAGTAAGAGTGGGTCACTTAAAGTCATGGGGATGCAACAGATACTGACTAATAGATTTCCACAACGAGATAAAAATCATCCGAGACATCATGTGCATGGACTTTGAAATAAAACTTTGAAAAGGTTTCTTCAGAAACTGTATGCTCCAGTCTTCCAGTTGGTGTTTAAGACTGAAACTGCTCTACAAACTGTCTTACTGTCAGCTCAATTTAGAATTGCTCTAAGTATTTGAATGCAAGTCCTTGTCTGCTCTTTGTAACATGGATTTCTACTCATCAGTGCTGCTAGTCCCTTAATAAGCCATTTTGTTGGATTGTCTGCTTTAGCAAAGAGTCAGAACTACCCAGTGACTGTAAAATGCAGTTCAGTTCTTCGTTTCACATAGGAAAGAATATCTTAACAAAGTGAAGGAAGTGTGTCACTTCCCAGTAGCCACTGATAGGAAATACTTGTTAATTAGTCACACTGTTTTGCACACTTCCATTCTTCAATAGTACAGTTCCTACAATAGAATAGAATCCTAGCTAAATGTAGCCAATGCTTGCTGGACTTCCCCTGAAGTCTCCAATATCTAAACCTGTCAAGGCCTCTACTTTAGCCTTTTTGATTTTTTTTTTTTAAGGAATTCCTAGTACATAATAGATGTTTTTATTTTACTTGCATCAGTGCAGTGCTCATTAGCTTAATCCAGGCAATGCTAAATCCCAAACTAGAATGCATATATTTTTTTTGAAGAATGGGGCAATGGAAGGAAAGGGGTTTGGCAGCTCCTGGTTATAGGTGAATGTCCTCTATGGGACTGTACAAGCGAAAGAGATAGCAGGTGAATTTTCCATTCTGCAATAAAAGTTTGTGAGAAGGGAATGGAGGTCCTGTTGTCCCATTCTCGTTGTTATCTTCCATGCTGAATCTGTATGTTTAAGATGGCAAATCTCCAGAAGAAGAGGGCAAGCACTTCTTTCCTGTAAAATGAAAGGAAGGTCATGGTTTCTTAACAAAACCTCCTTAAGAAATTAATCAGTTACTCGCATTATGAGTTTCAGGGGTGGTTGTTGCTGGGATGTTTTTTGGAAGGGAGAGATGGGACAATGTTTTGGCTGTTTCTTGTGCAACTTCCTAGCTAGAATTTGAATCTGTCTTGTATTTATGTTGGGAAAATATTCAGAATTAGCTAGACATTAAATGCAGAAATAGATCAGGTATGTAAGGTCAGGAGATATTTCCCACCAAGTAATTGGTTCGCTTCTGATCTCTCGAAAGATTTTAGTATTCTGCTTAAATCTATTTTCAAACAAGATATAAAAACAATCCCTTAAACTGGACCCTGTCTGAGTTTAATGCCGATGTTGACATGAAAAATGAGAAAGTGGCAATGGGAGCTTGAGTCCTGTAAGCCTCACACTTCTGCTTTCTAAAGAGAGATGAGAATAATTGTTACACAACTGGCAGTGCTCTGCCTTCGGAGATCTAGAGGACTGAGTCACCTTCCTTATTATATTTCAAGTCCATTATGCTGAGAAGATATTCTTTGTTTTGTAATTCTTGATGAAAAGAATTAGCTAGAAGAATGAAGTTCTTTCAAATGAACTGTTACTAATTCAAGAAATGTGCCTACTGGGATTAAACCACAGCCAAGTACTAATGGTACAAGGAAATATAACTAGATTTGAAAATATGCCGATGTTAGTATCAGTAACTTGGTGGAATTTCTGTAATTTTGAAGATTCTTCAAATAGTATTTTTTTAGTAGATTTATACTTATTGCAGTGTGAAATAAATGGCATGACATCTAGCTAGTCTGACAGTAGTCACAGGGAAAAGGAATGTTTAGGTGTGTTTTTCTGAGGCTTCTCTTCAATTTATGAGCCTCTTTCTCCAGAGACCACATCTTAATACCTCTGGCCTAATGGTTGTATACCATAACAGGTATAGAGATTGACATTCTTAGACAGTGCTGCCAATATCCAAGCCCTGTGAAAGAAATGGCAAGCTGCCATGTGTGATTAGAGGGATTAGGCCACAACCAAAGCAAATTATTCTTTTCTGTGCCAATATTAAATTGTTAACTTCTATCCTCTTTCTGTTATTAACTCTTCTTCAGAGTAAATTGCCTTTATAGTCTTCAAAGTGATGAAGGTCTTAATGTCTTACCAAATAAGAATAAAATTAAATCACAGGCAGATTCACGTGGACCAGCAAATCAGATGTTTCTGGAGAAAATGAGAATTTTTCTGAAATGCTTGTGTTACTCCCGCTGAAATTCCTCTTTTAGCTGGTTGAACATTGTTATATAAGGCTGTCAGTGAAAGTGTCTTGAGACTGCAACTATTTTACAGGTTAAAAACAACAAGGATTATTTTGATACTGTTGAGCAAGGATAAGATGTGAGCAAAGCTTGTGTGCAACTTTTAATTTTTTCCTGATTGTGGCTGTCTGGTCCTATTCTTTCCCTTAACCATGTTGTAAGGAATACTGCACAGGAGAACAAATAGGCTTATTATTGCAATAAAATGAAGCATTGCGGTATTAATAAGGCAACCCTGAAACTGCTCTTAAAATAGGTATCTCCCACTTCTGCAAAGGTCCTTGTTCTACCAACAGTCTTCACTTCACAACTAGTTAGATAAGAACTTCCCTACCTCCCACTGACTAAATATACATGTAAGCAAACATTGTTCTCTAAATTAATCTCTGGTACTGTTGGAAATATGATATGCTATTATATTTTTGAAAATATTCTAATAACAGCTCTTTTAAGAGCAGCTGGATTGGCTGCAGATATGCATATCTTACTGGGTGATCTTTTCCTTTCTGCCCCTTCAAGAATGAAAATGCCAACAGGCCTTCTTGTTTTAAGTTCTTGTCCTGATCATTGCAGGCAACTGCTTTTAAAACTCCTGTGAATGGTGACTTAAGTCCCTCTTCAAAGTTAATAGCTTTTTTTTCTTCACTGCTCAGACTGAAATCCATAATCCTCTGATCTTCTGAGCAAATACGTTCATGACCATTTGTGCTTGTGCCAACACTGGCGTTTAGCTTAATTAGCTGTTCTGCCTTCATGGGATTTGCCTCATGTATTTACAGAAAAATTATCTCTAAGCCTAGGCTGGTGCTGAGTTACCTGTGACTGTACTGCTTAAATTTCACTGGAGAATGAATTTTTTTTCAGGAGGCTGATTTGTTTGTTGTTGTTGCAAAGCTGTAGCTTGTGGGGCTCGTAGTCAGAGGTCCCGTTACTGCCTGATATGACTTCCCAGGGCCATAGGGGCCAGTTCTCCAAGGCTTTTATTGCTCTTAGTATTCTTCTTGGCTCCCCTGCTTCAAAATAAAGGTTTATTATTTCCTGAGCATGGGTGTAGGCTGAACTTAGTTACTTCTGAGAATGAGTTCCTCTGCACATGCAAGTTGTTGTAATGCACAATTGCATTTATGTGTCTTCCTCAGCTTCCTGTTGCCTTGTGGACATTCCAACATCCTTCCACCATCCTAGTTGCTAGTGCTGATATGTTGTAGAAGTGGAGCAATACAGTTAGAAAAATGTGTAGCTTCAAACACGTAAATCCAAACCCTCTTATTTTTAAGAGCCAGTAGGTTACCTGTAAGTGAATGAAGATGTGTACAGATAGCAGCTATTGATCAGCCAGGCCTGCAGGGTAGTTGTTCAGCTGAAGGAGTTGGCACAAAGAGCTGTGTGAAGCAGCCAGAAGTGTAGCATTGGCTGTCACCTTCCTCCTCTTGTTAGAAGGCATTGTCTGCAAGACACATTCTCTGGATCAAAGCTTTAGCAGCTTATGTCTACTGTACAAGGAGCACTTGAAAAGTAGTTTTGCAATGTAAATTTAGGACATTATGAGGTTTCTGCTTGCAAAAGGAAATCTCGTTGGTTTGAATGGAACAGCTGACTCTGGAGTTTTGCTGTTTCTTTTCTGACCCTGTTGGTAAACTCCGTGTCAGCCATGGCAAACTACTCCAACCTTTTCGTTGCCTCCCTCATTGCATCTCATAGGTATACACCAAGTAAAAACTTTGAAATCTAAACTGTTACTCTAGTACTTCTTAATGTAATATCCCATAGTGTTCAGGATACAGTATTCAAATTAACATTCCCCTTTTATATTTGGGAGAAAGCAGCATGTGGGGGTAAACAGAGCCCTCTGTAGGGTTAATGAGTTTGTAGACAAAGTTGTCTTTCTTTTGTGGTTCCTGTTTTAAAATAATGTGAAGTCTGACTTAAAGCAATTGAGGTGTACAGCTGCTTGAGAGGTTCTGAGAAATTTTACAAGATAAAATTTTCGTATGAGCCTAAACCACTTGGAAACTTTGAACAGCTTAAGAGTGTGTGTGGGGAAAACGATATTTTGAGTTGTCTTTCTTTTATTGCCAAAACATAGAAGCCTTTATGCATGAGTTGGATAAAACATAATTTCAGATTCCTTTTTATTACTGGGAGTCTTTCATAAAAGGGAAGATTTTTTGTGTGGTTTAACCTAAATTCAAGGTTTAAGAGAACAATCATGCCAAATATGCCATGACTCACAAATGTTAGTCTATAACACATGAGAACCCTTCCTCAGAAGTCAGTCAATGTGGTATCAATTTCCATGATTTAATCAGTTTGATAAGTATCTTTCAGTCTTATTTGAAACTTAGGTCTTATATCAGAAGAATTGAGGTTGGGGTGGTGTTAGTGTGTGAATTGAACAGGGGGAAGACATTGATTTTTTTTTTTTTTTTTTTTTNTTTTAAATTAACCTTAGGTTTTATAACAGGTGCTATACTCTAAGCTAGCAGTTTTTACCATCTGTATTTGGAATCAGTGTTGATAATCTTTCACAGAAAGCCAGCCTTGCAGTAACTTGTATCAGCCAATCTCATGAGATTGGCCATGCACCACACACACAGAAAGAGGTTTTCTTGTTTATGAAGAACTGTGGAATCATGGGTGAAGGGCTTGCCAGGGTGGGTGGTGTCTTGGTATCTTGCCTCTGATTGGAAACAAAATAAGGGTACAACCTTAGCTGAAGAAACTGCTTGGCAGAGTGATGGTATCTGGGAACTTTAGTAGCAGTGCTGCTTGCTCTGAGCTCTCACAGCCTGTTTGGATGTACCCTTGCAAACTATTGTTCAGCTGGGGAGGACTGAAGTTCTGTTTCCACTATTTTTATTGATTTGAATACTGAGAGACATTAATGAAGCCTGCAGCTTGTTTTGTAAATGCTGACCAACTATTTCCTTTAGATTTTTAAATTAATATAATAAGACAATATAAAACACCTTCCCTCAGTCTTCTTTAAACATAAAGACCAAAGACATGGTAAGACAATATTGCCTGCAACAGCTTTCTTGCAGATCTGACTGATCTTGGGCAAGAAACAAAGCAAAATCTTTGATCATTCCAGTTCACAGCTGTCCAGGGTTTGTAGCTGCATCATGAGCTTCTGTGCCTGTTGGCTGTGCACTTGCCATTCAACCAGAATCCAGGGCTTTGGATTAGCAGTGTGGATGCTGCTTGCTGTGTCAGATGGTGTGGGACATTTCCACGTGACAGCTGAAACCGATATCCATACCTGTTCCTAAGCTGAAGGAGTACTGTTGTAGATACTCAACAAATTTAGGATTGTTGTATTTGTTTGTAGCCCTATAGTAACCACTTTTCACTTTTGACTAATTATAAAACCATAATTTTCTAAATGCAAATGAACTTACAGACAGCAGGTTGTTTGAGATACTGTTATATCAACTTAATGGAACAAAACCACGATGAGAATCATGGAGAAAAATACGGCAGCCAAACATAAACACATGCAGAAGGTGTTTGAGCATTGGAGTTGTTGTTGGCGTAATCAGAAACGTGGCTGCAGATGCCTTCCAAACCTATAAGAAATGCTGTTATTTTCAGAATGAAGTTTCCCTTTGAGTACTGCCAGTGTCAATATTTTGTTTTAATGGCCTGGTTGAACTCTTGTGACCAGGGGAGCAAATGCAATGACTTGTACAATTGTAGTGCTCGTTAGATCGATACGAGGTCAGCATCCTGTCAGCCACATCAGTGTCAGTCTGCAAGGGCCAGAGGAAGATACCCACAACCCCAAAGGGCTGTGGTGGAGCTGCCTCGTACAGAGACATGTCCAATGAAAACATCTGCTTCTCTTCTGTCTCTCACCAGGTTTGGCACTAGGCATGCTTCTGAGCATTAAATTAAAGATATTTATTTCTTTTTTCTCAGGCTTTGACATCCATAGCTCTGTAATCTTGAGGCACTAAGGTACCCTACCACAGACACAACTGACTCCTCCCCATGCTACCCTCTCTATTCCTTTGAGGGTTTTCTGGAAGAAGAGGTTTTTGTTTTTGACAGTTGGAATTGTCTCTAAGTGGATAGTTCTCTGAAACCACGGCCTATAAAACAGAGACAAAACAGTATTCCAAATTACTGCTTGTAAATGAAGTTTGGCATGTATAAAGCAGTGAGGTTCATGTTACCACATGACTTGTAATTACACATACTCTATATGATTATGTATAAATTATTTCACATTTATCCCATATAGTCTGTAGGACAGTGATTTGGGCTCTTTTTTCCTTCCTTTTGCTTTAAATCATTGTGATAAACCCCCCCATAAGTAAAGAGAACTTATCTCCTCTTTCTTCCAAATTGTTCTGCTAACTGTAAGCGTGATTTAAAATGTATAATACAATTGTACCAATTATATGACACTCGATTGTGTGTGTTAGGGCTTGAGTTGTCATATTGAGAAGGAATATATTTTCATGGCCACCTTATTTAAGAGGCCTGTATAACAGGTTTGACTTGAAGTGACCATTTGAACTTCATAAAGTCGTTTAATCACACTGAAAAACTTGTTTCTTTTAATTAAAAATGCATACATAATCTACTTCCCTGATCCCTGATATTGCAACTCGTTCTTCCTTGTCTCTTTTTTAGGGAATGTTTTGTTCTCAAACACTGGTTATGCTGGGTCAATGAACTGTTACTCCGGGAAGCAGAGTTGAGAGGGCAAACTGAGAAGACATTATTGTGATGGCAAGCAGGAATGGAAGACTTTCCCAGAATTCTCTCATCTAGGGAAACATGCAAGAAAGCAACCTCTGTGATTCTTTAAACCACTGACTGTAACCTGGTCTAGCTTTCTCAGTGCCTGCTGAAAAAGACTTCTATAACTTTAAAGCAGGCTACAAGGCTGTCCTCAGCAGGATCTAAGATCTTCCCAGACACTTTACCAGCCCTACACAAGAACAAGATGATTGACCTAAGCTTCCTAACAGAGGAAGAACAAGAGGCAATAATGAAGGTGCTGCAACGGGATGCAGAGCTTAAAAGAACTGAAGAAGAGAGAGTCAGGTAAGTGATCTAGCACCCTGCTTGTCCCGGGAAGACCATCACAGTTCCTACACTGTGTTACTCAGGAGTAGATTAAAACAGTTATTGCTGAGGGCCCCATATTCCTCAGGATATGTGGTTTCAAGATTTTTTACTCTGGACTAGATTCACCATAATCTCTGGATGAAATACCTCTCCCACACAAATTATTCGTTACTGGCCAAAAGTGTTTTGGACCCTTGCAATTCTCTAAGGGGCCAAGAGCACCCTGTACACACCTGCCTGGATGCACATCTGCCTTGGTTTCCTCAGAAGAGGATTCAGTTTGCAAGTGTCAAAACCACCGCAGACTGGACTAATATATAATAAGTGAGGGACTTGGTTCAAAAGAAGTACAAGCACCCCCAACAAACCAAAATACAGTTGCAGTCAGCAATATGTCTGAATGCTGAAGTTATACCTAAAACACATGGAGCTGCAATATATTGGAGCTGCAGTCCAGAAGAAGTACCAATACTATGCCCCACTGCCAAAAAAAGTCCTTACAATCCATGGATAAAGCAGAAAATTGCTTCTTAATTTCTTTGTGGTGTCACAGCTGAAGCAATGTGTTGTTATTCTGGAGTGTTTTATGTGCTGGGAGGTTTTACTGGAGCTACTATTAGGGTAACTGCCATGTCTAGAAATGCATGCATGGAAAGCAGTGTTTCCCAGATGGCTCTGAGAAAGCTATCTATCTACACAAGTATAAATAGCAGCCCAGTAGTTGCTTCAGCTGATGTAGATAGCTACCTGCTCAAGAGTGAGGATTTTGATAGTCATTGGTTTTTTTTCCAGTGTGAAGGAAATTATCCATTACAAGGTACACAAAATAATATGTAGACAAATAATGAAAAATGGAGGCTGAGGTGCTGAAAACTCCAAGTGCTGTACCAGAAACAAATTTTTACAAGCCTCAGTGGATTTTCTCTCACTGATTTGGTAATCTTCTGTAAGATTCCTTCTCGTGATGTTCCTGATGAAGTAATGTATTTCCACTTTAAATGTTTTGACATTATTCCAAATGATCGTGATGCATCTCTGAAGCTTCTTTGCTACTGAGAAAGATCTTTTGATAAATGCCCTCTGTGTAGGCATACCCTATATCCTGCAAAGGAAAAGGCAGCCTGCCACTTGCCCTAAGAGCAGCATTCCTTTTGCTGAGTATGCTTGTGTAGCCCTGAGGTTCTTTGATCAGCGTGTGGTCAGAATTTTGTTGAGTTATTCTACTTGTTTCTTTTAAGAGCAATAAAGTGTAGACCAGTAGCTTCTCCTTGTTAAAAAGACTTTTCCTCTCAAAGCATTTGCTGTGCTGAAGGTAAAATCATTACAGGCACTGTTCCAAATTCCTGCCCCCATCTTAATGCAGCCTAAGTAAATATTTTCACCACACAGTTTTGTCTTCTTCTTCAAAAAGCAGTAAACTGACTTTTCTGTAACAGAATAGGCGTTTTATTTACTGTAGGTAGAAAAAACACTGGTTTTAGTCTTGGAATGTTGCATCAGTGCCAGGTCTGAAAGCGTTCAGGGTAAGTAATTGTAGATAAGAGTTTGAAATCAGCATCTAGGGAAAGGAATCTTTCTTGGAAGAGAAATTCAAAAAAGCCACTCTCAGTAGTGGTCTGAAAGGACTGTCAGCAAGTATTTTTGTCCCTGTAGCTTTACTTTTGCCATTTATAATTCTAGTTCAAGAGGGTGTGGTGGAAAATGCAAGAGACTGCAGGTTGTAGCAGCCTGTAATCAGCACGTTTGCTCCTACAATAAAATGCCTTTTCTGGTTTCTAAGTATTTTAACTTCTGAGAAGCTGGAAGCTTACATATGGAATGGATTTTTCTTCTTAATTGTGGCACATGGAGCTTGCTTTTAATATCTTATATATTAAAACACTACTTGAATTATCTCTTCAGCCAAGGAGATACAGTATTTTAGTTTGGAGCTGGAAGATTCCGAGAGCTGGGATCAACTGTCATCATACAAACATCAGACCCTGACAACATATTTTTTGTATGTGTATATAATGGAAGTCTTTTAATGCGATGTTTTTTCCTCTCCAGAAGAAATTCTGAGGTTTGAAGGGTGTTCTAATAATCTGTGCTATGTTCTTGGAGCATGGACAAATTGGTAACATGACAAAATCCTCTTTGAGCCACTTCCTAGTGGAATTTTACAAATCACCTGATGGAGTCCCTTCCCTGGTAACAGTCCCTCGTATTGCTAATCTAGTAAAACTGCACTGATTAGGCTGGCCCATGCAGCCTCCTTAAGGCAGTCTGCTTTAATTCTTGGTTTGTTGAGGGTTGTAATAGATGTTTCCCCATCTTGTGGCTCCTTTTGTGTTGGTCTGGATCAGCATGATTAGTTTTAGGTACAGCACTGCTTTGGGAGCAGCATGCCTGCTTCCTCCTTCACCTCTGCTGAGGTTTGTCTCAAAGGAAAGAGGATATTGATGTTCCCATTAGCAACAGGGTGATGAAGAAATCTCAGATAACAAGAGGGTGCGTTGCATGGAAAGCAAAGGACATTGTATGCTTTTTTTATTCCTAATGCAAGAAGATGCCTCTCTTTGCTTCCTTACCCTAGGAGCTGCAGCAGGCCACTGAATTGCAGCATTGCTGGGGACGGGGCAAAGGCTTAAAACGAGTCAAGTGACAGCTTGTCAAGACTAGAAGCTGTTTTGCAGCATATTGCTAACTTAATTATTTTGGTTTTGTTGTCATCATTCCTGTGTAGGAATCTCTGATATGTCCTGCTCCAGCACTGGACAAATGAGTGGGCTATGTACATAACTGAATGTCCTGGTAGTAGCTTCAGCATAACTCCTAGCTTCTTTTACAGATGCATAGTTCAGAGTTAACTTAACTTTGAGCCCTTCCTGGAGACAGTAACGTGAGCAGAAATATATCTGTCTGTGAAGTCGTGGAGTGTGGTTGGGTGACTCTTCGGTGGTTTGAGTAGCTGGCCCCTGGCACCAGCATGTCTAAGGCAGAAAGCTGTTGTGGTCACCTTTGTGACAGGGTTCCCTGCTGTGGCTATCAGCCCTTCCCAGCAGAACCTCCTGGCAGTGCTCTCGTGGGCTGTGCTTGGGATTGTTTGCTCCTTGTGTAAACTGAAGGAGGTTAATGATGGGGGAAATTCTGATGTGGAGTTGTTTGAGTGGTGGGTGGGGACTTCTGTATGCCAAACCCCTTTGATACATTCATTGGTGTGGTGCTGCAAAAAATAGAGAAAGCTTCAGGGGTCTGATTCTGCTGGGACTGTGTGGCTGTTGAAAGCCTATTGTAAATGTTCTTTTGGCTCTAGCTAATTCTAACAGATATCCTCTCCTGTTACTTTTCAGGCAGTTTTCCTTATATTGTTTGCTGTCAGAAGGAAGGCTCTTTTGTGAGATGAGATATATTTAAAGTATTGAGGTGAGCTTAATATTAGCATTGGAGAAACCAGACTTACTGTTGTAATGTGAAAATAGCTGACACCGGAATAAATTCTTAAAATATTAATCAAATAACTTTTTCTTTGATGAAACTGTTTTGAGGGTGTGCTTGACAGAGGCAAGGAGGTTCTTGGTGCACCTGTTGCAGCAGAAAAGGATAAGCTCATGTCTTCTGGATGAATTGCCCCTTATGGACACTGCTTAGCACCACATGTGATTTTCCAAATACAGTGACTATTCAGGACGTAGATCAATTTTATTCTCTAGCAGAATGTTCATGTGATTATTTATCTTTTTTAACAAGGCAAGTGACATAAGAATGAAGGTAGGTAGGATGGTCCCAGCCCACCTTGTAAAATGCCAGTAAGAAAACCAGGACTGTTTTCATCTTGATCTGGTGAGATAACTGGCCTTAAGGAAGAGACCTTACTTTTTGGTCTTAGTAAGAGATACAGTGTTGGACTACATTGAGAAATGAGCTGATACCTTTTCTTCCCAGTATTGATTGCTAATTTGTCTACTAGTAGCAGGTAAATTGTTTGACTGAATGATGATTGTTCGGGACTGCCAGTGAAGCAGGGTAGATGGGGCTTATTCTGTGTGGTAGAAGAATGTGCTGAAGGGAAAAAGTGGATACTAATAACCTTTAACTTTTATATTGAGTACTCCCTCTGTAAGCATGGTTTTCCCTACAGTACAAAAACTTTCTTGGTAAGACTTATCACATGTTTGTACCTGGCACTGTGTTGTATTATTAAGTGCCAAACTGAAGCCTTTGTCTTCAGATTAGCTTAGTTTTGATTTGTAGTTCACCTGAAATCCTAAATGCAACTTTTTCTTTTGCACAGCAGGAAAGATGCCCTTGCTGGTAGTGTGAAAAAAGCTAAGATACAGGCTGTTCTTCTCCCTTATATTTGCTTGTATGTGTTACTTGGTGGGGCTGGTTTTATACTTTATATGCCTACTTTTAAAGCCTGTGAAGAGCTGGGGACACTGTTTGAGCAGAACCTGCCAGTTACATACTTTCTAACAACCTCTCCACCCCTTGTTCAAATTGTGCTGTGCTGCTGTCCAGGCAGGCTCTAATACCAAAGGTGTATTGTCACAGGACATCTGTTCCTTCATTGTGAGGGTTTGGCTGGTTGGTTTGGTTTTGTTTTTCCCTGGCAGGTTTACTTGGGTTGCATCTGAAGAGGGAGGGGAGGCCATTGGGGACGCTCTATGCAAATCCTTTAAAAACGAGCAGACAAACTAAACAGTGGAAGGCTGTTCTGGAAATGAAACAAGTGGAAGCTCATATAAACTGCTAATACTGACAGGCCTCAAAGACTCCTGCCTCCTGTAGTAAGACTAAAGAGTTTTGATACAGTTTTCCTGAATGGAATAAAGTTAAGCTTCCATATACTAAGAAATGCTTCAACAAATTAACATATTCTTTGTGTCTGCCTAGGGTGTATCTAATTACATGATCTGTATAATTCATTGCTTGTAAAATGAAGCTTACTTCAAACTTGACAGTGCAAGTACTAGTAGGAGAGTAAGTCTGAGTGCTCAGTGCAGGTGACACAGTAGAAAGGCACATAGACATGAAGGTCTATCTGGTTTAAATGAAACAGGGGACAGTGTGCCAGTCTGATGGCCCATATGTGGCCATCTGCTAGGAGAGAAATGTTGTACAGAAGGGTTAATGTGGTCAGTGTGTTTCACAGTCACTTGTTCAGCACAGAATTTGGGATCAGAGTTTTGTGGTTCCAAATTCTGATGGAGAATATATTTCAGTGGGCAACAGAGCTTCATGTTTTCTCTTCTTTTTCTCCAAACTCAATTGAATTCTCGCACCTATGAGCATGTAACTCATTCATTCATTTTCGTGCTCCAGGCTTGGATGTGTCTGTCTTCCCTCTGGCTTGAGCGAGAATACCAAGTCTTTGTCTTGTTAGTCATCAAGACTTGTGCTGCTACAGCCTGGTCAGTTCTCCAAGGACCCAGAGGCAAGATGTTACCTGAGATTTATTCATCAGGGCATTGTTAGTAGACTTAACACACATAGACTTCTGAATAAGCATAAAATGGAAGAACATGCATTACTACGAACAGAATTAAGCTTCCTTTCTCATGTATCCAGCTACTTCTAACTATCAGAAATCTTGCTGTCTAGAGCGGCCCAAAGGCAAGAATTAGAGGTGTTGCTTATGAGGAATTGTGATAACAAGGATGGGGAAAGGTTGCATAATCCCATTGGTCTGGTTTGTTCTTTCTAGTGTAGACCTCAAACAATTTGAAATTATATTGCTCCATTGTTTAAACCAATTAAATAGTAACTGATGGTTTTTTGGTTTTTAGGTTTTCATAAAGTCATGTGCAGCTACCATGGAAAAGGTAGCTTACTTGCAATTTGGGACTGCCCACTACAAATATTTTGGGTGTAGTTCTCTAACAAATGACAGAACTGAATTTTTTCCTATACCTCATCTAGGTGTTTGAAGACTAAAGAGGCATGCTCATACAAGGTGGAATGTTTAAACAATTGCTGCTTTGTCTTGTAAACTTTGTGTAGTTGTTCCCTACTCTCAAAGAAGAAAAAATAACCTAATCAACAAGTCTGACTCTTATAATGCCTGGTCTAATATCATTTTACTGCTGTTCTCACGTGAGTGATACTACAAAAAGTTTGTCTTGTCTGTGTTCAGAAAGTGACCCAGAATTTAAATCCTTTGTCTTTTTGTTGGTTTGCGATTTGCTGTAATGTTCGCAGCAAATAGAATTGAGATTAAATTCATCAAATTTCTCTCTCCTTTTAACTTCTCCACTTATTTGTTATTTCATTTGCAAAAGAGAGGTTTTGGAAGTTAATTTGTAGGTAAGGTGTGGTAGTATCAGGATTTTTAAAGCCTTTATTTTGCTATTGGACTCCAGGGTGCTTTATCCATATGTACGGATTAGGGTGTGTGAGGCGATAATGAATCAGTCTTTGAGGCAAACACAGACCTTGATCTAAATCTTCCTTGATTCATCACAAGGAGTCTCAGAATATGCTGGCACCATGCAGATTCCTCTGTCTGAAAAGCTCAGCTTCAGTTGGGGTATAAGGCAATCAAATAAGATATTACTATGTCAGTAGTCGCATTGTGCAAATTCTGTGGTGACTTGTAATGCAGACTATGAATAAGGCAGGTTCAGGGGAGGGAATTGAGACACTGAGGAGTTGTAGATGAACAATTTTAGATACAGGTATGTATTGCTAGGTACTCTTCTTTCAAAGACAGGGATGAGTTGTTACCTCTTTGCTCTAACGTGCAATGACCTATTACAGTAGCCTACAAAGCATTAGATAAACCGTTCTGGGTTTGGTGTTAAGGAGGTTGACAGGGACTGATTATATCAGAGCAGATTTCCTGCCTTACAGTGATACCATGTGATTTGGCCCATTATCGGGTGTTCCAGAAGTGGAGAGGAACAACCCAATTAATCCATGCATGGATTTTCTGTTTGCCTGCAGAGTGGTGGACAGTTGCTTCGTATTCCTGTTCAGTGCAATCTGTGTGTACTTACTGCCCTGGGGGAAATGACAAATTTTCCATCTTGCCGTAAAACACGTTTCATCTTGCCGTAGTGGAAACATCATATTAAATAATGGGAACTCGATCTAATTCAGTCCAAAATCCTCTTTTAAATTTCCTTTTAACTATGTACCTTTACTTTCTTGAGTTTAATGTTCCTGTAGGAGAAATGGGCACTAGCTTCATTATAACTTTAGGCTGTTTCCCCTTGAAAAACTGCAGCGTAAGCTAACTGGCATTTTAACAGAGCAGTGAGGGACTCCAGAATACATACTTGCATCATACATAAAGCTCTTGCTGCATTTTCTCCTAATTGCAAACTTGGCAACTGAGCCTGCAATCAGATTCTTAGTCTGGATGACTACTAGTTCTTTGATCACCAAGAGAAAAATTTAATGACAACTTGGTCAACCTCTGTTAACTGGGGAGCTGGCGCAGAATCAGTTGTTGGCTTCTAGTCCTGTTGTGGTTTGCTGGGAGGCAGACGTAGCTGTGGAGAGCCATGGCTGCAGTCTGATTCTCCACAGTTCCTTTCAAGGTAAACCACAATCTAAGTCTAATTCCTAGCAGTGAAACAGGCCCACATAGTGCAAGCAGTTTGATGTTACTGCTAAGACCTCCTCCTAGCAAAGCTTGAGAATTCAAATAACATTGTAAAAATTCCCAATTGTTGCAAAACCAGCCGCTGGGGTTACAAGTCTATGATGTGTTGGTAAACACACATGGCTTAAAAACTTTTTTCGTTGTCAAGACCTAGAACTAACTGTCTTTCTGATAATGGGAATCTGTTTCTTTATTTGTGGCTGAGGAATGCCTGGAAATAGCTTTAATACTTATGTTGCTCTTAGTTCCTCAAAAAAAAAAGGGACTGAGAGGCTAAACAACTCTCTTGAAAAGGCGAGTAAGCCAAGCTTCGAGGTAAGAAGGCAAAAGTCTGTTGTAAGTCAGCTGCTGTGAGCATCTGCCAGTTCTCACCATACAAACCCCATCACGCAGGCGGGTAATTTGTAAAGGAAATGCTGTGTAAATTGAGAGCACATTGATACCTTTGTTAGCAAGCATAAACACTTATTTCCTGTAGAGCTCTACTTCTCTTTTTTCTCTGCTTATCAATTCAATTAAATTCAAATACTGCCGACGTTCATTAATAGGGATGGGACTGCGTCAATAAGATGACTTGAACTTAAAATAACAAACAAGGCATCAGTCTTGGAGGTCGTGAGATTTATTAACAAGTCACCAAAATGAGGAAAAAGTCACAAGACTTGAGATTACATGGCAATTTATAACTTTCTAGTCCAATAAGCATCTAACACGAAACTTTTTTTTGACTTTATGACCTATCACCTGTAGTACTTTTTACTGCAATGTGACTGTCTCTTAACCAATAATTCTTTAGGTCACGTACACACATATACTTCTATTGTAACATCTAAATTCTTAGCTTAAACTCTAAAATCACATTACCGTACTTAAAACCCTTCACCATAACACCCAATACATATCCTTACTTATAACTGTAGAAACACAGGATTGTAATTCTCTTGCTTAAGGTCTATATGTCTCTGTCATTACACCAGCCCAAGCTTCTTCCAGGGCTCTAAATCAAACCCTCCATCCTCTGCAGAAGTTTTTACTCCTCTGTTTCCTACAATTTCCCAGAAGTCTAAAAGGCCTGTTGAGCTGGTGGAGTTAAGATACACTAACTCTCATAGGCAGCAAGCAGAGATGGAAGCAAGGTGCTCGACTTGCGCTTCCGGACAAAATTAGAGCTGCATTGTTCAGGTGACATTTATTGAGTTCTAGAGCTACAACAAATCCATGCCTCTGTCTCTGTCTGGTTATGGTAACTGGTCACAGATCTGAGAGTCCTGCAGGCTGCAACAGCTGAGAGGCCTGGGATCCTGTCCCGTTCCACAGCCCAGATCAGCTTCTTCTGCTCTGAGCTGACTCTTAAAGGTTTCCGACCACACCCCAGTTTCAGTGGCTGAATACAAAGGGGAGAGGGGTGAACAGTGTCTGGGGTAAGTGGATTGGATCAAACAGGGTGAGGACATTGAATACTTGTCCTGTGACTCAGCAACCTCCCTCTAGAGAGCCTCCCTTGGCATATGTTGTCATACTGTCCTGGAGCACTTGCTGCCCTGCAGGCTGTACAAACAGCTGAAAAGCCAGTCCCTAGCCCTAAAGGGCATCACTTCTGAGAAGACAAATAACACATGTGAAAGAAGGTGAAAGGGAGAAGCAGTCATCTGTATAAAAAATTTGTGTGTTCTACACTTCCACTCTTCCTGCTGGCTGCATTTATAAACGGAGTAATATATTTGCTGGAGGACAAAGGGAAGCTACTGCTGTGCTCCTGCTTCAGCTTAGAACACCTGCTTAGGAAAGGTGCATATTTTGGCCCTTAGAGAAGCACAGAGGGAGGGAGAAATTTTAAATGACCCAGTAATGCTATGGACTATTAAATCTTGGTATTAAAAATGCCAATGGTGACCTCAACATCTGGCAGCTTAAACAGTAGCTAGTAGATTTGAGGCACACCTAGGAGGGACTGCTTTTTGACAGTACTTTCAAAATGAAGTTTTAAGTATTCAAATTCTAACACAGCTGATGCATTCAATTAAGGCTTTTCATATTTGGCCATACAAAGATGAAGGAGAAGTTGATTGACAGATGAGAGTGGTCTAACTTAGTGTGAGGGTTGGGACTAGCTCAGTGTCCTTTCTCTGCTGTGAATGACTGCTCTTGACAGTCAAATCTGCAACTTCTAATAAAAGGGCTGTCATCAGAGTTAATTAATTGCACCAGAAGTTCTGTCCCCTAAACTCATGAGAAATGTCATACTCTGGTGAACCTCCTTGGGGTTGGGCTAGATGATCTTTAAAGGTCCCTCCCAACCCCACCCATTCATGATTGTCCATCAGGCTTGTGAAAGCACCATTCCATGGCAATGTGGACTATGCTTAGTGTTCAAGTCTCAGTAAATGGACCTGATTTGATTTCTCCCTTGGGCTCTATTGTTAACTTGTTTTGCTGAAGGAAAGGTCATAAATGGGGAAGGGAAATGAAACATGACTTGAATTTTTTTTGTTTAAGTGTTCTCTAAATCTGTGTGGTAACTTCCGTGATCTGCAGGTTAGTCTCCAGGCCATGTATAAGCATATGCACAATATGTTACATACCTAACAAGGAAAGAAAACAATCTCTCAAACTGCCCACAGCAACTACTTATTCTGTTAAAACATGCTTCATAAAAGTAGGGAAACCCTGAAGCCTTAAAACAAATTATTAAAAAATTGTCTCCTGATTTTTAAAACGGCTGCAGTACACATGATGGATGTATATAGATTAATAAAATAAATGGCACAAACTTATTTTGTTGTTTCTTTCATATGATGAAGTCTTCTTGTAACTCATTGTATTCATGTAAGGATTTTTGTGTAACTTATGGAAAAAATGGTGTCACGCTTCCAGTGCACATTTGGAGTGTGTGTGTGTAAAAGCAGTGCCAAAAAACCCCCCTGAGGAGGCATTTCCTGAGCCCCAAAATGGCCATGCTCTTAATTCTGGTAGAGACTTTTTATGCTGTTCCACTAGCTTATATTAATTTTAATCTTGGAAAACTGGCCTTTGAAGGCAGGAAGTCAAGATCCGCAGTTACTGGAGACTTCTCCAGTGCTTGAGTGTTTATCATAGCAAAGCTTTTTTTTTTCTAAAGAGCTATCTCCAGACCATAGGTTGAAGTAATAGGGCTGAGGCTCTTCCCTTTCCAGCTCGTTGTCATCCTTCATAATTAAATAAGGAGAGTAACAGGTGAGAAGATGGAAATAGCATGTGGAGACAGTGTTAAAAAGAACCCAACAAACAAAACACAACCCTGCTCCCCAAAACAAAAAACAAGCAACCAAAAAATCTGACTTTTTTTTTCTGTTCACATAGCTAAGTATGTGAAGTATATTTTTATCTCATTTATTCATTTTTCTCTTCCTCAGACATTTGCCAGAAAAAATCAAAGATGATGTTCAGCTAAAGAATATGAGTGGGCAGTGGTTTTATGAGGCCAAGTCGAAGAGGCACAAAGATAAGATACATGGAGCAGATATTATCAGAGCTTCCATGCGCAGGAAGCCTGCCACAATTGGTAAGCATTTGGTTTGTACTTTATTTTGGAAAGTCTGGCTCTTACTTTGCTAACCTCAGACAATGCTGTCTGTGAAATACAAGAATACTGGTGTCTCTACAAGTGGAAAGTCAAGCAAAAAAGAGACTTCCCATGTAATTTACAGTTTAAGCATTCCTCTCTCCCACTGCTGTATATGAAAGAGTGGTGACTGCTAACAGAAGGGACGGGCTTGTGTTTATGTGTGTAGGATTAAAAACTCTCTGCGCTCCTAGACTCATACTCATTTCCATTTCTGAGGTCCTGTGAGTTATTTAGGAACATGCAAAGAATCCGAGATTCAGGAAATTTCTCTTTAACATGAATTTCCAAGATTTTGGGTGCTTGGTTTGAGATCTTTGAGGCTTAATGGCAGGCATCACAAGCTAGAGATAGTGTTTATAACTAACTGAAATATATGTGCTGAAAGCTTTGGCTGCTGTAACTGGCATCCTGTGTCCACGCGAACTTTAAGTGCAACCGGCATCCCCATGTTACGGTGGGTGTTCTGGTCTCCATTAACTATCCCTGGGAGGGAGGGAGTGAGCAGTCAAACCATGTTTGCAAGAACACGTTATACAATATCCGGGATTTTATAGACCCCCAATTATAAATCTCTCAGCATCTGACATTTTAATTGAAAGAGTCCTGGTCTATTTTGTCATTCTTTGTATAGAAAGTGATTTTTTTTGCTTTTGTGAAACTGACCTATGTCGCCTTTTAACCTCCTCAAGTTCTACTAAGTCCTTTTGATTTAGAAGGGCAAGACTTACATTATTTTTCCTAGATTGTACTGATGTTTGTACTGTTTAGTTTTTTAAGTTCTGTCAAGTGATTTTGCTGCATGCTAGTGAAGCAAGTTGGGTACTTCTCTCCATACTGTGGCCGGACTACAGTTTGTTGCTTTCTATAGTTTTTTTTTTTCCTATAGTTTTTTTTTTTTTTAGCCTGGTTTTCCTCTGTCTAACCCTGTAACATTGCACATTCTCAATTTCTGTGTTTTCAGACATGAGTTTGAATAATGTCAGTTTAGTTAGTTTGAGGTCACTGCTTTGAGTTTTTAAGCTGACAAAAAAAAGGTCTGAAACAAAAGGATACAGAAAAAAAGATCATAGGTGGTTAGTGTAGTGTGTTTGTCATCTTGGATGGTTTTGTACTTGAAGGTTATGAAAATCAGCTGTAAAATTCTAGCTAAATTTCACAGTAACTTGTTGCTTAAAGGAAAGTACTTAAAGCCATATTATCTTAAAGGAAGGTTAATTAATCCCAATCTTATTACTTAAAAAAAGGGACATATTGGTACATTCAGAATTATGTCCAATTGCTTGGTTTCACAGACTCGTGAGTTTGCAAGATATTTTTTCTTGCAGTTATAGATAGCAAAAGTATGAATAAAAATCTTGCTAATTTTTGCACACCGAGAAATTCTTCACTTCTAAACTGTTGGTGAAGCATAAAAAATGGTAGAGTAAATAACGTAATGTTTTCCTCTCTGAAAGGGGTTATCAGAATAGGATCCTGTCCCACCCTAAAAAGAAATGAAAATGTATTTGCATTTGCTGAGTGAGGTGGGGCTTTTTGTTTGTTTGGGTTTTTTATATTACCTTTTTAACATCTTGTGGTAATTCTGTCCATAAAAGATTAGCCACCTGCTTAAAGGAGTTATGACCAACTTCCAGTTTACTGCTTTGGAAGGGAATAATTGACTGGATTTCAACATATTTTCAGTTTCCTATGGTTTAATCATTTTTGCTTCCTCAGGGTACTGAGGATGAGCTTTCAATATTTGTCTAACTGCAAGAACTACAGGATCAGTCTTTACCAGGATTCTTGTAGAAAACTCCTCCATTTAGGATCACTTCAAGGTCTAAACTAGATATATCTGGGGTAGTAGAATGAAGTATTCAGAACAGTGTTTGAATTTTTAGTAACATTAAAAAGGTGTTCTTCAGAAAGCACCAGGTCTGCTTCTGAAAACAATTCAAGTATAGCGGAGTTTAGAAATAGCTGTAGGACTAAATGCAAATACTTGTACTTTTTTCTTAAGAAATCCTGTATGAACATGTGGGAAAAAAAAATAATATTCTTGTTTCGTGTTTTAGCTGAAGTGGGACAGAACAAAACAAGCAAAGCAAAGGTCAGCTGGGTGAACAATGTTAATAAAGAAGTCTTTGTGCCACCAGATCTACATGGCATTGGGGAGCATCAAGAAGAACAGCAACAGAAAACTGGTTTGAGGTAAGCTGTTTATCATGCTTAGAATGTATGTGTGTGTATATATATATATATGGACTAGTGAAACTTGTGAGCTGTTAATTCCACCCAAAATATTGTACTTACCTCTTATTTCAAAGGTCACCATATTTTCCCTCAGAATTGTCCAAGTAATCTGTGCATGTGACAGCTGCATAGTCATGCATTGTTCTGCGTTTGAATTTAGAACAATTAATAATCTTCAGCTTGCCTTTTTCAGAAGAAATTGACAATCAAGTATGAAATGGTCCCACACATCTTCTCATGTCAGAATTTATTTTGGTTCCTTGAAGTGAGACCTGGATTTTCTAGTTAGAAAGTGGCTGACTATGATCAGTCCTCTGCAGTCAGTAATAGGGGGACCACAACCTCTGCATCTCTTCATTCAGTCATTTACTGAAACTATTTTATTGATTTAGCCTGAATTTTAAACGGGGACCACAGCATTACTGAGGTTAGAAAAACCTGTAAAACCATCAAGTCCATTAACCCAGCACTGCCAAGGCCACCACTAAACCATATCCGAAGTGTCACATCTACATGTTTTGAACACTTCATATCACAGGAAGAAGTGGAGACTAAGAAATTGCTGTTTAGAATTTTCCAAATTATTGGGTACATGGTTTATGACCTCTGAGACTTCTTAAGAAGACTAAACGTATTTCAGGTGGAAAGAACTGGAATCTTTGGATACCTGCAGAAAGTCAGTCAGATTATACCAAGAAAAGTAAATGTCTTTCTAGAATGGAGAAGATTCCTTTTAGAGTAAGATAAGACAGTCAGCTTGGGTATGCCTGAATTACTACAGTTGTCAGGAGGGCTGGATGATGAGTAGTTTCCAAACTAAAAAGGATTTTGTATTAAATCACTTTAGCTCAGGTCTGTAAACATCCCAAACAGCTTTATTTTCTTTGAAATATCCTGAGTTGATTTCTGAAACAGACATGTCTTTTCTTTAAAATACCTACATGTAATTCATTGGCTGTATTAAAAGCTTTCAAAGAGCCTACATGTGAGAAGGAAATTGCTGAAAGAGCTGGAGACAGAGCAGGTGATAGTGAAATATCTTCAAGTGGCCAGATTCCTCACACTGCTGAGGAAACAAGAACCAGGGTATAACCCAGATAGCCACTGTTTGTGCTTTTAGTGAACAGAGTGAGGTAAGAATGAAAGTTACTTCTTAGGGTGACTGTTTTACTTCTGGTTGTGCCATTGCTCAGCTCTGTAACCTTTTGCTTTCTTGTCTGTCTTCTAAGTCCTTCTCTGTACATCACCTGTTTTTTCTTTGCAGTAAGACCTCTCCTACTATGCATTTTTACAATACCTAGTAGCAACTGAACCTTTCACTTTCGTGGTCTGCAAACTCGGCACACACATTTATGGTGAATGGCAGCAAAGGTTGGTGTGAGTCTTAACAACTCTGGCTTGTGTTACTGGTCTTTCTTATATTTTATCACTATCAGTGAACTCAGAGGTGTTTGTTTTGACCACATCTGAAACTGTGCTGAAAAAGGTCAAATAAACTGCTTTGTTATAGACTCCCCAAAAATGAAGTTGTACAAAAAGGATGATAAAGGTTGCTTATCACAAGACGGAGCTCTGTTTCCCCTCCCAACTCAAGTTAAACGATGTGCTGACAGAGTTAGTTGTTACTAAATGTAGTTTTTCTTACAGGTGGCTTTTACCTTCAGGGGATTGCTATGAAGTTATTTCTTTAAGAATACCGGAAGACGTGTTTCTGTTTGATATATCTTTTAGAATATTTTACACGTCGTCTTGCACATCAGGAAAAGATGATACTTTTAAAGAAGTACAGCCTTATAACGCTATTCTTGAAATTACAACTCTCCACAAACTGTGTGTGATTGATAAGGTGTTCTAGATTTCATAACGTGCCAGGGCAGCCTCTTCAAAAATGCATAACATAGCAATGTTTAAGAATATGTAGACAATTTTTTTTTAAATGAGACCAACTTGACAGTGGTCTTCAGCTTGAAGTGATTTGATGACTTATTTCAGATTACAGCTATGCAAAGCTTGATAATTCTTTTCCAGGACTCTGTCCTGCCTTTTGCTCCAGATTGTACCAGAAGTTAATCAGCCTCTACGCCTTGTTCATGTGTACTTGCACTTTCTTCAGTAACTCAAGATCTTCTCTCTAGAGCAAGCTCACACAGTCCAGTGGTTTATGAAGCAGTTGGAAATGGACCTTAGGAAGGGATCTATCGTATGTGGAGTGGACACTTACTTACACTGACTTTGCATAAATACTTGATTAGATGCCTTGGATAATTTGCTTCTGAATGTCAAAACCTACAGCAAGCAAATGTGGCAGGACTGTGAAATTCATTGCTTATTATTTCAGTGCGGGCTTAATTCACTACAACTGAGGTTAGTCTACACAATATTGCATGTAAGAAATTGCAGGAGGCACCATATGCTTTTAAAATACTCTTCCTTTCTGTTCTCTTATACAGGAATTTGAAAGAGACTGGCCTGGCATACCTGTGGGCCTGTCTCTAATGGCAGAAGGAAACACAATTGTGAGAAAGCAATAACCCCAGAAGCTGGGGTGGGAAGGGAAAGTCTACAAACATTTAATTTGGCTGCTAAGATAGTGGAGCAACAAGGAATTAATGGGCTGTGCCTCTTAAAATGCAATAATCTTAACACAGCTAAGAGGATGAAACAGAGTATCATTTTGGAATTTGGGATTGCATTAAAAGGCAGTTCATGGCTTACAGTGTCCAAAAGCTGCCTGTGGTTCAAGCACTTGGACTTTTAAAGCATTTTAAAGTGGTGCTTTAAGAATAAGTTTGTGGGAGTTATGGGGTTTATGGGGAGTGGGAGGGTTGTTGTTTTTCTTTTTCCCTTTCCTTTTTTTCCTCTAAGAGTGTGTCTCAGGCCAGCACTGACTTGCAGGCTTTGCATAAACTACACAGCAGCTAACCTGAGGATTGGGTCCAGAAGTTACGTGATAACAAATTACTTGGAGTACTTTGGTTCTGGATCCTGTTCTTAAAGCAAAACAATTCTTACTGAGTGTAAAGAAAGTTCACTTCTGTTAGATCTGTTTGTAAACTGATAAGGATAAAATCCAACCCTGGGGCCAGTTCAACTGCTGTTGAATCAGGGTGCTGCTGTATTAGGTGGAGCAACAATATTCTTAAATGTAGCATAGTGACCTTTATCCCCACACTGCAAATATCTAAATTCCATAATGAAGGTATGAATTATTTCTTCTTGAGTGTTCAATCATTGTGATAATTTTCTTGCATACCAGAGCCTTTACAGGCCAGGTGTGTGAAGTGTCTTTGAAGGTGTGACCTCTAACAGAATGAGTTTGCAAAAGTGAGTCACGCTGTCAATATTGCCTCTGTCCGGTGATGCCATCTGTCTATATGCTGAACTCAAAAAAGGGGGTTATCTTTCAAGTTAAGATATGTAGGTTGTTTTCTTCCGTAATCTAGAAAGTATTCTTGATCAACATTGAACAGGTAGCAAGTTTGGTCCTGGAGTTCAGCAAGTGGAAAACTTGCACAAAAGCCCTAATTTTTAAAATGCATGTATTGACAATGCCTGCAAATCTATAACCTCTTTCTCTAGCTTTGCTCCCGCCTTTGCCTTGTTGCCTCAGTCTGTATGGGACTTGGGCCTTCACTGTGGTTCTTGGCACATCATTTTGCAGAGTTGAAGTGAAGAATTTTTAAAATCTTTTTTAATCTATCAATTTAGCTTTCTACACTCTTAGATTAGCCTTGTGAATGCAGCATATCTGGGAACTGTTTGTTCAGTTTTCTTATCTGTATGGATTGTAGGTAAACTCATTTTCAGACCTTTTGTTGTAAAACTTAGTTATAGGATCCTGGCTGTTGTTCTTTTTCTGCTTGGCTTTATTTAGAGCAGGGGTTTCAGTATGTGATGCCAAGTTAATAATCTTTAATTATTCTATGGTAAATCCAAAGGAGCATTGCACTGAAAATTGTGAGATTGTTTCAATGAACACACACACACAAACTTACCTCTCCACCTGTAAAAACCGCGTTGAAGAATGTCTCACCAGTTTCTTGCATCCCAGGGTGCATAACAGTGTTTTCCTTGCTTAAAATGAATGAGGGGTTGAAGTATTCAGGACCTAGACCTTAAAAACAAAAGTCAAAGTTGTCCTGTTCAGTAGTAGATGGTGCAGACAAGACACAAAATGCAGGAGCATACAGGTGCTCTCAAAAATACACAAGTGCTTTACAAAAGCAAGAACGCAAACTCCATTTTCTGTAGTTTATATGTATGTGTGTTTTTATACTTAAAAAATATATATTAGAACTAAGGTTAAAAACCATAATGTGAAACCATGTTTTTGAAAAGAAACTAGAAGTTGCAACATTTAGCTCTTTGAGAACCAGAATTTTTTTCTTACTTGGGATCAGCAAATAATAGAAAGAACAATAGTAATCTGTTAGGACCCTGGTGTGTGCATATAAAAGGCTGCCACAGTTACTGTCTTAGAAAAATGTAAGAACAGTTAATTTTCCACCCCTGAGATAGATTTCATTACAAGAACAACTCATATCTTAACTCTCTATCACTATGCATGGTGGTATATTTCTTAAAGGCAGTGTTGAATCGAAAGAGCAGGGAAGAGAAATAGAAGTTTATAGTTCAGATTGCAACCGGTATTTTTTTGCTAGCCTAATGTTCACACTGCTCACTATGGTCATTTTATCTTCTCCATAATTATGTTTTTCCTTTTGCAAAATGTAAGTGATGTCTCTGCTCAGACACACTTAGCAGTCCAGAGGCAAATAACCTTTCAAGGTCAGCTATCAGAGTGTTTGGGGTTTTTTTTTTCTCCCCTAAACTTTGAGCTTAACTGCTCTGCACCCTGGAGAAGATGGGAAAGTTGTTTTCCCCTCAGGAGGGCAGACTGTTACCAGTTACCAGACTGGAGAGATCTTTGTTAATGCAAGGAGGTGAATCTGGAACTTGATGAGAGCTGGATGCTCTTTCTGTTCTGAGATACTTCATGGCTCTTCTTCTTACCACCTTAAAGTCTTTTCACGCATAACAAAGATCACTGAGCAAAGAAATATTCAGTTTTGGAATCTCTTTGTACATCTATATTGGAAAAAACATAGGAGTTGCTTTCCTTCTTAGCCTGAGATATATTTCCTATCTGAAGAATATAAATTTTTTCTGCTTCATACTGTTCCCCCCACCCCAAAATCATAAGTATGTACATTGGTTAATGTCAGTGTTTTCCATATAACATTAGGATATTGAATGTGGTTGTTATGTGAAGACTATATTGAAATTCAAGTCTAACTTCCGTCTTCAAAAACCAAATACTTTTTCGTATCTGAAATGTTTGGGTAAACTCAAATTGTAAAAATCTGATTGGGAAAAAAACCTTGCATCATTCTGCCGGTAGATGAAATATTTCTCGAGATAATATAGGAGCTGTCTCCTCTAGCTGTTTTAATTTCTCCATATCTGGGCTATACTTATTATTGCAAGTAATAACTTACTTAATTTATGCCATCAATCCAAAAAATTTATACATCTCAGTTGAAAGAATAGTTTATAAGCTGTACCTCTGAGGGGATGAGTCATCATCCGTGACATGTCACATCTTTACTATAGCGGTAATGGGGTTCCTCTGGTTTTTCTGACTTTGACACTTTGCAAAACTCTGGTTTTTAATCAGTTTTTGACACTTTCCTCCACTTTGATTTCAATCCTAGAAGTGCAAATGTAGAACAAGGATGGAGATGGCAACACGGATGTTGTTTGGAGACTAGCTATATTTACTATATTTATAGTAAACATAAAAGATATATTTATGTTTATTTTTTATAAAGCTTGCTCAGACATCTAAAATGTATCAAAAATATGGTTTCTGTCATGACAAGTAGAAGTTGTATTGAATTCTTTAAAAAGTGAATAAATTTTTGCGGGGAAACAAAGCAGCAAGAATATCCCCTTTGCTATAGGAATGAGGAGCTTTTCTTCTAAATCTGATGAGAACAGGCTAAATAGAAAAACTCAGGTGCCAAGTGTTTATGTTTGAGTATGTATAAATGAATCTTCATTTTGCTTTTTCAAGAAGGCTTAAAGTAATGTCCTGTTCACTGAAGTTGTTATATAATTTTCCTTTACAGTTCTAAAGAAGTAACCCCTGTGTTAAACAAACCAGAGGAAAGACCCGTGAAGGCTGTAAAGGTATGACTGATACTGAATATGGTGGAAGTTCTTTGCTTCAGTGGTAAACATAACTAAAGCTTTGGGAAGGAAAAATAATAATTTGTAAAAAAAAGGAGTATTTTTGTTTTGTTTTGGAGGGAGATAATGAAAGCCACTAAAGGTTCAGCACTAAAGTGCTGCTACACCTATAATTGATGGCTGTTTTTTCTTGACATTATTTCCCATCTATTCAATGACTGAAAGCAATTGGCCTGCTCTGTTCTAATATCACAGAATTAGAGATAAAATTATTTAACTTGCAACAACTTGGGATTTTCAAGTGTCTTAAAGTGGTGGCTTATCTCTTTTGTTGGTGAGTTCAAAAGAAAAAGATGAGGTTATCACCGGCACTTCTGATAGTTTCCTGTTCATATTGTTTAGGTTTTTTGTTATGTATCCAATTTAAGAGGTATGCCTTCAGATTCGTTGCTAATAGGTTAATGAGGAAGAGGAAATCACTGCACTTGTGTCTATTTTGTGAAGACAGTACTGATGTAAGACTTTGACTGCAACAGTAATGTTTGTTCCTTTTTTAGCAAAGGAGAAATCCATTTAATTCCATTTCATCAAGTGATAACTTGGACAGTGGGGAATCAGAAAACAGACCAGCCACTGTACCTCAGCTATCAAAGAAGGGTAAATGTACTTTTCTAGCAGATGACTGTGAATTTCCTGTAGGTTTATACGGAAATTATTTTTGCTTTCATTGCTTCTTTCTGAAAGAGATCAAAACCTTTTCTGTCTTAACTACTGGGAGCTGTCAACTAGTTTATTTCAAACCTCATCTAAAACGTGAATATACTCAGGAAATGGCTGTAGACAGGAGTAAATGGATTTTGTTTCCTTTCTTTTACTCATAGTTCTAGTCAGTACTAAGCACTCTATCTGAGAGGGCTGTTTGTCCTGAATTGCTGATAAGAGGACAGTGAAATTTCCTTGAATTTGGCATAGCTGTCTTTATGACCTTCCAATCACTGCTGCTAATTAGCTTGACAGAAGCAGCCTAGCTCTCTTTGGTCTGTACTTTTCTCCTTTGTTTGCTTAGTCCTGTTTATTATCCTCCCTTTCCAGTAGCATTTTCTACAAGTAAGTTGATGAGTGATTATATAACACAACGCAGGTGTTTGAAGCTGTAATTTAGAGTCATATGTGGATAGTATTCTCCTGTCTCTGTTGTGAAGCATGCTAACAGGAAAAAGAAAGATTTGCTTAGTAGGAATAAAAAACCCTTCATCTCCCTGCCAGGAGATTATTTCTGTATTTGCTTTGTTCCATATGACTGTGGAAATAGCCAGTTTCCATTTTTGTAGGTTGCTGTTTATGTTATGACCCTGAAGAGGTGTATGAGTATTCAAAAGCTGCCCTTCCCTGCAAACTTTCTCCCTTGCAGAAATAATACTGATAAAAAATTTGGAGTGCTCTCTGTCTTTGGTATCACCAAATTGTTAGTGTTTCTAAAATAAGAAATAACTGCAAGCTTTTAATTTGCTAAAAGTTTCTATTACATAAAAATGAAATCAACACCTGTGTAAAATTTCTGGCTGTGTTTTTGCTGCAGTTGTTTTTAATAAACCGGTGTAATCACTGCATTCTAGATCTGCACTGTCATATCTTTCTGTTTATACTGGCAAATATCATCTAAACTCATGAGCTCTTCTGTCTCTTCCAGAAATTTTGTCACTCTCAGAAGACAGCCCACCTAAATCAAACTTACAAAATGATGAAACAGAGAAACCTAAGAAGCCTTCTGTAGAACTTACTGATGAATCACAGAAGGAACTAGTTAAGCGTCCTGTTCCAAAAGCTAGGAAACTAATTCACAAAGCAGCAGATTCTATATCACAAAGAGAAGACCTTGTTCCCAAACCAGCCAAGCACACCGAGAGGGTTAATGGCATTGGTACCCCACCCAGGGGCATTCTGAAGCGCAGCTCAAGCTCAAGTTCCACTGACTCAGAAGTTCGTGTCAGTCAGATGTTGGATGTTCAGAAAAAGAATGGTTTTTCTACCGCAACTATTTTTGAAGGAGAGGGTGAGAAGAACTCTCTTATGGAAGAGGCAGAAGACTCCACACAAAATTCATTGGAAAAACTGAAACAAGTGAGGTTCTCCTCTAGCCCAGGTAAAGGAAAACCTCTGCAAAGCCCACAGCTACACCATGGTAAAGAAAGAGGAGAGCATGATTTGTTAAAACCTGACAAGAAAAAGAACAGTGGGAATTATGCTGTTCAATCAGACTCACTTGGGGATAAGCAAATTTCTGCTGAAAAGCCTTTGGGAATCTATTCATCAACTTCACAAATGAAAATAATAGATGGTTTACAAGAAGACACATCTGCATCCAGCCCTTGTGACACTAACAGATCGCTCTTCCCAGTTAGTGAAAGCTTCCAGACACAGACAGTTACTCCCAGGAAACTTGAAACCCCACAGAAGACCTCCAGCAATATCCTGTCAAATAGCAGTAATGAACGGAGTGTTGATGAGGCATGTGAAAATAAATCCAACCAGATCTCGAGCCATGAATCAAAGTCACACAAAAACTTTACTGGTAAGAGACTAATAGGAGTGAAGATTGGAATGAGATAGGATATAGCACATATTCATTAATGTGGATCACTTGTATTTAATAATTAGCAACTAGGAAACAGAGGTAGTAGGAATGTGCTACATGATGCAGAATTAAATCATCAATTTTTTTTAATACTTTTATGATCTTCTATTGGTAATCTTATCAGAGCCTGTATAGGCACTTCTGTTGTGAATGGTATTTTGGTGTAGTGCTGTCAGTTGTCCTTGGGAGTAATTCAGTTGTGACTTAGGGATTTGCTTAAGGACGAAACACAAATATGCTGGATTGTCATCCTCTGTGTGTGTGTCGTGCCCAGCCTCCCTTCAGTGTAGGCATTTCCTTTAAGAATATGTTTAACTCATCTTCTTGGCTTGTACCCTCAGAAGCAATGATTCCAGTAGGATGTCTCAGAGTAGGAATTTTCTTCACTCTATTGCCCATCATATGGTTCTTTCCAAAAACACAAGGATAGAGAACTCTTTTCTCCACTAACAGTTAAAAAAAAAATTCTGAGCATTTTCTAGATAGTCGTGTGTCTGATTCGTAACTCTGATAAGTTTGTTTACATTGTAGATGGACATCAACTTTCTGCTAAAACGGAAGCACATGAGGTGTCCAATACCGATTCTACAAGTCTTCAACAAGGTAAGCCTGATCTTGTTGAGGAGAGAGATGCTAAAACCACTTTCAAGCCTGGCAAACATGCTGATGAACTCATGAAAGTGGACGATGAATCTGTATCAAAAGTTTTAGACTGGTTTAAAAGAAGTTCTAGTACTGAAGATGGGGAACTTGTATCAATGAGATCCCGAGGCAGGGAGCCCAGAGAGGAAGTGGACTTGTCAACCAGAACAGTAGTTCTTCCTACAGAACACAGTGGTCCTGGCATGCACAGAAAAACAGGAGATACAGAAGAGAGACCATCTGGAAGGGTTAAACAACAGAACAGTATTTTATCTACATCATTTACTTCGGAAAACACACAGCTGATAAAGAAGAGGGTGAAGCCTGAGACAGGGGAAGCAAATGAGAAGCAAAATGATAAATTGCTAGCTGAATTTGATTGTACAAGAGTTGAAGAAAAAGAACATGGTCAAGAAATCAAACAACAAAATAAAGAATCAAATCTCTTGGAACACCAAGAGCACAACCTACCAGCTCAGAAAAGTGAATTGGAGAAGGCAATACGAGAAAAAAGAAGAATAAGGGAGATCAGAGCATTCTGGGAAAGGGATAAAACTATCCCCAGTCATGGAAAGAAAGAAGTTAGTATCAATCCTGATGGATCAGGTGGCCATGCACTGACAGGTCTCAGAGAAAGTGACAAAATAAAACAATCTGCAGTGTATCTACCCAAGGCACTGCATGATCAGAGCAAGAACACATTAAGAAGTTCTGAACTAAGTTGTGCAAGCCAGGCTTCAAGAAATAAAAATCACCACTCTTTTGAGTTTGGACCAGGCCATGCATTTGGAAAGCCAGAAGGAACACTTCCATCTGATGAAGTTTTTGAATCTACAGAATTCCCAAAAGCCAGTAGCTTGCATCCCAGAGCTGGTGTCACTTCAGCTTCCTCAAAAAGCAAAGACAAAGATGAGAAGGAAACTCTTAAAGGAAAAGTCGCTGCTTCTTCCCAGCAGAAGCCCAGCTTCCAGGTTTTGTCTTTAAAAGAAAAAATGAATGAGAAGTCCAAGAATCAAATTTCAGATCCTTCACACTTCCAGAGTCTGAGAAATTTCTGGGATACTGGAGTTAAATTCCAGAGTAGCATTGACAGGGAAGATGATTCTTTGTCAAATAATACTAGATCAATAACCTATGAAAGAAAATTAAAGGAAGATAAAAAAGGCAGAGATAATGTCAGCAAGCAAGAGTTAATTCCACAACAAACCCAAACATCAGAGAGAGAAAAAACACAGAAACTAGATTCTGTGGTATGCAAAACGTCTCAAGAATCTTCTATCCTAAAAGGGCAGAATGTGACACACACAAAAGATACAGACTCTCTCCAGCTGGACAGACAACCAGTTATCTCAGAATCCCAGGAAAAGATGGGTCTTCCAGAGCAAGAAGTTAGAGAATGTACAGAAAAAAGCATTGTTTCATCAAAAGATGATCCTTGCATGCTCCAGTCACCTGGTGATAAAGATGCTTTAAAGGAGACATTGGTTGGTGATAAACTATATTTACCTACAGAAAAAGGGGAGAACAAGACTACTCCTTTGGATAAAGAGGAAGTTGCAGAGACTGTGGATAAAGTTGTTCTACCTAAAGGTGAGCTTGATGTATTTAAATCATGTCTAAAGAAGTTAGAAAAGGAAGCCTCTGAGATATCATGTAGCTTAAACATAAAAGAAAACATTTTAAAAGGGACGCATATTCAGTCAAATCAGTGCAAGGCCTTTGAGAGAACAGGGGGAAACAGTCATGATATTTCTCCTGTTGATCAAGGAGAAGAAATAGGCAAAAGTACAGGACAAGTGAATGTGTCATCAACAGATAAGCATGAGAACAAAAAAAGCCTCAGGAAACTGTTTAGGGAATTTGAACCTTTATATCTACAATACCAGGCAGCAGACAAGGATGATACTCTTGAGGGCTCTCAGAGGCCTCAAGCTGGTTTGCAGAACCTTCTCCAAGAAACCCTTGTATCTCAACCTTCTGAATATAGAAGGGTGGGAATGAAAACATATGATGGCCCAAATAGTGTATCACAAACTAACTCCAGTGTAGAATCAGCACGCCAAGAAGCTACTGGTCAGCCTGAAGAGGTCCATGAGACTGTAGAGAAGTCTGTAGCTGGATCCAAGGTCAATGGCTTGAGTTCTGCTCTAGAGAAGCTGCAGAAGGAGGCCTCTGGAACACCACCTCCTAAACCCAAACCTGCTGACAGCACAGCATGGGGGACTGCTGAAATGCCAGTTAAAAGGACAATGTATGAACATGGTGGAGAGGTGCTGCAGGAAATCAGCGAGATCATAGAAAGGTCTGTTGCCCCATCCAAGGCCAATGGCTTGAGTTCTGCTTTAGAGAGGCTGCTGAAGGAGGCCTCTGAAGCATCACCTCCTAAACCCAAACATGCTGACAGTACAGTGCAGAGGACTGCTGAGGTGGAAGCTAAAGGCGTGGCTTATGAGCATGGTGAAGAGGTGCTGCAGGAAATCAGAGAGACCACAGAAAGATCTGTTGCCCCATCCAAGGTCAGTGGCCTGACTTCTGCTTTAGAGAGGCTGCTGAAGGAGGCCTCTGAAGCATCACCTCCTAAACCCAAACATGCTGACAGCACATTACAAAGGACTGCTGAGATGCAAGATAAAAGCATGACTTACGAGTGTGATGGGGAGCTGCTGCAGGAAATCCATGAGATAGTAGAAAAGTCTGTTGCCCCATCTTTGGACAGTGGCTTGAGTTCTGCTTTAGAGAAGCTGCTGAAGGAGGCCTCTGAAACACCCCCTCCTAAACCCAAATGTGCTGGCGGCACAGTGCAGAGAACTCTGGAGGTGGAAGCTAAAAGAACGACCTATGAGCATGAGGGAGAGTTACCTCAGGAAATCAGTGAGAACATAGAAAAGTCTGTTGCCCCATCCAAGGCCAGTGGCTTGAGTTCTGCTCTAGAGAGGCTGCTGAAGGAGGCCTCTGAAACACCTCCGCCTAAACCCAAATGTGTTGACAGCACAGTACAGGGGACTGCTGAGGTGAAAACTAAGAGCACAGCCTATGAGCATGATGGAGATCTGCTGCAGGGACTTGGTGAGACCACAGAAAGATCTGCACTGTCCAACACTGAATATACAGGGTCTGATGTTAATTTGCAGAATCTACCAAAAGAGGTCTCTGAAACACCAGCTTCTGTGCTGGAAAATACGGATAAGAAAATGCATGGTAAAATACAGACTAGTCTAAGTATACATGTTCCACATCAACGAGACAGAGATCACCCTCAAGAAATACAAAAAACAATAGAAAAAACTTCTGTTTCAAATATCGCCAAATTTGGTGAATTCAGTTGCTCTTTAGAAAAACTTGTTCAAGAAGCATCTGCAGTTTCATGTCCAATATCCAAAGATTTATATAAGCAAGAAAAATTTGGTGGTCATACATTTCCCTCAGAAAAAGAGACTCTATTCATGACAAGGTCACAGCCATACAATGCCCTAAGTAACTATGATACACAAATGAAGGTAGTTCTCAAAGGGGGAGCTTCAGAACAGAATATCCAAGCCTCAGTTAATGATCTTGCAGTAAGTGAAATTGAAGCTTCTGGTCTTAAAAGAGATGGAGCTATTAACAAAATAGGAGAGAGAAACATGGTTCCAGTTGATCTTCTTCCCTTCAAAGGCAAGACCAACATGGTTGCAATCAAACCATTCGAGATTAATGAAAAAGGAAGGAATGAAAGCACATTCTTGGAGGCCTCTGAACAGAACTCAGAATTTCAAGCACTGTTGAATTGCAGAAGAACAAGCACACCACTTAAAGATGAGAGCAACTCCCCCAAGCCAGAAACAGCTCAGTTCTGCCTAATGTCTCAGCATGAGGATAACAACGAGGAGGAAGGCGACAACTTAAATTTGGGATCCAAGTTCTCAGATGAAAACTCTGATTCCCACTCTGGAACAGGAAGATCAGCTCGTGAGCTATCTGATTTCTAAAATTCATGGTGCTCAGTTGTTAAACATGGCTACAATATTTTTTTTTTTGGTATCCAGCTTGAAATATGTTAATGGAAAATCTGTGTGATACTTTCTTAAGTGAATGATTTGGGTATTTGCTTGGGAGGAGTGGGAAGAACTAATTAAGTTGTTTACTTGGAAAGCGTTTAGCAGACACATACTACCTTTGGGTAAGCTTTTTTTTGGTAAGGGTAGTTTAGCAGCATGAATTAATCCAGTTGTTGTGATTTACCTTTTTCTTATCCCATGTGACATTGCCTTCAAATTAATACATTTGTAACTCTTAATCTAGTAATCCTTTCAAATATACTGGATTAAAAGAGGAAAAAAAATATCAGTGGCTCACTGAGTTCATTCTTTAGTTTAACTGGCTAGTCTCCAAAGAGAAATACTCATCAGTGGAATATCTGGATACCAATACTCTGTGCTATTTCATTTAGCATTGCTGCCTGTTGCACTGAAAAATGGCCATATAAATGAAGAGATCTGTTTACTAGGATTCACATTATTTGGTTGAATGGCAGCTGTAGTCAATGTACAGTGTATGATAGTCAACAGAGAGCTTAAGGTAGAGGAGATAATTTAACCTTTTTAGTCTCATACTGAGAGACTGGGAATATTTTTTCCACCTGGAGAATCCGAGAAATATGTGAAGTTCCCAGGGCCTGCCAGTGTACACTTGAGCCTGTTTTCAAAGTGAGATTCCAAAGAAAGTCAGTGGAAACTCAAGATAAATGAGGAAATATCAAACATAATTTGGTTTCACCCGTAATAAGGGACAGCAACACTGTAAGGTATGATTGGTTGGTGGAGGGGGAGGAAAGAAAGTCTTAAAGAATTCTGAAGGAGCTAGGTCTGTCTTGATTCTACTTTTGGAGACAATTGCATAACTTCAGGGTTCCAAATACCCACACAGCTTGGT
The DNA here is from genome assembly GCA_013398115.1 of Falcunculus frontatus. Lineage (NCBI taxonomy): Eukaryota > Metazoa > Chordata > Aves > Passeriformes > Falcunculus > Falcunculus frontatus. The sequence continues at coordinate 340,518 of VZRV01010299.1, forward strand.
TTTTTGGTTGGTTTTTTTTGGGGGGTGGGGGGGTAGAGAGTTGGTGTTGGGTTTTTGTTTGGTTTTGGTCAGTTGATTTTGTTTGGTTTTGGTTTTGTTGGGTTTTTTTTGGTTACTCAAGCATTGAAACAAAACTTTCACTGTGGAAAAAATATAACAGACAAATTTGCTCAAAGGAAAAAAACCTACAACATTCTTTTGTGCTGATTCATAAAAAGATGGTAACAAAGTGGCTACAGTCTGAATTTATCCTATATTAATCTTAACCAATTAAGTGCAATAATGCCCCAAACTCTGTTATTAGTCAGTAAAGACAGACCTATACCTACACAGGACAAATCAAGCAACTTGTCTGTCTCTGCTAATGACTGAGGGTGTTTAGAGAGAACAAATGGACACTTAAAATTAGATGTTTATTTTATTTTATCTTGTATTTTCTGTAATTTTTTACAATTATCTTGTATTTTGTCTTTTTTTTTTTTGGATGTTCACTGTTTTGGATGTCTTTGCTAACAGTCAGAATAGATTCTCATGAGAAACCTGTGGTTGGTTCTTCATTGACTTGCTTAAAGTGGCCTGTTTGTGTGTGCAGTGTTCATGTGTTTTGTCTCGTAACAGGTTCTGAAGAAGAATTAAACCCTGTTTTGATGGCTTTGAAAAGGAGTGCAGATAGGAAAAAGCCTTCCAAAAGTCTAGAGGACATTCCGTCAGCCACCTCAAGTGAGCACAAAGCTTGTGTGTGTCTCCCATGACCCTCAGTTTGGTTTAAATGTGTTCATGCTGGTCTTCCATACGGCCTTTCCAAGTCGTGGCTTTGTCTTTGTTTCTCAAGAAGCTGTATGGAGGTTGTACTTTGGAACCACATTCTTTTCTCATGCAGTTTAATTTTCAGTTCTCATACAGTTTAATTTTCAGTTCTTGGTGCTAATTTTGAAACAAGGTTGGTCTGTGAAGCAGACATCTTCCAGAAATGCACTGTGTTGATCAGTGATTAACTGTTTCCTGGATAGTTTTTCAGTTGTGAAAGTATTGGCAATTACCCAAAACAGTAATGAGCAACTACTGTCATCGTCTTCCGGCTGCTGGCTTGGGTTGAATTAGTAGACAGTGAAAGCATGAAAACTCAGTTTAGTAATGGTTCACCTGTGTATTCTAGCAGTAAATGTATCAAACTCACTTTAAGAGAATGCAGTGAGATAACATTATACTTAAAATGAATTCCCAGCTTCCCCCTTAGATTTCTTTTTCTTTTTTTTTTAATTATAATTCCTGTCTCACTTCACCCTGCCCCTGAGTGTTTTCATACTTATCTCATGTCTAATGGGGAAGACACAGACTGAACTTACATTTGTAAACTGAAGCATGGAGATGTAGATTTTGAAAGATACTGGCAAGTTGTTCTTCTAATACTGCTTATGCTACTGCTTGCTTCTAGCCAGTTTCTAGGTTTTAGGTGTGCACTAACATTGTTGCAACAACACGCTGATAGAAACTGTGTCACCATGACACCCCTGCTTGGATGTAGGCTTTGAGGTAGCGTGCAAAGTAAAGCATCTCTTAAATTTAACCATTCTCGTGGCTCTGCTGGTTTGTTTGTGGTTTTGGTCCTCTTAATTCTGTGATTATCACTGCCATCCATTTTATACTGAATAACAAAGTTTCTAACTGTGTTGTTTTTTCCTGCACAGATAAAGAAAAAATAAATAAACCAAAGGAAGAATTAGTTCTTAGTGCTGAAGATGGTAAATATCTTTTGTGTCTGCATGGAAATTTGTTGCTTTTTCGATGGCCTCTGTTTGCTAGTGAAGATATTTTTTTTTTTAAACCAAGAATTATATTGTGTTTTTAGATTTAGTTAACCTCAGCATGGCTGGAAAGCTTTTGTAGAATTCTGTTGTGGTGTTTATTCTAAAGGAATCTATTTGTGTCCTCCTGTATCTGTAGAAACTGTGCCACTTATCAGTGTATTTTCTTGGCCTTCAGTCATTCAGCCTCTGAGTTACTGAAATCATAGGGAGCTTTGGATACAAGCTCAGTTGAAAGAAATTGGCCTCAGTAAATATTGAATTTGTCTGTTTGTCTGTTGCATTGTAAGATGCAAGATAACTTTTGCTAGTGCAAAACACCCTTCAGAATACCTCAACTGAAAAGGAACCTCTCTTAAGATCTCTGCCTTGGTTCTATAAAGTAGCATTATTCTAAGCAATAGATGAACTTCTAGATCATCTAGTGCTGATATCATCTGTCCATTAGTGCATTACAGATGCCTTACTGTTAAGTTTCTCTATATACCTTTAGAAATTCCAAATCTAAGAAAAGTAAAAAACAAATGTGCTCCAAGAACGTGTCAAAATAAACAGAATTGAAAACCATCAAATAATATTGAATATAGTGGAATATTGCACACAATCCTTTATTTACTGCATTGGAGCATTACAGTTTTAAAAGAATGGTGGTGTGCAGTTGTATTTTTTATTTCGTGGTTTAGATGCTTTAAAGCATTTTGCACGCCAGTGGCCCATAGTATCAACAGGATAATCATAGAATATTGGGATACATACAACACCCGGTAAAGTAACAAGACTTAAGCAGCATCCTGCACTCTGCTTTCAAGTGGAGACCCCTACTGAAAGCCTGTTTGACATTCAGTATGAATGTGTAGAGACTAACCTGAAAAGAGTAGGGGGAATTTGAGTTAAATTTATTAAGACTGAAGTTATGAAAAAATGATACACAGCCAGATTGATAGCTGTACAGGAAGAATAAGGTGAGTTCTCTTGAAAAGACTGTTCTTTTGGAGCAGCAAAAACCCCTGATTTTTTAGCTTGTACACTTATATCACCCTCATATTTTGTCATGATCCAGCTCCTCAAAGGAGAACAGCAATGCAATACACAGAAACAGAATCATAGAATTGTTTAGGTTGGAAAAAACCTTTAGGATCATCAAATCCAACCGTTAACCCAGCATGGGCAAGTTCACCACCGAGCCATGTCCCTAGTTTTGAATTTACATCTGCATAAACAGAAAGGCTCCATGATGCACCAAAATCAAACAGACCTAATGCCCATATAGACCTAATACCTAAACCACTACTAACTATTGGAAGGAAAAAAAACCCCACAAAGTTCCTGGGGTCTGGGGAAGTAAAAAAAAAAAGCAAACAAAAACAAATCAGAAAAATCTCACAGAAAAAGTATATTGATGCTATTTATAACCTTGCAAAACTGTACTGTGAATGACTGTTAATACTGCACTGAGCAGGTCTGAAACCTGATCAGCATCAAGAGAGGACTCAAAATGCAGCAGGAAGTGAGTAATAGGATTCTTCCAGCAGATGCTGGAGAGACTTTTCCTCTGATACCTGAGCTAATACATTAACAATACTTTTTCATTTAACAACTAACAAGTTACACATCTGGACTAGATACTCCTTCAGTGGGGAAACTGCATCTAATTGCATACTGACAATAACTGATCTGTTGAACACTAGTTGAGTTTTGACACCAAAAGCTTTGCAGAAGTTTCACTCGCCTTGCAAACAATCTCATTGTGTGCAGTGTTTCTTTTTATGCAATAAATACAAGCTTCTGTAGCTGGCTGTTTGTTGCCAAATAATTTTCTGTCACATGATATTGATGCATCTCACAATGTGTACCCAGTTCATCTTTGTGTATCATTAAATGTAAGTGGGGCTAGAGCATGAAAAATTCTGAGGATCATGAGCTTACTGAAAAGTGGATTTTTTGCAAGCCTAGCTTGTGCAATTAAGTTTTATATAGTGAAAGAGCGCAGAAGTGAACTGCGGGAAAGGTATGCAAGTAGGGAAGAGATGGAGTGCAAAAAAGTGCATCATTAATAAGATATGCATCTTATAATTGAGTAGGAATACTTGCAACTTCCTTGGTCAGGTCTAGAATTTGCTTGATTTACATGAATTTTCCTACTGCAGTTAAATAGACTGAGTAAACAAAAGAACAGAGTTTGGCTTGTATGCTGGCTTCTTACTAAGAATCTTATGATGATTCTAATGTCAGTGATGATATGGTTAGTGCACGTGTGCTTATCCTTGTTCTAGGAAGAAAATCTAGAAGGTAATCGGCAATGTTTTCTTCATCACTTTTGATCAGAATTTGCTGTAGCACCCCAGCTACCTCATGTCAAGCAACTTTTCTGGTCCTGTCAAAGTTTGTTGGTCACTGTTATAGATGATGCCAAAGTAGATTATTCTTCCTAATGATGGCTTCTCTGAGTCCCGTGGGGGGAAAAAAACCAAACCCTTGCATCCAAGCTGGTTGTGCATGTGCATGTATTTCATCCAAAGTGGTTTGTTTCTAACTGTGTCCTGTTAAGGAATCTCACTGTTCCGATGTACAAACGTGTTTTCGAAGCCTTTTGAATTACTGCTTTTCAGTTTCCACAGTGCCTTCACAGCCTGATAAACTGTTTTCCAACCCTGAAAAACTCAAAGGACTGAGCAAGTCAGTACCATCATTCCTACAGGAAGAGGTAAGCTCCATCTCTGAAATGTTATAGTTTCAGGTACCCGACCATTAACTCTGTGCGAGTAAAATTTCACAATTCCCAACAACATGCCATGCCTGATTATTGTCATTATCATCATCATGGTGTGAACCTTGGAATAAGCTCTGAGGCCATATTCAAATCTCCTAAAATGATGCTGAAGTTTGAAAGTGATAAGCAATTTAAACTATCTGGCCTACGATATCTATGATTCTTTATCACAGAATGACAGAATGGTTTGGTTTGGAAGGGACCTTCAAGACCATCCAGTTCCAACTCCCTACCATGTGCAGGGACACCTTCCACTAGACCAGGTTGCTCAGAGCCCATCCAACCTGGCATTGAAAAATTCCAGGGAAGGGGCAGCCACAGCTTCTCTGGGCAACCTGTGCCAATGCTTCGCCACCATTACAGTGGAAAATTTCTTCCTAACAACTTATCTAAACCTATCATCAGTTAGTTTAAAGGCAATTCCCCCTTGTCTAATCACCATATATCCTTGCCCTGTAGGAGGACTTAGGATTTTTCTGTCTTTCAAAGAGTCCATGTAACCGGACTGATTATTCGCACTGCTTAACTGTTACTTCACTCTCTGGATTTATTTTGTGCAGTCCCAATAGCACTCTCCAAAGCAATTTTCTCTCAAGAAGCCTTGCCCTAGGTAGGCTGAACATTATTCAGTCCTTACCATTGACCTGTGAACTGAAGAACAATCTGGTTTGCTTTTACTTAACAGTGTAGACATAACCAGATTTTATAAGCAATTTAAAAAATCTTTATATGCTAAATGTTTATTTATATAAATAATTATTTTCTTAACGTATGTGGAAATTGTTGTTTACTAATCTTAGGAGATTACCCTGTAGATCTGTTAGCAGATCTACGACATCAGTTCAAAACTGTTTAAAGGAGCAGGGAGACCTTGTAAATTGTTCCTGGGTGGAATGCAACAGGAAGATGAAGCTGTCCGTAACAGCTTGTGTAGGAAGGCACATGTGGGAAGGGAATCAATTCTTTAGTGCAGAGATAGCATTGAGATAGAATGGGGTTGTGAGTACATAACCTCATAATGACCAAGGAAACAAAAGCTGCAATTCCCTCATGGAAAAGCAAAGCCTTGCTTGCCCTCTTGCAAGAAAGACTTTGAAGAAACCATTCGCTGTAACCAGTGCTATTCTGTGAATGTTATCTTCCAGCCAGCTGCCCTTAACACAGAGGCACAGAGCTGACAGGATTTACTATATAACAGAAAGGACTGGTAAAAGAACTGAGCATTATCAGTTGCATAGGTTATGCATGAGACAGTGACACAGAGAAGTTGAGTTTAATTGTCCCAATAAACTTAACTTAGTACTTTTTCATTGCTATTTGAGATTTAAAACAAACAAACAAACAAACAAACAAACCTAGTTGCATCGCTGCTTAAAAAAATTACCAGTGTAGGCTGTTCATCAGAAAAACTCCCTTTCAACTTTAAATGCATGACCTAATTCAAGAAATATTATTCATGTTGCACTACAAGGGAATTTAAATTCAGGCTTCCACTGAGTCTCAATGTGCATTAAAATTCTGTTTGGTTTTGATTTTTTATAATTTTCCTTGTGACTATAAAGAACGTACACAGATTTTCTTTCTGTGATGTTTTTGTAGAGCGATGACAGAGAGACAGATACAGCATCAGAAAGCAGTTATTCCTTTGGCAGAATCAAGAAGAGTCCCAGCTCTCTAACCAATCTTAGCAGCTCTTCTGGCATGGCCTCCTTATCCTCTGTATGTAAACTGAAGCATTATTTTAATGGCACTTTGCTTTTGCTAATTTCTCTAGTATTGTTTTGGCTCTCTTCTCATTCCTCTTATCCTTCTTCCCTTGCCATCTCTGTCTCCTTTTCATCTCCATTTTATGAACATAGTGTAATACCTTGCATGGAATTGCCTGAAGGAAATAAAGTAAAATTAAGTAGATCTTGATTTTTTTTTTTTCTAGTAATATATTGGAGCTTGTTCAGGGCTCTGAACAAAGAGATGGATTTTACCCTAAAAGCTTACATTTGCAGCTGAAAATGAGGAAAAATTTATATAGAACAAACTTTTAGAAAGGAGAGAGAGATAAGTGAAAGCAGGAGATATTATTGGTATATCAGGTGTGTAATTGAGTCAGTCAACTAGCTAACCAAAAGTCATTGGTTTATGTGGATTTTGAGTAAGAAAAACAGAATTTTGGGGAGGGATGTTGAGATTAAAAAAATATATATACACACACATCTTTCTTTTTGTCTGTATGTAGTATTTAATTTTCAGTGTTTTATTTAGTGTAGATATGCAGACATGATGTGATCTTGCAGTACTTTGATGGGATGAAGATTTCAACTTCCGGAGTACAGTGTAGATAGTTAGGTATATAATTCAGCCATATAGACTTTATTTTCTAATCTCTTTGTTAGTATTTTAAGAAGGTCTGTTGTCCTGAACTTTTAGGCTCTGCTTTTTGCAAGGAAGATCAGCTGAGGAGATTTAGAAGTAATATTTCAAAGATCTGAGCACAGGAAATCTTCAGATCTACAGCATCCTATAATTTAATTTCTTCTATCTTAATTCAGTAAACCCATTCAAATTTTTTGTAAGAATCCTGGCCAAACACCTTTGATTTCCAAATCTGCTTTTAATCTGCTTGCTGAGAAGCTTGTATAATAGTGTCCATTACATTTTATTGTTACATCTGAAGAGACTCAGTTGATTTCTTTACTGTCTGAATCCTGAGCACAGCCTCTGTCCTGATCTTGAAGTATCTGGTAAAATTCAATGTCTGGAAATTTTTTCTCCTCTTGAACGATGCAGGTGAGCGGCAGCCTAATGAGCATCTATAGTGCAGACTTTGGCAATGTCGATGTGAAGGGGAACATCCAGTTTGCCATTGATTATGTAGAACAGCTGAACGAGCTCCACATCTTTATCTGTCAGTGTAAAGACCTGGCAGTAGCAGATGTTAAGCGACAGCGTTCAGACCCGTAAGTACAAAGAATGTATTTCTTTTCTAATGGAAGTTTTTCTTTTAACGTGGAAATGAAGACTGCTGGGGTTTTCCAATCTCTCTAAACTGCTGGAGTAAACCACCCAAGAAATAGATAAAGAGGCTATATTGTACTTTGTGGGGTTTTTTAACTCTGATTGAATATAGAATTGCCATTATAAATTGGTGGATATATTAACATAGGAAATTCAAACCCTTGAGAATATTAAATTCTCTTTTAAAATGCCACTTTTCAGATGGTAAGTACTGCTTTGATATGTTTTCAGTAGGATCAGCACCTATAAGCATGCTATTTGATCCTGCTACAGTTATATATTCTGTATTTTTATGTGCTGAGGAGAAATTTCAACCAATTTTCACCTAGAGAAGGATATTATAAGAAAGTGATGATGTTACACATCACCACTGCTGTTCTATTTCTTAAATATACAAGCTGAATAACATAATGTCTACTTAGGTGGATTTCTTTCACTTGGTAAGCAAATACTTGTGTGTTTTGGAAGATGAAGTTGGAGAGGGTCTGGATTTTTTTTTTGGTTTTTGCTTTAACTCTTCTAACAACCCTGTCTAAATTTTAGGTATGTAAAGACCTACCTGCTTCCAGAGAAATACAGACTGGGCAAACGGAAGACCTCTGTCAAAAAGAAAACTTTTAATCCAGTCTATAATGAAATACTGCGGGTATTTATCAAACTATTACTACATATAATATACTGTATGTGTGATGTGTGAGGAGCCTCAACTTTTAGGATCAGGTCTAGATTGCACTCAAAAGAGACATTAGCATGAGAGGGATTGCTCTGCAGATCTGGCTGTGTCCTTCCAGTGATAGGTGAACTCTGCAGTGATCTCTGGATCCAGCACTGAGAACACTGGTGGTTTTATACTTCTTGTAAACAAACACAAGCCATGTATGAGCTTAAGATGATAGAAATAAAAAGTAAACAGTTGGGTTTTATTGTGGTTTGTTTGCTTTCTGAAATGCAGAAGTGGGCAGTTACGGATGTATAAACTCAGACACTTTTTTTCTAACCCTATCACTTTCAGACACAGCATTGGTAAAAATTCAGCTTGTTTAATTTTTTTTTTCTTACTTTTTCCTGGTAGTATAAAATTGAGAAGGATCTCCTAAAGAATCAAAGCCTCAATATCTCTGTCTGGCACAATGATACCTTTGGGAGGAATAGCTTCCTTGGTGAAGTGGAGCTGGATTTAGGAGCTTGGGACTGGAATGATCCATCCAATAAGCAGATCAACTGGTTTCCCCTCAAGCCAAGGGTAGGTTGGCTGTTTTGCATTTTCTGCTGTGTAAGTGCAAAACCAAGACATTATTTAGGCGTGTTCTTGTGTGTTCTGTGGGTTTTGTGCTGATTATAATCATAAATACTTATACACTGGTAAACAGAATTTACAGCTCTGAGATGTCTTTGAGTCCAGCCAGCTATCATAGTAGGAAAAACTTTCTCACAGCCTAAGGAGTAGGAATTTCAAAGTATTTCTCATTATGTCATATTGCTGCAACAGAAATCTGAAGGCACTTGTTAACCACATATGGAGTAAACCTTCTGAGAATATGGAGCAAGTGCAGCATCACTTTCATATCAGATGTTTGGTTTAATTTTTTTCATTTCAGACTTCAGCAATAACTCTTAATCTAGAAAACAGAGGGGAGATGAAACTAGCCCTCCAGTATGTCCCACATCCAATTGGAGGTAAGCGTTGCTGCTTTGCTTGGGTTTGTCAAGCCTTTGGGGGTTTTGTGGGGTTTTTTTGTTGTTTTGTTTTCTTTAATTAAAAAAAAAACCCCTCGTTTAATGTTTGTCATTTGCTTCAGACAGCTTCTTTCGACATAAAAGTTTTTCCATTTTTTTCCTAGAGAATTAAGTCACTCTGGTTGTGAGTACAGTTAAGAATCCCAAAGAGGATTTTGAGATCTTTTTTTGTTTTTAATGTTACTGATGAAGAAATTACCTCATTGTTATAATCTAAGATTTGTAATGAAACCTGTATGTGTAACAAAATCCCGTTTTCTCAATAATTTTAGAGATTATAAATCATCAGGCAGATGCTGTGATGTGCTAAACAATGACAACACACTGAATTTCAAGCAGTACTAGATGTAGGAAGTAGCAGCAAGTATTTAGAATGCAGAAATTTATAGCAGTCTGATCAGTTTGGTTGAATCTTGTCTGGCAACAGATAATGGACCAATCTGAGAGTGAAGCCAGGTCAGGTCTTTAATCCAGATAGCCAGTCAGTCAGTAAGAATCAAATATACTAAGAGCATAAAGGAGCTTATTTGAAAGTACAAGCAACAATAAATGCTAACATCACATAGGCTGATGACAAGCTGATCTGTTTATCTAGGAGTCTTGGGAAGAGAAGACCAATAGCATGTGTTTGCTTAGTTGGAACAGAAGAAAAGTCATTGTAGGAATGTAGACACGATGTGATCTTGCAGTACTTTGATGGGATGAAGATTTCAACTTTCAGAGTACAGAGAGCAATGTTGAATTAAGATATGAGATAACAAGTCTAGGCTGAATATCACCTCTCCAAATGGGCAAGAACTGCTGCGTTAGAGAAAACACCTTTAAAAGGCATCTGCTTAAGCAGATGTTTTATTTTTACAGGAAAGAAGACTCTATCTACTGGTGAGGTCCACATCTGGGTGAAGGAGTGCCATAACCTCCCTCTTCTGAGAGGCAATAGACTCAACTCTTTTATTAAGTGGTAAGAATTGTGGTTGAAGTCATCAAACCTGGTGGCCTAATAATGCACCACTGTGCTTTCTAATTGTATCTTCTTTTTCTACATTCATATTAAAAGGACACTGAATTGCTTTCTGATTCTCATTTGTTGTAGTGCAAATTGTCCTGCATAGTTTACAACTTCCAGATGCTAAGTAGGTACCACCAAGTAAAACTTACTGGGAGAGCTTCCTGTGTCATTACTACACTTTGGTTTTGTCTCTCAGTCTCTTGGTGGAAGGACTAGTCAAACTGTTCTGGCTTTTATTCACATTTAAGCAAAGCATGTTTGTGCAAGAGCATGGTTTAGCTTAGCAAATTTTGGGCGGAGACAGAAGTGTCAAATAGTTGAATAGTGTGAATACATAGTTGTATTTCTTCCCCCTTCCTTTCCATATACAGACTGAAAATGTGAAGAGACAAGAATAACAAGATGGTTGGGGAAATCTCTGGCAGCAACAAAATATTTCAGTGTCATCAGTGATAACACAGCAAATAAACTCACTTGTGTCTCTTTCCCACCTGACTTGCCCTTCCATCCTCTGAAGCACAAGGGTGGATACCTGCTGCCAGTATTCCCTGTAAGGGACTGGGAATATGACCCTTCCCTCCATCTCTGTAAAGCACCCTATCTTCAGTCATATTTTAACATACAAAACACTGTGCTAATATGCAGCTTTTGCCTTTTCAGTATGTTTAATGCAAACTAACAGTGCTTTTTCTCTCTGAAGTACCATTCTTCCAGACACCAGCCGAAAAAGTCGCCAGAAAACAAGGACAGTGTCAAAAACTGCAAACCCAGTGTTCAACCACACCATGGTCTATGATGGCTTTAGACCAGAAGATTTAAAAGAAGCCTGCATAGAACTCACAGTCTGGGATCACAACAAACTAGCAAACCACTTTCTGGGAGGCCTCCGGATAGGCCTTGGGACAGGTACTGGACAATTACCACACTAATACTTAATTTACAAAGTCGTCTATCTTTTTTTCCCCCCCTTATTCATCTCATCCCTTCTCTTCCTCTTCCTCTTCCTCTTCCTCTTCCTCTTCCTCTTCCTCTTCCTCTTCCTCTTCCTCTTCCTCTTCCTCTTCCTCTTCCTCTTCCTCTTCCTCTTCCTCTTCCTCTTCCTCTTCCTCTTCCTCTTCCTCTTCCTCTTCCTCTTCCTCTTCCTCTTCCTCTTCCTCTTCCTCTTCCTCTTCCTCTTCCTCTTCCTCTTCCTCTTCCTCTTCCTCTTCCTCTTCCTCTTCCTCTTCCTCTTCCTCTTCCTCTTCCTCTTCCTCTTCCTCTTCCTCTTCCTCTTCCTCTTCCTCTTCCTCTTCCTCTTCCTCTTCCTCTTCCTCTTCCTCTTCCTCTTCCTCTTCCTCTTCCTCTTCCTCTTCCTCTTCCTCTTCCTCTTCCTCTTCCTCTTCCTCTTCCTCTTCCTCTTCCTCTTCCTCTTCCTCTTCCTCTTCCTCTTCCTCTTCCTCTTCCTCTTCCTCTTCCTCTTCCTCTTCCTCTTCCTCTTCCTCTTCCTCTTCCTCTTCCTCTTCCTCTTCCTCTTCCTCTTCCTCTTCCTCTTCCTCTTCCTCTTCCTCTTCCTCTTCCTCTTCCTCTTCCTCTTCCTCTTCCTCTTCCTCTTCCTCTTCCTCTTCCTCTTCCTCTTCCTCTTCCTCTTCCTCTTCCTCTTCCTCTTCCTCTTCCTCTTCCTCTTCTCTTCTCTTTCAGTCTTTCTTTTCTGTTTACTGAAGAGTTTCACTCAGTAATGCACCTATTCTTCAGAACAGATTCTGAAATGTAAATAATAGTAGTGTTAGGAGGGTTAGGATGACTGAAAAGCAGAAATGTTAAAGATAAAACTTTGACTGGCCATACATTGTGCCTGGTACTGTTTCAAGTACAAGAATATGCTATTCCTGCCCCTGAAATCTGATAAAGTCTCGCAAACTTACTCGTGCAAAAAAATACAGCAGAGGGTGGAAATAAAAGGATAGATCAGGAATGCAGGATAAGATTTGAAGATATTGAATAGGAAAAATTATAAATGCAAACAAGTTTCTAGCGTAAGGGCAATATAAGATGTGCAGATATAAAAACAGGAAAAACATACAATTCTTCTATTTGTCCCTTTCATTCAGCTCTCTGATCTGAGGGGAGGATGTGTTTGGAGTCTTCTCAGGAAATACAGTGTAAAAATTATTTTTCACAAATTCTTTCATGGTTCACCAGAATAACCTAGGTTACAAATTAGAATAGTAAATCTCAATTTGAATTTTAGAGTACCCAAGGTTGCATTTCAGTACAAAATCAGTACCCTGTTTCATTGTTATACCTTCTGAGATGTATGGGCAGTTGACGTCTTCTTCCTTGGGATCGTGACAAAAAGGCCAAAGATAAAAAGGAAAAAATCTGGAGAAAGATGATGAAATTTGTGTGAAAATGTTGTTAATTGCATTTGACAGAGCAGGCAAATTTGATTGTGCTCAACTCTGCAGCATATGAAGTAATTTTGCTCTTAAAACTGACATTTTTCTAGGCAAAAGCTATGGAACTACAGTAGACTGGATGGATTCTACTTCAGATGAAACTGCCCTTTGGGAGAAGATGATGAACTCTCCAAACACCTGGATAGAAGATACACTACCTCTCAGGATGCTTATGGTTGCAAAATTGACAAAATAGGGGGGCTTTTTAATTGTTAGCATCAAAAAGAAACCTTGGGAATGAAACTGAAAGCCTGGGGGTGGAATTTGGAAGAGGAACATAGTAGCTTTTTGACAATTTCTGCTCTGTTACTGTTCTGGATTTGTGCTGTCAAATGTCACTTTGTATTTCAGATTAAACATCTGCTTGCAGATCATTATGTAAATTTAAGGGATTTTAAAACTTCTTATTGACTGAAAACAACTTCAAGAAAGAAGGTGCCTACAGGACTCAGAGGTAGCTGTGATATCTGGACTGCTGTGTTGTCTAACTGAAGCATTGCTGATCCCTTAAATGATCCAAATAACCAGCAGAAGAACAACTCAACTGTTTCTGTACATTGCTAGGATTGTCCATGAAGTCTTACTGATAAGACAGCAACATTAGTGTTAAAGCTTGCTAGTATGTGTTTCTATCCTCATTATGCCATGTTAGATCTCACCAGCATGGAATATGGGCATGAAGAATTTAGGTTTTTGTAAGTTCCTCTAGCTGTAATTGTACATTTCTAGGACATTAAAGTTACTTCCCTAGTGAAAGAAGTGTGACATGAAGTGGTACTGCCGATGCCCTATTCTACAAGGTGCAGAGGACTTAGTTCCAATGTACTGTAAAAAATCAGGGTTTGCTTTATATTTGTGTTCAGATGTTCATCATCTTGTTAACATACAATACTTAAAGTGCTGAAGATGTAAAGATGAAACCTTTTTTTATTCCAGTGCTACTCTAAAGGATCTAAATGTGCCAATGTTAGTGATGACAAGTATGTTGGGTATTTATTCTCCAAAGTGCACTTGTTTGTATATGTATCCATTAGCGCTTTTTTTTTTTGTCAAGAAGTCAACTTACCTGTGCTTCAGCGCCACCGTTAGGAGACTGGTGGGACTGTGGTGGGCTTGGCTTAGTTTAGAGGCATAGGAAATAAGATTGGAGTTTGAAACTTGTAGAAATGCATGCTACCAGTAGGTAAATACATAAAATATAAAATAAATTGGGGTTTTTTTGTTTATTTGTTTTTTAAATAAAAGTGGCCTATTAAAACTAAATAAGAATTCTATGTTTATTAAATGCCAGTGCCTTACATTAGCCATGCAGTATGCAATGTAACAAAATGCACACAGAAAACATTTTTGAAAGTAAGTGCGCACTTATTTACTCCAGCTAAGTCTAAAAGCTGGTGAAATCTTTCATTTCAGTTAGAGTAGAGGGGAGAAGGGAGCTCTTCACAGCTCCAACTCATTTCCTTGATTTAATCATAGAAATTTAAATGCTACTTGGTATTTATTATACACTATGAATGGAAAAAAAGGAAAGATGCTATTCAACCTGCCAGGGAACCCACTTTTTCTCTCATCAACCAGGCCATCAGTGGAGTTTACAAATGTCAAAAGCAGTTGTCAGTCTTTGATATCTTACTGCTTCAGGTGTTTTGTATGAGATTGGTAACTGCTACAACTTCCGCTTTGCCAGAAATATACAAAACACTTTTTGACTAGGGAACATGTGCACATGACACTTCAGAACAATGTGTTTTTACCAGCATGGTACAGCTGCTGCTTTGATTCTACATTCTTGAATAGCCACTCCTGAAAGGATGGTGATTCTGAAAAAGAAGCAGAACCTAATTTATTTGTATTCACCCCCATATGAATTAATTTTTCACCTGAAAACATAGGTTGCTGTGAACGTGACCTACAGTTTCACAGGATTAATGTTTTTGTTGCAGTTGTATCTCCTGTGAAGCTCAAATATATTGCTAAGTCAAAACAGCTTTGGGTTCAGTTGTAGGGAGGCTCCAGATTTGCAGGCAAGTGTCATGTAATCTGCTGTGTTCTATACTCTACAAAATTTTAATGCTTAAACTTCACTGCTATCAAAATAAAATGTTTGGTTTGTGACAGTGGCAATCTCCTTGTCTTCTGATCAAGCAGAAGACATTCTGTGTCTTGCTGTTCTTTTAACCCTCATAGAGACTGACACAGAATTTTTTTGGTATCTCAAAAGACTCTGTGTACCCCTACACTAATAGAATAAACCTCAAATTTTGAAAAGCTACCTGAACATGAATGCAAGATTTACTTGCACATTGCACTTGTAATTAACTAGTTTGATTAACTAATGACACAGGAGTACTATGTACTCATCTAGGTTCATCAAGAAACTGAGCCAAGTAACAAAAACTGTCTGTTAAGTTCAGAAGTTCCTCCCCAGTTTTTAATATCTTTTATTTCATTGTGTGCAGAATTCCTAACTTCAGTAGTATGACAGTATGCTGATAGAGAAATGTGAGTTGGGAAGCTGATTAAGACAAAAAGTTTCAAGAAACTTGTTGCTTTGCTCTCAAGTCAAAGGGAAAGCCCTTAGTCATCCATAACCAAAATTTAAAGGTGCATAATTAGCTACTCATTAAAGGGCAGTTTGATAAATTAATAGCTATACTTTGTCATAAAAATGAACTGGAATTAAGAATCAAAGCAGCCACACTCCTAGAATACCTTTATGTATATTCATTCTTGTCTGGAGAAACACAACAGTTCCTCTTTTCTCCTTCATGTTACAAGTTCATCTTTGCTTTAGCCCATAATTTATTTTCTTTTAGTACATGTGTGTATATGCATATATATGTGTGTGTATATCTTCTAAATCACACTGCTTCCACTTGCTATAAACCAGGTTTCAAAGTCCCAGCTCTCCTTTCGTGCTCTGTGTTCAGAAACCTCCCATCCCTTCAAGTAAGGCTGCAAACCTTGATTTGGTGCAGCAACTCCCATTGCTTTGATTTTACCCATTTTGAAATGTGTACTGTTCCCTCCTTCTCTTGTCTGCTTCATGTCTGTTACCCATAGCACTCTCTTCTTTCTCCTTTGTATCATTTTCCAGAGGATTCAGCAAAATCTGCACTAACTTTTTTCTTCCAGTTGCATTTATTTTTCCCTTCCCTGTCCTATCTGCCAGATTTTTATTAGCTGCTGAATAAAGTTGCAAGTTGCTCAGGGCAAGGTCTGTCTTTACTTTCCATGGACCTTCAGTGTGTTTTGAGGTCACAGCCTGCTATTCTGATCTCCTCTGGCATGTGCAGGGCGTAAGCCGGGAACGAGGAGTTCTTCAAGGAAATTCTCTTTCCTTTTCCAAATCTGGGTTCTTTTGAGAGTGTCAGCAATGTTTGTTTGCTAAGAAACACTGCCAGCTCTTTCAGCCACCCTGGTGGGGCTGGCCTGGCTCCAACCAGCCTGGATGATGTCATGAGCTCTGGGGTGACTGGATTCAGTGTCTTACCTCTATGGAAACAGAACCTCACAACAGGAGAGACAACAAACGGACAGGAGAAAGAAAACACCTGGTAAGAAAATAGTTTTCTCTTCTTAAACCCTGCTCTTCATTGTACTTCCACTGGATGGCCTAAACCTTTCAGTCCTTCCCCCTCACCTCTGTTACTTGGGAAGGATCCAAGGCAGCAACAGCAGTGGGAGAGTGCAGGACAGCAGAGGCAGAGCTGGTGTCTGTACTGCAGTCGTTACTACACAGCTCTGAAATTCTTCACGCTCCACAGGTGTTTATTCATTTTTGTTGTACATTATCTTTCATCCTTGCTTTAAGCTGGCTCCTTCCCACATCCTATCTTTACCCCCAGTCAAAGCTCAGGAATTCACAAAACCTGATTATCAGCATGCTGTTTCATGTGCTGTTTCAGGTCTGCGTCCAAATGAAAAACTTGTAGATGAGTTGTAGGCTAATTTTTCAAATGTCTGGTTAGCATGCTGTGTGATTCAGCACCAATAATCATTTTGCTGCATATGTAATATAAATGTTTTCCTTATTTTTACATGAAGAACCAGATTTTTAAAATTACGTGCCTAAAATAATCCAGCAGATCAGTGTGAAAATTCAGATGAGGAACTGTTTCTCCAGGCACAGAGGCTTTGTATCATAGGCCATTCACTAATTATTAACATTGTATAGATCTTTTATTTGATTCATAAGTCTCTAAGCATGGGATAAGGCTATTCAGTTATTTTTAACAAGCAATGTACTATCATAGAAATCTTGTAAATCAATTAGAAGTTTGACATAACCCTCCGTGGTTTTTTTTCAGTTACAATACAGAGCTGTAGGAGAAAATAAAGGCAGAGGAAAAGGATTGCGTAAGGAATTATTTACAGCTTTATCACTTACAAGCTTTTTACCTAAATATAATAGTACTTCTTGTAGCTACAACAGCAGTGCCTCGAGAACGAATAATTAGCAAAGCTAGTCATCAGCAATTGAATAGGCTTGCATAAATACTAAGCCCACATTCTTTGCTTTTGCTCATGAAGTCTGGCATCCTTGAGTCTCAGTCTGCCTGACTCTGAACCAGAGGAGGGGGAGGGTGGCAGGCCTGTGTAGTTGCTGGCTGACATTGGTTTTGGGAGGTCCTGTTCCCCCTCATCAGTTTCTCTGGACTTCCAGCTTATGGCAGCAGTGTTGGCCACCCAACCACTGGACACTGTTTAATTATTCTAACAGAATAATTAAAGTATCACTAACAGAAGCAGCCACTATATAATTTTGTCTTGTTTTTGCATGAGACAGGGGCTCCGTGGCTCAGGAGACAGGAGCAGGGATGGCCAACTCCACAGGTGATCCAGAGGCAGGCAAAGACATGGAAGATCTGACAAAAGGCCTGGAGGAACTCTGCGAGAGCTCTAAGAACAGGAGTGAGGAGGCGCTGCTGCTTTCACACCTAGAACAGCACCATCATCTTATCTCTATGCTGAAGAAGAAAGAGGATGACACACACGAATGCTGCAGACAACTGGAGCAGCTCAACATGGAGCTGGAGAAACTGAGGGCAGAGGATGCTGTGAAAATTGAAACCCAGACCCAGCGTATTCAGTATTTGGAGGAGCGCTTCATGGATCTGGCCAAAAACCATGAAAAGATGATCCAGTTCAAAAATGAACACAAGAAACGGCACATGCAGCTGTGGGAGGAGAACAAGCGCCTGCGGCAGGACAGGGAAGCGCTCTTCAGCCAGGCTGTGAGGGAGAAGGAAGCTGAAGTGCTGCGGCTGGCTGCCCAGGCCAGGAAGCTCTCACAGCAGTTATGCTCCTTGCAGGAGAAATACACTTATGAGAGTCACAGAGCCCAGGAGCGAGAGAAGGAGCTGCTGGAAGCTCAGAGCCAGCAAGCAGGTGCCCACACCCAGGAGGTGGATTCACTGAAAAAGCAGCTGCAACTCCTACAGGAGAGGCACCAACAAGCTGCTGCAAGGGCTGAGCAGGCAGAAAGTCAGCAGAGGGCTCAGGGCAGCGAGCTGCAAGCCAAGCTGGAGAGGGTACATGAAGAGAAAGAGCAGCTACTGAACCTGGCTATGGAGAGGGGCAAGGCTCTTCAAGATAAAGAACAGGTGATTCAGAAGCTGGAAGAGAAGCTGGAGACTGTGGAAGAAGCCATGCAGAGAGCAGGAAGGTGCCTCAAGAAAGAGGCAGCAGCAGCAGACAAAGATCTGAAAGTTCAAGAGCTCCAAAGACAGCTAGAATGCAGCAAGCAGGCGTACAATGAACTCTTGCTGCGGTTCGATGCTTACAGAAAGCACACTATGGATTTGCTGACTAAAGAGAGAGCTCTGAATGTCAAACTCCGTCACTTTGTTGCGTAACTGCAGTTTGTTCTCCTCACAACAAGTGCCTCTGTGGTAACACAGCACTGCATTTTGTTCCTTTCCATAGGATCACCATTTCTTTATGCTGTCCTCACCAGCTTAAACCCCACTCCAAGAACAGTTCTCTAGCCTTTTTGTCATTGCACTTTCATGAAAGTAAATCACTGCACTCTTAAATCTGAACATGGATCATTGAACCAGTCAAACCTGTGACATGAATGATTAGGGTGGAAAACATAAAATATGAATTTGATTTATTTAGTGCTAACCTCTGCTGAGTCATAGGTTTTCATTTTTTTATTGTTAAAACCACCTTATTTTTCAAGATGGCCAAAAGCTCAAACCCTTAGCCTTTTGTATTTGATTCTGCTTTGAAGGTCAACAGAGGCTGGGCACGTTAAGAGGCTCTGAGGCTCCAAGAAAGAAATCCTATCTTGCAATGTCTCTGCAATTCTCTAAATTCAGGAACTTAACGGGTATTCCAATAGTATCATACAACAACTGATGCTCAAGGAAATTACTGTTTACAGTTTTCCAGCAGTCTTACAGATTTCTGCAGTCATTTAAACCTTATTTAAGGCCATAGCCTTATTTATATCCCCATTCAGCTCAGAATAAATTGTCAAGTCTTTTGGGTGATTTCAATAATCTTTGGAACAAGATGATGTTCTGGATGTTCCACCAGGGTTTTTTTCCCGGTTTTAGTTGTTTTCTGCAGAGAAAGATTAGTGATACACTCTTCCATTTTGTCCACATCTGGCAGTTTTTGACAAGAAGAAAAATCTTTCCTGTCAGCACTGTGGGATACAGAGACCTTTCACTCTCTCTTGCCTGTCTCCTAGGCAAGAAGGAAATTTTTTGCTGCTGAGTTTCAGCTCCTGCTGTGTAAGTCTCCAACAAAAAAAACCTCACTAAAACAACCACCATGATGGGCCAAACTGCATTCCCCACCTGGGCTGTAGGCAGCTGCCTCCAGAGTACCCCAAGGTGTTTGCCACGTGTGTCTGCCTTGGGATAACGCAAGGATTTAGATAATGGATTGAGGATCTCTTGGTTCTGAGTATCTACAAGCCACAGCACGGCATCAAACTTTGTATCTATTGAGCTCATTTACAGAAATGACAGGAAGCAGCAGGTCTGGAGGCCAGTGACCAGTTCATCTCAAGGACTGGCTTAACCAGATGTGGTTTCTGGCTCTCGCACAGATTTCCCAGAGGAGCTGTGGATGTCCCCCATCCCTGTAAGTGTTCAGTGTGAGCTTGATGGGGCTCTGAGCAACCTGGTCTAGTGAAAGGTTTACCAGTCCATGGCAAGGGGGTTGTAACTAGGTGATTTTTAGGGTCCCTTTCGACCCAAACCATTCTCTGATTCTGTGATTCTGACTCTACATAAGCAGCAGCTGCCAGCAGCCTTGTCTTCTGAACTTCACTGCACTGTCCTTGAACCCACGCAAAGCCAGGTAAGGAGTATTGCTCTATTACCTGCTGCGTGAGGAACCACAGCATTTCTTCTGATCCTGGCTCCTACAAGTGTCATTCCACATGTATTTTATGGACCACATTCTCCTGCTTTTTAACCATACTTGTGCGCTCTGAGGCACATACCCCACATGCACATTTAGTTAATCTCAGTGCTGGCAGCTACAGTGTAAATGCCAACTGACTCACATCACCCTTGGTTTGAGGAAGAAACAGAGCCAGCTCCTCTGTTTGAATCAGTCCATAGGCAACGAGGAGCACCTGTATCCCTCTGATCACTGCAAGAGGCCGTGAAACCAGGTGCCTGAGTACTCTAAATCTGGGCAGAGGACACCCACTGGCTGTGTGACAGAACAGCCCCAAAAGCCTCTGGCCCAGCCCCAGCCATTGGGTCTGGTAGGAAAGACCCCAGATTCTGCACTCCTCAAGGACATCCCCCTTCCCACCCCTTGGCAATGTCTTTGTGTGAGAGACCTTCACCCCAACTCACCCACACATACCCCTGTCACCTGCCCCATTCCCTCCTTCACCCCCATTACACACATCCACCCCTCCTGTACACCCACATTTCTCATCGCCCCAACCCCACACATCTCCCCTCACACCCCCACCCTCCCACCCCTGTCACCCTGCTGTTCACAAAAATCGTATTTGTTACCTGGCGTGCAACAAGCCAATAATTACACACGCGAGAGAGACACTGATTATTTATTTCAGAGTTGCACAAGCTTGGGTGCTCAGTGGTATTCCGCAAATCAAACACACAACTATCAAAACATTTTACTATTTATACATTTTAGCAAACAAGGGAATTGGTGTTACAAGCTACAAGTTACTTAGTTATCTTATTAATTTGTATTCTATCGGTTAATGATTCTCTCGCCTCTCATGCTAATTAGTCTGCATGCTCAATCCTTCTCTTTTTTGGGGTCGGTGGTCTGTGAGTTGGTGGTTGGGGTCTCCCTCTGCTGGAATTATATTTTACGCAGTCATAGCTGACTTAGCACAGTTGCCGAGTTGGGTTTATTAGTTTCTTCCTTATCTTGGGAGTTCTGCCAGATGTCCTTGTGGCCCATAAATTCTGCATTCTTTGTGTCCACTATCAGTGGTACATCCTTCTTCCCAAGCTGTGTCAACCTCCCCCTAGGTCTGAGATCATTGAAACATGTTGAACCCTAAACCTTAACGAGGCAATTCTACTGACAGTTAATTTGTCCTTCTGACACCTGGAGATCCCTTAGAGCTCGTTGGCTGCTCTCTCTTTCACGGATTAAATCTCCCTTCTCGTTGATTAGGCTTTAAAGTGTACAAAGATCAAACGTCAAAGAACATCCCCTCTCAAGACAATGTTTACATATTCCTCATTCGGTAGCAGTTCCGCCCCCTTCCCACATTCCCGGCCGCCGCTTTCCCGCGCGCGGGCGCAGTCCAGAGGCGCTCCCCCCCACCCCTCTCCCCTCACGCTCCGCTTCCCGACAGGCCCCGCGGCGGGAGCGCCGGGCCGCAGCCTCGCGCCACCCGCTCCCCTCAGGCTCCGTCCCGTCCCGCCGGGCCCTTCTCCCGCTCCCGCCATGCGCCACAGCCTCACGCAGCTGCTGGCGGCCTCGGCCGGCGGGGCCAGCCCCTCGGGCGCCGTCTGGCCGCTGGCCGGAGCCGGACAGGCCCCGAGAGGGCGAGATGGCGGCGGGGAAGGGGACCCGGGCCCCGCGCGGC